>OY783208.1:13576892-14176892 GCA_963678705.1 Panorpa germanica
AATAACTTTTTCACTTGCTATTTCTGCATCAGTAACATTAATTATTAGATGTTTAATTGGTGAATCATGGATTACTCTTGTATACCTGTAGCTTCTAAATTGTCTGAATATTCTAATTTTTGCAAAGGAACCATGATGGAATAGAATTTTCGTTCTAGTTATAAAGTTGTTTGCAGACGTAATTTTTTTCTCATTCAAGTAATTGCTGCATTCAAATATTATACTAAGCTCCAGCAAAGTGTCTATATTTTCCAAACCTGTCTTCAAGGGCTATCATCAGTTTGAAACTTTCGTTGCAAGATATATTTAAATTTTAACTCATTGACATCGGTGCAGAATCTGCTGTTATACCATACATAGAGTATAAATGTATTTTGGTAATCCTGCCAATACCCAGGAAGACCATGATGCTTTATACATTTTAAAATATCTTCTAAATTCTATATTTCTCTTGCACTGGTATAAGTATTAGCACTTTGAATACTTCGAATTATAACTGCATTTAAGTTTGGGTTTCTGTAACTGTTAGCATTTTGTTTATTAGTTATTTATTGGCATTTATAGTTGTTTATTAGCTACTTCATTAAATAGTAGACTACAATGCGTGATGTCACAGCATTTTCGACAAATGCCGACTTAACGAGGGGATACTCGCAGTATAGTACGTTTAAAGTTGATTCTGAGGAAACGGGATTCAAATTAACGATCTCTGGTTACAAAGGAAGAGACGGTTGGTCCAATGTTTATTCCACACGCAAGACTTCCTGTACTGATTTCATGTTCCCGTGGGTCACGTAGCCTACAAATTCGTTTGACATTCGGGGGGTGTTTAGTCAGACGGATTGATCTTCTGCATTCCAGGCCTGGACCCTTTCAAGGTCACGTTTTTAGAAATTTCGTTGATACAGTGCCGGATTAAGGCGAGTGTTAAGTAAATGATACTCAACTGATGCATTATTCTACAATTCTAGTGAAAACAAGTGTTAGCGTAAGTTCAACACAGTGGGAGTAGGACTCGAGGAGGTCGGAGTCGATATAAATAAAAATAATTAATCCTGATTCTTCAAACGATTTATATTTTTAATAATACTACAACTGTTTAAAACAAATCACATTTGAGATCCTGATAGGTAACTTTATCAGTACATGTAATATACATTTCTAGAATTTAGGATATTGGTCACAAAACAAATTACCGTGTACACTACGAGAAAGATGAATAATTGAATCAGTATTATCAGTCTCAGATTTATCCTAAAACTCTAAAGGAACTTGAGATAAATTTAGACTGGAGAGAATGAAATCTAACATAAACAAAATTTACAAATTCGCACTGGATAAACTGAAATCTTAATATATAACGGTTTTTAGTAAAGGTCAAATTAAGATTCATTTTAATTTTATTTTCAACTTAACCCACTAAACATAAAATATAAATGTTACATCACATTTGTAAAATCTCTTTCTTTAAGCACAACCTAGTAACATTTAATCTAAAATAAGTCTTGTTTTAAGTAATTTTAATACGAATAAATAGGTCAGAGAGCATTCTTAAGAACGTAAAATTGTTTACGTGATCTCCTTAAGAAGTTTTGTGAGTATAGTAATGCGCAAAATGATAGATTTACTTCTCAAAAAGCAGTAAAAATAGGTCACAAAGCATTGCATATTAGGTAAAATCGTTTACGTAACCTACAACATTTCTGGTGTTAGACACGTTAAATAACAAGACCGTGTTTACCGAGTACATATTATGTATATTTCATTTCATATTACACACGTCAAAATGTCTTAGTATTGAATTTAGTCGAAGTCAGAGTCAAATGCATTTTAACGATTCCGCGGCCCTGCATGGAAGCCACAGGACCTATTTTAAAAATGAGTTGGTACGGCAATAATTAAACACTCATAAAACAAATGTACCCCTAACTACATCAAACTGTCAAACAGGCAACAGCCCTGCCGAAGGGTTGAACAATACTCTAATAGAAGACTGCAGAATTATAAAATCCAATGACGACCAGGAACACCCTGTCAAAATAATGACATTATGTGCATTGGGTTATAAGAAAACTATTTATTAAACAACTGGAGCATCCAACAGGAATCAGTCCAAGAAGAAGCATCCTTACCTTTGACACAAATTTAGAAACGAAAAAGGAAAGGTCAGGAGACACCAGAAGAATATGAAAATCACACTGGATAAAATGGAAGGAGATACATTTAAATTAATAGCAATCAAATAAACAGTACGAAGAAAACTGATGAACTACAAGTTGGAGATCAACCTAAAAGTGATCTTACGTCATAAGAAAACTAGATTGGTACACACAAGAAATGTTACAACCATCACAATAATAAAAAGGAAAGTTTAAGTCCTAGGAAGTAAGAGACACCTGCAGTTGTTGCACAACCCAGGATTATACCCGTCCAGGAAGAAACTAATAAAAATCATAGACTGCAGTACAATAATCACAATGACTGAAAAAATCCAACAACATTTAGCCAGAATAAAGACAATAGACATTAAAACACCACTACCAACCAAAGAAACCATCAATTACTAAATAGAACGAATATTTAATACAGATTTTAAAAGGACTAAGAAAGGACTCATCAACGCAGCAGGACCTATGTGGACAGGAATATTAGGTAGCCTTGATGACAAAGATGGACGACGATGTGAAACGGATGTCAAAACTTTCCACCCAGCATTCTGCACAACAAACTTAAATCTAAAAAAGGACATCAAGATAAATACAGCGAAGACATTTTACCATTAGGAAGAATAATCAAAACCAAAAAATCATAATCCACATTCCATCAATTAGAAACCCTGTTTAAATATTTCCATCTTTGCTCGATTCCAAACTCGCCCATCTAATAAATGTCTATTGTCATCCAATGCTAAATTTACGTAAATCAATGAGCCATTTAAGCAGGTTACAGCAAATGAATAGGTGTCAGGCGTAACAAAGAAGAAGAACCACTCAAATAATTCACACCATGCGAAGCCCAATTAATGAAAAACAAAAGAACTCTTCGTGTATTGGACAAACGTCCGAATCCTTTGCAGACATCATCGAACCATAAAAGAAATGCACACTTCAGGCTAAGACGAATTGGAAGGTGCTACCCCCCTGTTGACCATCTTTGAGAATATCACTGCCAAAGGAATACAACTGCTGGACCTGCATAATATCAACCAGGACGAATTTAAACCAATAACAAACCTGCACCAAGATGTAAAACCCATAAAAACCTAGAATCAAGTAAAAAACACATGCAGGTAACAATGCTGCAGTAATTAAACTATGTGTCGCTAAAGTAACAGGTTTAACTTAGATAGAAGTTTCTAAAAAAGCAAAGAACGAGAAAATTACCATAACGAAAAACAAATAACTTTGAAGGAAATTAAATGACAATAAATCAGAATTAAAATTACTATTCTTGGTAAAGAGGAGTTAGGGAAACAACAACTCCAGGAAACTGTCAAAGTTTGGAATGACATTCGGTATCTCAAGATGAATAGTACTAGAAGACATAATTAGGAATGGCTCAATCGTTGCTGCTTAAGATCTAAACGCACAAGAGTTTTATCTAATAGTTGTCTTCATTCACAGTGAATTGTGAATTACAACAGCAAATAAAATCAGTTGTGAATAAATAAAGGAATATATTTGGGAAATTAATTAAAAAACTGCATGTCCCGTAGACCATAGACCCGCACAATTGAAGAGCCCTAAGAGAAAATTGATTTATTTTGTATTCGGTGGTCAGAGTAGAATTGGGCGCAATCAGCAAACAACACAAATAAGAAGAAGAAGAACACTAGACGATGTAATAACGCTGTACATGAGTGTACAACTCTTAATGTAAAAACGTAATAGATACGTTAAAATGATGGGTCTAGTAGGCACTAGGTATCCAATATCTAAATTCCGTTCTGCATAGATACTAAAAAATCATCAGCGAAATAAAAGTGTCAATAACCGCACTACGACAAAACCATGCGATGTTCTGCAAAAAATGAATTAAAAACAAAAAATTCCAGCGCCTGGTAGAAGTTCAAGGTCATTGTTTAGGCGTTTCCAGTGGGGTTGATTCCGTGATAGAATAACTGGATCCCACCTGATTTCTAGTGCCGTAAATCCCGGGATTCCTTAATAAATCAAAATCAATCATATCCTTGAACTCTCCTATGCTATCCTTATATTTTCACAAATCAAATATTTTATAATTATTGCAAAAATCCTGGAAAATGCATAATTCATTTTGTGTCAACGTTTGATCAATTAATATTACTTTGTGCAGTTGCATTTAGTTGCGTTCACATATTTGTTTTGGTTTGTGTTCTTGTGTTTTTGTGCACAGGCCAACGTCCCAAGTACCATAGTTAAATCAGATCGGTCTTTCTTGGAGGGCGCTTATATAAAAAAAACAAATAACAACGGCTAGGAAATGAAAGTGAAATGCAAATGCCATTGTTTCTTCTTTCACATTTCTATTGATTTGCTAAATAATTGACCGATTTGTTATTTGATAACAAATTGTTTTTAAAATATTACTTTTGGCATTATGCTCTTGAAAATATGATCTTCTATGGATATAATTGTTATATGGAGTAACGCAAAAAAACATTAAACTTAAGTGCTGAGATGCTATATAACTTTTCCCGGGATGGACTCTTTCAAATCCCGAAATGCCGGGATCGTGAATATGTTTCGGGACTGTGTTCCCTAATTGTAGCCGACTCCAGCCGTACGGGCCATGAAGAGTGCAAATTACGAGATTCCAATAGACTGAGATATCTGGTGATAAGTGTAAAGGGCCACGTTGTGAGCCATGCCTTAATAAGACGCAATATTCCAGGAGAAATTAACAATTTAAATAGTCCTTTTTGTTCCGTTAATCGTTAAAGTTACGTTGCCTCTTTCCTTCTATAAACTGACGTCACTCTTATACAACAGAGTGTAAATGAAATAGCAAACTCATTTGTCAAACATTAATTACAGCTATCTGGGGCAACGCATAAAGATTTGATGGTATAAATTTGATAAAGAAGGTTAAATAAAATCGTTTATTTAATTTTCTACAGACTTCTATAAGAATATTTAAAAATTAAAAAAAAAACTAATGGAAATAATTCACAAGCCAATTGTTTAAAAATTAGGTAACTAGACTATCGGGGCAAGAAGTGGATAACAAATGAACTTTACACATAACACACTTTGTGACGTGAACGTGTTACTAAATATTAAATTATTGATTAAGTAATGTGAATAACACGTTGAGGACAAAGCACGGAGTACGGAACACGTTGTGTTTTACTTTTGTAGAAAATTTAAATTATTTGACGTTAAAAACAACAGAAAGTTTTATGTTTTGTTTCCCTGTTGTCCATTGGTTGTACAATAGTCCCCCTCCGTCGCCCCATCTTGTCGTGATCGTGTTAACAACGGATAATTGTTGTTGTGTGTGTCCAGTTTTTTTTTTTTATTTTTTTTTTATTTTTTTACAAGGTAATTACAACTAAGCAAATTTGCTTATCTAGCAATTTTTATATATAATAAGTACAATACGTATTCCAGATCCAATCCACTGACTAGTTCCGAAAGATTTATATTACACACTTCTTATTGTGTGGTACAGTGGTAGATATCACAGGGTCAGGTCTTGAGGCTTGGTCCTCTTCAATCTACGCAGATCTGTTCTCGTATCGAGTAACTGCAATATTTCATTGTTGTGGTGGTCTTGTAGACGTAGCAAATGTCTACTCGCTGCCTTCTTGATTTCATCGTCTACGGTGGGCATCTTTAAGTCACGATGTAGATTTTCATTTCTGATGTACCATGGCGCATCTGTAATACTACGCAGTACTTTATTTTGAATCGTTTGTATTTTCTTCAAATTGGTTTTCTTGGTACAACCCCACAGTTGTATACCATAGGTCCAAATGGGTTTCAGTATTTGGTTGTATAATACCAGCTTGTTATGCACGGTCAGCTGTGAGTGCCTTCCCATAAGCCAATGCATTTTTCTGTGTTTAATATTTAGCTGCTCACTTTTCATTTTGACATGCTCCTTCCACTTGAGCTTCGCATCTAGTGTCATACCTAGGTATTTCGCTGTGTTGGAGTAAGGTATTGTTTGAGAGTTGAGGGTAACTGCGAAAGGAATAGTTTTCCTGTTTGTAAAATTTATGTGCGTTGATTTGGCTTCGTTCAGCTTAATTCGCCATTTCTTTGTCCACATATAAACCTCATTAAGCGATTGCTGCAGTTTACTATTCACTTCTTCTTCTTTCTTCCCAGTAACCATTATTGCAGTGTCATCTGCGAAGGTAGCTATTGTGGCATTCTCAGGTTGTGGAATATCCCTTGTATATAATAAATACAAAACTGGTCCAAGGACGCTACCCTGGGGCACTCCTGCTTTTATTTGCTTCATCTCAGAGTACTCATCTTCTATTTTAACTCTAAAATGTCTACCTTTTAGATAGGATTTGAGAATGAGGTACCATTCAACAGGTAAATCCTTTTGCAATTTGTGTTCTAGTCCTTGGTGCCATACTTTATCAAACGCCTGTGCCACATCCAGAAAGACGCTGGAACATATTTGTTGCGTTTCAAGTGCTTTTTCGATGATATTAGTTATTCGATGTACCTGTTCTATTGTCGTGTGTTTATTTCTAAATCCGAATTGATGATCAGGAATTAGCCTTCTTTCATCTATTATTGGCTTCAACCTTTTCAGGAGTAGTTTTTCAAATATTTTAGAAATAACTGGCAGTAGTGAAATTGGCCGGTAGCTCGTGACTTCATTTGGTGGTTTACCTGGTTTAAGTAACATTATCACTTCAGCTACTTTCCATTGGCTAGGGACGTATAGTAGTCTGATAGCTGCATTAAAATGATGTAGGATTTTTCTCAGTGCTATATCCGGTAATTCTTTAATTACCTTACCCGTTATAAGGTCAAATCCCGGGGCTTTTTTGGCATTCAAATCGGTCTTAATTATGTGTTTTAGTTCTTTGAGAGTTACTGGAAGAATTTTGAGGTTGTCTTTTTTTGCAGTGCAAGCGATGTCTTCTTCGGTAGTCTGTCGAGGATATGGCTTAAATGTTTTCTCTAAATATTCAGCGAATAGGTCTGCTTTTTGCTTGTTGTTGACCATCCATGATCCGTCTTCTGTTTTGATGGGAGGGTTCTGGTTTTTCGGCCTCTTCAATGCTTTCGCTGCTTTCCATAATGAGTAGTCCGTTTCCTTGTCTGCAGAGAGCTTTCTCAGGTACCAAGCAAAGTTATCATTCTTGATTTCTTTCAGCAGTTCTTTTAAACTATTAGCTAATGTATTTAGAATGGTTTTGTCCTGGGGTGCTCAAGTAATTTGCCATTTCTTTCTAGCTTTTCTTTCTTTGTTGACAAGTTCTCTAACCTCTTTTGGAAAATTTATAATAAAATTTTCTTTTACTTTTATTTTTGGAGAATTTCGACATGCCGCATTTTGAATTGCTTTTACTAAAATGTCAACATCGTCTTCCAGTTCTTTAGGTGTTTTCAGCGGTATTTGTAAATTTATATCTTGTTCGAGATCTTTACGGTATCCTTCCCAGTCTGTTTTATGGTTAATGAGACTTGGTGGAGTACTTCTCATTATTATTGAACTACTAATGGTGAATATGATCGGTGTGTGATCCGATGATATTGTTTCATCACTAACTATGTACATGTAGTTTCTTGAGAGCCCTTTTGTTATATAGAAATCAATGAGATCTGGAATTTTTTCATTATCTGTTGGCCAGTACGTTGGCATTCCCGTGGATAGGAACTCACACTTATAATCGCAACCTGCCTGATAGAGCTCCTTTCCTTTGGCCATGGTTAAGCGAGAGCCCCAGAAAGTGTTTTTGGCGTTGAGATCTTCTCCAATGATAAATTTGTTGCCTAGAGTTTTAAAGAGATTTTAATAGTCTTGTTTTTTAGGATTATATCGTGGTGGACAATATATGGCTGCAATTTTGAATGCTTGGTTTTGTATTTTCATTGAAATTGTTGTAACTTGCATTTCTTCTATTTCAATGTTTACTTCTGCATTGTGTTTTACTCTTTCGTGAATAATTATAGCTGTTCCTCCCCTCGCTTTATTTGCTGGATGATTTGATTTGTAAATGCGATAATTATTGAGCTTGATATACGACTCCCGTGTGAAATGTGTTTCGGACACAAGGCATATATCAACTTTTTTAAGATGCATAAATAGTTCTAATTCGTAAATGCGTCCTTGCAATCCGTTGGCATTCCAGGCAGCTATTGTAATTACGTTATTCATTTCTGTTTCTTTGTCGCATTGTTATCAAACCAGTTTCTAGTTTTTGTATTTTCTCAAAGATTTGTTTGTTTACATTTTGCTGCTCGTTCATATTGTTTAAAAATTTGATTTAGCATTCCTTCTATTGTTCTTTTTTCTTCTCTACCGCTGGCAATCTGGCTGTATGTTTTAGGCGCTTCGCTGTTTGCGCTACTTGCTTGTATATTTGCAGATTGAATCTCCTTTTCCTGTGTATACCTTCGTTGTACTTGTACTTGCTTCTTCTGCTTTGTAATATTGTCCTTTCTGTTTTGAAGTTCCATGGCTACTACACACCCTCTGTAGCTAGCTGGATGATCTCCTTTACAGTTGATGCATATAGGAGTCGTCTTTCTACTTACTGTACAAGATATGGTATTGTGTTTTCCAGCACATCTCACACATCGTGGATCTTTATTGCAGTAGCTTTAAGTGTGATTAAACTCCTGACACCTCTTGCATTGTGGTATTAAACGTGTGTTTTTCCGAAGCGGTTCTATTTTTACTACTATATTTAGTATGTTTCTTATTTCATATATTTTGTCTATACTCTCCTTATTGTCAAAAGTTAGCATAAATAGCGGTAGTCCCCGCTTCGTGGTCTCTCATTTCTCGTTTATTTCTTTTTTGATTATGTTGATTGCATCCAGCACTTTTAATCCTTTCCCTTTGAGATCTTTAATGATATCATTTTTGTCGCATGATGGATGCAGCCCTTTAGCCATGACTTTAATTGTTCTTTCGTTTTTATCCTCATAAATATGCCATTGAAGTTTCTTATCATTTAGTTGGGCGGCTAATGCTCTGTACGCATTATGGTCAGGGGTATTTATCTTCCAGGCATTGTTGCTTAAAGAAGTGATTTTGCATTCTTGTTCTGTACTTCTTTTTATTATCTGAAACAATGTTTTGTACTCCTCTACCCCCGCTACATTTATAGGTGGAGGACGGTTACTATTATTTTGTTTTTGTTTGGTATTTTCAGTTTTGTTTACGTCCTCTAATTTTCTTGAGTTTACCTCTTTTTCTGGTGTGATGTCGTCTGGTGATGCGATTGCTTTTCGCTTCTTTGATTTTCTCTTGAAGATCCAGTCGGTCTCCCGAATTACTTCATCTTCATCTGTTCCATATTGTTCAACTTCTTCATTTCTCACTGAATTATTTCCAGCTTTGTGCGATGGTTTAATTCCTTGAGCTATATCTTGTAGTTCCCTTACTTGCTGCTTTAACTCTTTCACAGTTTCCTCAAGTATGGATATTTGTTTCCTCTCTTCTTCCCATGCTAGTTGCCATTTTTTTGCCTCTGCATTTTCTATATTTTCTATATTTATTTCTGGTTCTATGCATCTTTGAACTGGGCCAGAATGCTGCTGGTTGGTATGCGTAGTAGGTGGGAAACGCATCATTCTCCCCTTAGGAGGAGTCTTGTCGCTACCTCTAATATTTATTTATTTCAAACGAAAACCGTGTAGAAAGAAGAATATTCATATTACATTACATCAATGTTACTGGCACTATAACTATCAACTTATAAATAATACAATTAATATTATATTAAATATGAAGAATGACTTTATAAACTGAACTGAACACTTTGACTATCCAACAATGAATGTGTGTCCAGTTGTTGGTTTGTTTGTATCGCAGTGTTCTTGTTATTCTTTCAGGGGACTCCATGACCTACGGCTGTGGCAGCAACAACAACAACGAAATAAAGTTCACTACGTTTGATAAGGATCAGAACGGATGGTCGTCGGGTAACTGTGCTGTAAAGTACGAAGGAGCCTGGTGGTACAAACCTTGTGGGCCCAGGTAACTATCTCTACCTATGTCTGCGTCACGTGACGCATGATTTGACGATCCTTTAGAGAGTAGGGTTGTCATCTTTACGGATGCCTGGGCCTAGACACATTATCTTTAGGCCACTTGTTTACTTTAGATCAGGGTTCAGTTGGTAACCCATTTATTTTCACCCTCTGTTTTTGTGTTGGTACTATTTTAACATTAATTTATTTTCATTATTTTAACTACTTGCAGCCAATTTACCGGTCCGTACCACGATACGGCTGTGATTGATGGTTGGAAGTCAATGCACTGGATTTACAACTTTGGCAACTACGCCCTTAAAACAGCGCGGATGCTGATCAGAAAGAAATGATCAGCGTCAAACAAAGCCGCACGAAACAAAAACACACAGGGAGAGAAAGAAATGAAATGAATGGAACCACGAGAAAAAAAGAGTGAGAAAGAGAACACAATGTGATTAATTAGAGAATTTAATTAGTCCAACATATTCATTAAATAAAAATTCAACTTGTAAAACTAATTTGTTTACAATAAATTTGTCTGTAATGAACAATACAGGGTGTCCAAAAGGCGGCTACTCCATTATGTAAATAGCGGCAATGTAGAACTCAAACAATGGGGAACATGAATGCTATTAAACATTCATTAGTTTCTTAAAAACCCTGGAAGGTCATGTAAAATTCAAGAACTTCTTCGAAAGTTTCACTCTCTCTCTCTCTCTATATATATTGTTGTAAAATGTGTCGTATTGTCGTTCTGGAGGAGATTACTCAGCTTACTAGTACATTCTGCAGGGATGCTAGCTTCTGGTAGTAGATTCTTCAGTTGACGACTTCCAACACCAATTACAGTAGTAATCGAATATCTTTCTTAAGATGATTAATAAGGATTCTTGTTCAGACGGTGTATTGTTGCAATTAGAGAATACTTGAGCGGTCTAAAGTAACCTCGTTGCGACATGCGACGGTTGAACAATTAGTATCTTTTTATTACTATTAATACAAACACTTTTATTAAAATATATCATTTATTCGTTGTAATATTATATCTGCTTACTTAATTACAATAGTATTTTATTAGATTAACGAAGATGACAGATATAAAACAAAATGTAATTCTATAGTGTTATAATTTAATTAATAGTTGAAATGTGCTCACTATTCAATACGTACGAAGTTGCGAATAGTAATGCTTGCTTTGAGACTCAGGAGAAGACTGGCTTTCAGCGTCTTGTGCAATTTAATATATAATAATTTATTTCACATCACAGAACGCCAATACTGAATTACCAGCATTAAATCAATATTAATCTCCACAAACCAGAGACAATATTTATAAGCGCTAAACTTAAATAATTATTCTTTACAATCTTAATACTAATACAAAAACTGTTTACATAATATAATTCTATTACATAATTAACATTTAATATCATTAAAAATAAAAGGTAAGTGCGACATATGCGTACTTACAACACTCCTCAACCAAAGAAAAGGAACGCATATAAAACAAAACATATGCGTTTCTGCTCTAAGGAAAAGAAAAAGGGAAAATTGTGATAGGGGAGATGTCGTACATATCACAACACCCCCTTTCAAAAAAAAAGGGACACGTATAAAAACAAAATATACGAGTTACAATTCTAGAAAAAAACAAAAAGAGAAGCAAAGTGTCGACAACGATTCTGATCCCATCGTATAGAGTTAACACTGCTCCACAAAACAATCATCCCTGACAAAATCCATTTCATTCGTCAAGTTTTTATTCATTGGTACAAAATCTCTTCAACCTATTATTATGAACTACCGTATGTTTTTTACCAATTAGTATTTCTGTATTAACAGGGGATATAATTTTAGTAACTTTATACGGTCCTACGTATAAGGGTAAAAGTTTTTTTGACTGTCCTTTAGTTGGTAACTGTTCATTTCTTAATAAAACTAGTTCGTTTACTTCAGGTGTGAAAAGAGAATTGACCCTTTTATCAAAATATAATTTTGTTTTTTCTTTGCTTTTAACCAAGTTATTCATAGCAAGTTCCCTCGCTACTTGTAACCTGTGTTTGAGTTCTACTATAAAATTATTATAAGTATTTACCTCAATTGGTTCTTTATAAAAAATTGAAGGCAGATTTGCCTTATGTCCATAAATTAGTTCGAAAGGAGTAAAACCGGTCGCTGTATGCGGAGTTGTGTTATACACGAACATTGCATAGGGAATCCAATTTATCCAATCATCCTGCTTTTTACAAAAATTCCTTAGATACTCGGCAAGGGTTCTATGAACTCTTTCTAAGGCACCGTTGGTTGCTGGTCTAAATGCTGTTGTTTTTAATTGTTTAATTTTTAACAATTTGCATATATCTTTAAAAATTTTCGACATGAAATTTGTTCCTTGGTCTGTTAAGATCATATTAGGAACTCCGTACCTACAAATAACGTTAGTTACTAATGCTTTCGCGACAGTATTTGCCTCCTGGTTTATAATAGGAATAGCTTCCGTAAATTTAGTAAGGTCATCCTGTATTGTTAGTAAGTATTTGTATTTGTCGTTGTCGTCTTTCTTGGGAAGATATACTATGTCCAAAGCCAACCTTTCGAAACTATGTTTCGAAGTCGATGTAATTGTTAATGGGCATTTATTTAATTTGCACACTTTATTCTTTTGACATGATACACATTGTCTAATAAAATTTTTAACTTTTCTAATCATACTTGGAAATTTAAAGTGTGATTTTAATCGTTTAATTGTTTTAGAAACTCCTAAGTGGCCTGCTGTGGGATTAACATGAAATTCCGAAATTACATTGTTTATTAACTCAGGGTCACTAATTTTAAGTATATTGTCATTATAAATGTGTACTATTATATTTGTTTTATCAAAGATATGTCTGATCATAGTTCGTAACTGGGCAAAATCTAATTTACTTAGTTCAGACTCGAACCTGTTCATAGCTATGTTAGTAATTTTGTGTAAAGTACAAAAGTTTTTCAGATTCACTAATGCCAAAAATATTTCTTTATAATTTGGTAGATTAAAATGAAATTCCTTAATTATTAAACAGATAATAAATCTAGTATCAATTTCAACATATGCAATTTCTGATACTTCTTTTTCTTGTATTAGAAATGCATTGATACTACTAAATTTATTGATTAATTCAGGAGAATTTCCAATTGAATTTTTAAAATCTTTTGATACAAAATCTACTAATGAAAATGACGTCGGTGCGTCATATAAACTTTTATCATGTTCAATTACTTTATTGTTTATGATAATTTTATTTTTAATTATTTCTAAATAATTTTCGTATGTGACATCCATTGTTTCAACCTGAAGTGAGTATACGCGACTTAGGGCATCTACGTGTGGAATCGAACTACCTGGTCTATATATTACTTCGTAATTATATTCTTCTAGTTTTATCCGCCAACGCATAAGTCTAGAACTCGGGTCCTTAATACTCATTAACCAAGTCAAGGCTTGATGGTCTGTTACGATACTAAAAAACTTTCCATAGAGATAGGGTCTAAAATGAGCCACAGCCCATACTACTGCTAATAACTCACGTTCAGTAGTTGTGTAATTTTGTTGTGCCTTATTTAGAGTTCTTGAAGCATATGCTATTGGGTGGCTTTCCTTAATAGTACCTTGTGAAAGGACTGCACCTATAGCATATTTACTTGCATCCGTGGTTACAACGAAATTTTTACTAAAGTCCGGGTATTGCAAAACAGGTGATATGGTTAATTTATTTTTTAAAGTTTTAAATGATTCGTCGCATTGGTCTGACCATTCTAATACTTTAACATTACTGTTTGCTGCATTATATAGTGGTTTGGCTATCTCTGCGTAATGCGGTATATGTCGGCGATAATAACCAGACATACCCAAAAATGTTTTAATTTGTTTAGGACTGTTTGGAATGGGGAAATTCTTTATTGCTTCTACTTTAGAAGGATCTGGTAGAATACCTGTTTCATTAATAACGTGACCTAAATAAATCAAATCTTTATGTAGAAAGTTACATTTGGATGGTTGGAGCTTCAAATTATGTTCCCGTAATTTAGAAAAAACGTTTTTTAATCTTTGGTTGTGCTCAGAAATGTTTTTTCCAAAAATGACTACATCGTCCAGATAGATTAAGCAATCTATTCCTTGCAAACCTGTGAGAACGTGAGACATAAGTCTCTGAAACATGGGGGGGGCTCCTTTAAGTCCGAATGGCATTCTTACAAATTGATAGTGTTTAAAGTTCGCACTAAATGCTGTTTTCTCTTTATCTTCGGGAAGCATAGGGACCTGGTGAAAACCGCTTGCTAAGTCAAGGGTAGAGAAAAATTTTGCACCACTAAGTTGGTCCAGTATATCATGTATAAGAGGCAAAGGATAGGCGTCACTTGTTGTCTGCTCGTTAAGTTTACGGAAATCGACTACTACGCGGAATTGTTTATTACCTAACGCATCTGGTTTTTTTGGTACTACTAATAAAGGTGCGTTATAGGGTGAGTCGCTTTCTTCAATTATGTTGTTGACCAACAGTTCCTGAATATGCTTTTCCACAATCTCTTTTTGCGCATGGGGCAATCGATACGGTTTAACGTTAACGGGTTTAGAAGAATTAATCTTTATCTTATGACTTAATGCGCTCGTACAAGATAACTTGTCTCCCGGTAAAAAAAATATGTCATTAAAGCTGTCACAGATTTCTATTAATTCTGTTACTAATTCTGAATTGACATGTGAAAGATTTAAATTGTTTAATAAAAGTTCCTTACGGTTGTTAGGACTTGATTTTGAAAAATGGTAAATACTAAATTGATCTATCGGTATGATATTCGGTTTGAAATTACTAAGTATTATATTTTTTATTGAAGAATTTATTATTGAAATATAGAAAATATTTTTGACGGGCTTGATTAATGCATTAGCTAAAAAAACTTCAGGTAACAATTCCCTGGCTACACAAACTCCTACTGTAGAACCTGACATAGGAATTATCTTCCTCGTACGTGCTGGTAAAACGATATTGTTTATATTTATAAGTGGGAGCTCAATTACTTTGCCACATTCTGAGAATTGTACACTGTTCATTTTTAGATTAATTACTGCATTTAGTTTCCGTAAAATATCTAACCCTATAATTCCATCGTGTTTAATGGGGAAATTTTCTGACACAACCTGTAAAGTTTGTTTCGACTTATTACTATCTAAAATTATAGAAGTTTTCAGTGAACCTAAGGTATAAGGCGTGCCTTCAGAAATACCCTTCAATAGAATTTTAGATTTATTATTAATTCTGACATTGTTATTTAAAATATTTTGTTTAATCAAGGAGATTTGAGAACCAGTATCTAATAAAAATGATACGGTTTTAGCTTTGGCTGCGACCATCTTGAATTGGATAGTGTCAACTGTTTGCTTAGCCTTAACATTTTTATTTTTACTGTCAAAACTTAGAATATCATTATTATTTTGTAAATTACCCGTATTGATCTCATCAAAATCATAAAAAAAACATAATTCATTATTTGAATTGTGTTGTGTCTTGTTAGTAAAAGATACTTGAGAACCATCAGATATAAGATGTTTCGATCTTTCACAACAAGTAGAAGGTTCTGATAAAATTGTGGCCTCCCTACAAGTATTAACTTGAGCAATAGGGTTACCCGTATCTAGATTTTCCTTCTTAATAAAACAATACTTTTCTGTATGACCACTTTTCTTACAATGGTTACAGAACAAATTTTTAGTTTTTGTTTCGACCTTATTAGGAATTTGCTTGCTTGAAACTGGTTTACTATTAGAATTAGGAACGCTTGGATATGTTTTGACTTTAATATGCCTTCTTCTTTCTAGATTGCGCCACCGTCTCTCCAGAAACTCTGTAAATTCATTTAAGGTTGGTAATTCAGAATTATTTCTGTTTTCCCATTCCTTTGACGAATTAAAATCTAATTTGGTCTTTAAAATATGTATTAACATAAAATCTGAATGATTAGAATATATCCCCAATTCGGTTAATGCTCTAATCGATTCATTAATTTCATCTAGTAGTTTTTTGATATTGATTTCGGACTCTAAACGTATAACATTGTAGTTTATTAAATTGTTTAAACAGGTTTCAATAAGTGCTACCTTGTTATCATAACGTTTACAAAGGATGTTCCAAACAATTTCGTAATTATCATTTGTTAAAGGATAATTCTTTATGAGTTTGAGTGGTTCTCCTGACAAATTTAACTTTAAATAATGCATTTTTTCAATGCTTGATAGTTTACTATTATTACGAATTAAATTTGTAAATAATTCCATAAAACTTTGCCAATTAATATATTCTCCATCAAAAACGGTTAGTTGCATTGGACTTAAGTTCAGATTTTTTATTGAATCTATACTTTTTGAGTCGTCTACAATATGTGTATCATTCTCAAATGTTTGCTTATAATTCAACAAGTAAATAAGAGTGTCGTCATAAATACTTTCAACTTCCATAGACTTACTAACGATAGCCGAAGCTTCTTCATTTTTTAGAGTTGGAAGCAATGCTTCTACGATACTACTATATTTAACCCAAGCTTTGTCTAAGTTTTTGATTTTTAATTCAACTATTGTTAAGGATGTTGATTGGACTTCTAGATTTTTTGAAAACTCATTAATTAGATTGATTGTATTCTCAACTAGTGTGAGTGAATGAACGTTCGGTGCCATAGTACTTAATTAAAGTTATATATAATATACAGACTAAAGATTATTTTGTACCAATAAACGACTCTCCGAAGAACAGGATTCTGACAAGGAAAAATTGCTAGCGAAAACAGTAACTCACAGGAAATTTCCGATGGGGCTCAGACACCGCAGTTGTAACAGGAAGGTAGTCTCTCTGATTGAACAGACTGCTATCTAACTGCTTCAGCTCTTTACTTCTCCTTTTCAAAATTCTTTCTCGTTCATAAAGATGTTCTAAAAATATTAAACATGAATTAATATAATTGTAGAAACAATTATAGGAAATATTATAGTAGATATTCAAAAGTATTGGATATAATACTAAAAATATTGAACAATGATGCTACAAAATTGTTATTTTATAACAAATATTCAAAAGTATTGAATATAATACTAAAAAATAATAGCTTCAATGAACTACAAGGATGCTACTAATAGATAGGTTATAGCAAATATTCAAAAGTATTGAATATAATACTAAAAAAAATAATAGCTTCAATGAATTACAAGGATGCTACTAATAGATAGGTTATAGCAAATATTCAAAAGTATTGAATATAATACTAAAAAAATAATAGCTTCAATGAATTACAAGGATGCTACTAATAGAAAAAAATACAATTATCAATTTATGATAATAATTGTATACAAGATAAAAAGATACTGTCTTATTATACTTAACAAAAAAAACTTTCGATTTTGATCTATGTACAGCTGTGTGCAGGGTTCTGGAAACGATTAACATCAGTTTAGATTATTCCATTTGTTCTAGAAGCATCCATCCATTCGCTGGGGGCAAAAGATTTCTTTTTTTTTTCTGGTTCAGCGGGCTGTTGTTTTACATCCACCGGACTTGTAGAAAAATTATGTGAAATACAGATGAATTGACGTTCTATCTCGTACTCTTCGGCAATCTTGGAAATAATCGATCGACGTAGTGGTATCCAGAATAATTGATCTGCATCCAGGTGTAGAATATATAGAAAAAAAATTTTGGGCGTACCTCTTGGATATTTATGTGTAGGAATATCTCTTCGAGACCCCACCTGACACCAATGTTGTAAAATGTGTCGTATTGTCGTTCTGGAGGAGATTACTCAGCTTACTAGTACATTCTGCAGGGATGCTAGCTTCTGGTAGTAGATTCTTCAGTTGACGACTTCCAACACCAATTACAGTAGTAATCGAATATCTTTCTTAAGATGATTAATAAGGATTCTTGTTCAGACGGTGTATTGTTGCAATTAGAGAATACTTGAGCGGTCTAAAGTAACCTCGTTGCGACATGCGACGGTTGAACAATTAGTATCTTTTTATTACTATTAATACAAACACTTTTATTAAAATATATCATTTATTCGTTGTAATATTATATCTGCTTACTTAATTACAATAGTATTTTATTAGATTAACGAAGATGACAGATATAAAACAAAATGTAATTCTATAGTGTTATAATTTAATTAATAGTTGAAATGTGCTCACTATTCAATACGTACGAAGTTGCGAATAGTAATGCTTGCTTTGAGACTCAGGAGAAGACTGGCTTTCAGCGTCTTGTGCAATTTAATATATAATAATTTATTTCACATCACAGAACGCCAATACTGAATTACCAGCATTAAATCAATATTAATCTCCACAAACCAGAGACAATATTTATAAGCGCTAAACTTAAATAATTATTCTTTACAATCTTAATACTAATACAAAAACTGTTTACATAATATAATTCTATTACATAATTAACATTTAATATCATTAAAAATAAAAGGTAAGTGCGACATATGCGTACTTACAACAATATATATATATAAATATTATATATATATATATATATATATATATATATATATATATATATGTAATATATATGTATAATATATATATAAACTCTTAATCATATCGAGCCATTATTTTAAAATGAAATTTGGTATGTAGGATAACAGTAAAGAATAAATTTGGCAAATTAATTGTATAGAGATTGGTGCACAGGGTGGTGGAAGTGCAGTAATCCTAATTAAGAGAAAAAAATTAAAAACTAAAAATTTCCAGTGCCGGTGGGAGTTGAATCCCTAAAATTTAATAATATTTAATAAAGAAAATGTTAATTTGGGATATGTATAAATTCACTAATTGTGCATTTTCGCCAATAATAAGAACACCAAATTTATAATTCATTAGCGGCGCAAATTTCTGGGGCAATGTCGCAACAAAGCTAGAACGTTGAAATTTAAGACAAACCATAGAAAACCACAATTTTCAAGTAGTTGCGGGGGCCGTGGGCTAAAAACCGGAAATATCTGAGTAATGAAAGACTATAATATAAAATACATGTTTTTAGATACAAACGAAATAGGTCCCAGTGCTAAAATTTGATAAATTTGTTAAAATAAATAAAAAACTAAAATATAAATACAAAGCTAAAATTGGGTATGCCGATATAGATTGATATATTAATAACAAAATATAAAAAAACTACATTTTTTTAAGTGTAACATTGGAGTGGGAG
Source organism: Panorpa germanica (assembly GCA_963678705.1). Lineage (NCBI taxonomy): Eukaryota > Metazoa > Arthropoda > Insecta > Mecoptera > Panorpidae > Panorpa > Panorpa germanica. Next base: position 13,596,289 of record OY783208.1, read on the forward strand.
GTGATAAACCGAGTATATGAACATTATAGAGGTAAAAGATGATAGTTTGCATCTAGAATATTAAAAAGAAGCACAATATTTGTCTATTAGTTAGATAGTCAAATTACATTCAGTAGTAGAATTGGATTGATTATTGGTGCATTTGTTGTAAATAGGGGGGAAATAGTTAACACTTTCATTAGTAAGACATCTACGAATATTCGATCTCCAACCATTCCATTGGTATTTTTAATTAATCTGAGTATTAAACAGAGTACACACAACTGCATATTCAACTCGAACTTCAATTTTTCAAAGATGTCCTACTAATAAACTGTATGTAAAATTCTACTGTTTTAAGCAAATTAATGGATTTTCGATTGAAGCCATGTTCCCCATTGTTTAAGTTGCCACATTTACGCTACTTAAATAATTTAGTAGCCGCCTTTTAGACACCCTGTACTGTTCATTACACACACATTCATTAACAAATTAGTTTTACAATTGGAATTTTTATTTAATTAAATGTCGGACTAATTATTCTTATAATTAATCCCAGTCGGTTCGCTCTCTCTCTCTCTTTCTGTCTCGTGGTTCCGTTCATTTTATTTTTTTCCCTCTCTGTGTGTTTTTGTTTTGCTCGGCTTTATTTTACGATGATCATTTCCTTCTGATCAGCATCCGCGATGTTTTTAGGGCGTAGGGGCCAAAGTTGTAATACCAGCTCATTGTCTCCCAACCTTCCACAGCCGTGTTGTGGTACACACCGTTCAAATGGCTGCAAGTAAAACACAACGTTAGAATAGTACCAACACAAAAACAGAGGGTGAACATAAATGGATCAGGGTTACCAACTGACAACAACTGAATGTTGCCATGAACTTTGCACTGAAATATATTTTAGTCAATGTACCGAAAATCATAAATTACAAAAATCTAAATCCGCAACAATCCAGTGAGGTCAAACGTTGCATCGCATGAATATTCAACATTAGATAAACTGGGAACTTGAATTCCCGGAAGTAAATGATCCACATCACCCACAGAATTAATTATTCTACCGTTGACTGGAACTGCTGGCAAAGTGCAGGGTTGTTGCCTGAAAATGAAAGGGAAATGTCCATAAACCTTCAATAAAAGTACATTGCAAACAATTAAGGTGAACTGTTTGTCACAAACAAATTATTACGAATTCCAAGTTTTTTTTAACTCACTCATGCAACTGGGAATCTCTGGTAGCCAATTTCCATTTCTGCAGTAGATAAGGAGTGCTTCTTGGAAAATATTTGGTGCAGGACAATCATAAAGCAAAACTTGATTTTCCTTAACCGTTGATCCTGCAACTGGAGCATCCTGAGAGCCAAGGATCGAGTAGGTGCCCTTTGTCGGTGCATCCGGAACAACACAGGCGGTAGTTTCTGTTAAAAACATTCGTTGGACAAAAATTTGCATGAAAATGAAGCTATAATTTAACATAATTTTATAATTTTTTAAAAGCATAAGTGTAAATGTACTTAAGTGAGTGTCGCCTGAACATTTGGATGTATGATGTGTAAAACCAGCCTTACTTTTCTTGTTGCTACCAATATTTTTATTATATATTTCGGGTTAACTGTGCTAAGTTTCGGGTCAACTCTTTGCTATTATAAAATGTTTAATACATTGTACTCAAATCATCCCTTTTTAAACCAGCTCTGAACGAGATAACAACTGTTAAATAACAGTGCACTTTATTATTAAATTATATACATAAAGACATTCATTATTATTAATTATTAGGATAAGTGTTTAATTGTGTAATTCAGTTGGGATTTACGACCCCGATGTGTCACTTTGTATGAAGTAAATATGTGTTTAAATTCATATTGAGTTCACGAATTTCAAAGACTTTCTGACTCTTTACGGTAAAACACCCGGGCATCACATTCGCCCAAACATTTGTTTTTATTAAAAGTACAAAGAATTGGTTAAATGCCTGCACTAGGTAATCAGGTGAAATTTGCATGTTGGAAAGTTTAACACGAGGCCAGAACATATTTTCTGCTGGTGGTGGTCCTCGGGAGTTACTTACTTTGGCACTGAGGAGGCTCTGTGGTCCATAAGCCGTTATAACAGACAGCTGTTCTATTCCCTATGATCTCATAAGTTGCGTCACAGGAGTAAATGGCTGTGGACCAATTAGGAACATCTGTGCCTTGCACCAAAGGGCTACCTGAACCTGAGAGTACAAAGCTTCCATGCGCTGGATTTGTCGGCAACGGACATGTTACCTTTTCTGGAAAATACAAAAAAAAACTAGGTTTAGTCTTAACAAATTTGTTATTTTCCTTTTAGGTCATTATCTTACTCTGGCATTTTGTAAATTGCGTGTCCCATAAGCTATCAAGGCAAACAGCTGCAGATGGTTGATATAATACGTTGCTGACGTCACAGTTGTACTGAATTACTGTCGAATTGGGTAAAACTGCTCCAGGATGTGACTCAGCGAGGGCCCCCAAAACTGTGTAACGTCCGTTCCCTGGGATTTCTGGAAACGTACAGCTTCTGCAAGTTAAATGAATTTTTGAGGATTAAAGTTAGTTGCAGTGCAGCAAGAAGTTTAATTTGTTTCGATTCTCGATGCTTGTCTATTAACCAATTAAAATCTGGAGCAAATAATCAATTTGGAAGCACAAAATAATACTGGAACAAGTTGTTAATGAAATAATAAATTGAGGGAGAGTTTTATCTCACTTCATGGTACTTACGAATCACACTGAAGAAGAAAGCCAGAGTAATGTCGGTTGTTGCAAGAAACTGAAAATGAAAATACAACTTGTATACGCAGAAGTAGAATACAACGACCCTTTTTTTATAAAAATAAAAATTAGGTTTTAAACAAAAAAGTGCAAAAGTAGTCGAAACCATCATGCAGCGAGACCATAAAACAGAGACCATAGAATCTATATCAATGATACTTGTAATATAACTGTAAGTAGTAAATATTTCTGAAAATACTTTTAACAATTATCTAATGTCCAATTATTAAATGTTCAAAAAAATTATTATTATGAAACAATGAACTAAACTATGTATTAAAATAAATTGAACCTAACAAAAGTTTAAAAATGGAAAATGTATTGTTTAATTGCAAGAACAAATCACACCGACAAAATAAAGACAATATCACTTATAGCAATTCTTATTTTGAAACTGTTGAAACATTTTACGGAGAATCCGCAAAATTAAATGCTTTTATAAGACAAGTAGACAATATAGTTTACATGTTTCGAAATGCAGGTAATGAAATCAAAACGTGTACAGTTGAAGTAATTTTATCCAAGTTGGAGGGTTCCGCTGAAAGGGTGACGCTTGGCAGACATATTAACACATAGCAGCACCTAGAAAAAGTACTAATCACTAACTTCTCAGTCCAAAGGGCTAAAGGTACGCTTATTTTAGCAGTGAGTGAACTGACACAGAAACCACATGAAAGTAAGAAATTTTTTTTTGTCAGATGCTCTGACCATCTGTCAGCTCTATTAGTCTACAGTAGCCAAAATGATTGTAATCTTGTGTTCAATGAAAAATCAAACCTATATACAAAGGTAATACTAAAATCTATTACTGGAGGTGTGAGAGGAAAATTGGAAAATAGTATAATAGCAAGAATGCCAAGTCCTATGGAACAGGCATGGTCGTATGTATTAGAAGAGGAAAACAAACAACGCATCCAGTGCAAATACTACTTATCTCATACACCAGATAGACCAATTCAAAGTTTAACTCATCTCACTATACACCGCAAAATATATCCTTTCAACCAAAACAATCATTTATACCTTAACAACAAAATTTCCAACCAAAACCATTTCATCACAATTCATTCCCAAACCTAGTTTAGCTATTCCAAAAGCACAATATCAACCTATTCAACAAGATATCCGAAAATTTGGGCCTGAAACAAAAATCATCTATTGAAAATGAAAATACATCAGAATATGAAAATGCAATATATTTTGAAGCAGAACCGAAAACTGAAAACGATATACGCCTGAAGAGCATTTTAAATGTTTTCAACAAAAACCACAAGTTGAAAATGCAATTTAACCAGAAGAATATAATAAACACATGGAACAACAACCAGAAATAAAATATGTTTTAGAAAATAAGCAGAGATGTGCGTTTTTCAAATACATATACTCAAAATACAAATTACCTATTTTCTATTTTGTATTTAAATACCTTTTAAGAGTATAGAATTTTATGTTTTATTTGAAAACTTTTACAAACCTATTTTCTATTTGGAAAATACAAAATACTTTTTTAATTTTTGTTACTTCATAGCGATAATCAGTAAACATTATTTTTTGAATTTAAACTTAAAACTCCACCAACATTAGCACCATCTATGATCTAAAAGTATCTGCACAATTGTCTTAATAAATCTAATTTAAAATGATAGATGTGCCTATTATTTTATTATCCTTCTTGTTACCCCCACCATGAGACATCTGATTTTCGTTTACCTAAATTTATTTCTTATGTTTTCTTGTTCATTATTTGTTTTACTACAAGACAATCACTCCACTACATTTCTTACTGAAATATATATACATAAATATATATTATTTTACCTACTACCCTTAACACTTGTCCGCTTTAATCCCTAAACTACCCCAACTACATATAAATATTTTATCCTTCTACAAAATAAAAATAATTCCTGGTAAAACTACCTGCCTATACTTAAGTTATCCATTATCAATTTTTTAAACTTAAATGGGTGCCGAAGCCAAACAAGGAATACGTAAAAGAATTGTTAGTCTCTAAAGTACGGAAAATAAAACAGAAAAATATGAAAACTGTATGTGATACAACTAATAAGAAAAAGAAAACAACGAATCTTGTTATTTGTTTGTGGATGACTTGGACTCTTCGACAGCCAGTGACCATGGTAACACAACCATAGAACTGCAAAGAAACATTGCAGTATTTAAAAGACAATAATACTAACTTAGATTCTTTAATTAATTATCCATACATCAAGAAAATATTTTTAAAATGCAACACCTGTTTAAATGATAATGAGACCTCATCGACGAAAAATGAAAGATAAATTGTTTGAACAAATAGTATCAATAAAATCTGTGACATAAATAACATATATATTTTATGTAATTTTTTTTAATTATTATTAAAATAACATTTATTTTAGTAACATAAAGAGTATTCTATTTTCTCAAAAGTATTTTTAAAATACGTATTTTGTATTTAAATGCTAACATGAAATTTATTATTTATTTTGTATTTAAAATAGGAAAATAACGAGGTATTTGCATTTTGTATTTAAATGCTTTTGAAAAGCATTTATGCACACTGCACATCTCTGGTTGTGTCTCTATAAAACATTATAAAGAAAAAACTAACAATGGGAAAAGTAAGTTTTTGTTGTCAGTAGAAAAATATACTGGTGGTGCGGTACTGAATCAACTGACAGCTAATTTGATTAAATGGATTATTAACAGAATAAAAAGAAGACCTCAACACGATTCAAAGTACGTAAACACCGAGCAATTAATAAATAATCAGCAAGTGAACAGATTTCAAAGAAAAGAGAATATTAACATCAAAAAAGAAAATAATCTGAGTAAGATTGAGTATTGGTTTCAAATAAAGTCCACTATTGATGTACGATTAAATTCTCAGGTCTATTATTAAATCCGTTAACATAATTATTTTGTTTTTAGAGTGTTCGTATACTTTTCTGCAAAAGTCCATTTACCCATTCACAATTGTTGTAAGTAGATTATCGCCGGGACGTTACACCTGACATCAATGTTGTAAAAAGAACAGATGATGTAAAGATGATCGTTCGATGTGGAGATTCCTTCAGCCTATTACATCCCGCAGGGTTGCTAGCTTCTGAATTGTAAATTCTTCCATAGACGATTATCCACCAGATATTCACCGGATAAGAATTAGTTCTTTTAAGCTGGTTAAATAGATTTCTTGTCCGAAGAGTATTGTTGAAATAGAGACTTCTTTGAGCGGCTAAAGTAGCCCGGCATCCAACATACCTTGTTGAAGAATTAATATCTTTAGTACTATTAATTAAACACTTTTTGTTAAAAATAAGTAATCGTTTAGTTTTATTTAGTCATCTGGTTACGTAATTACAATAGTATTTCACTTAATTAGAAAGGATGCTAAATATTTAACTTAATATATCAATTCTTGAACAAATATTTAATTAATAGAAAAACGTGTTCAACAAATAATAATAAAACAATTGAACACCAGCTCTCACTGTTAGTGCTATGCTACTGCTTGTGTTTCTCGTACCACACTGCTCGTTGACTCCGGCTTCGAGAACTAGTCATTCTACTAGTCAGTGTTGCATAACAAAAATACATAACATGTGCTCAAAAACCAGCGCCAACGTTTACAAGCGCTTAATTTAAATAATAAATTGTTACACTGTTAATATTAAAATTAAGCTAACATAATACAATTCTTGTATATTTATAACATTTGTATTAAAAATAAAAAGATAAGTACGATATTGTACGTACTTACAACACCCCTTATCCAAAAAAAGGGATCGCATATAAAACAAAACATATGCGTTTCTACTCTAAGAAAAAATAAAAGGAAGATAAGGACGATATTGAACGTACTTACAACACCCCCATCCAAAAAAAAGGGACACGTATAAAAACAAAATATACGAGTTACGACTCTGGAAAAACAAAAAGAGAGAAACAAAGTGCCGATAACGATACTATTCCCATCGAATAGAGTTGACACTGCTTCACAAAACAATCATTCCTGACAAAATCCATTTACTCGTCAAGGTTCTGTTCATTGGTACAATATCTCTTTAATCTATTATTATGAACTACCGTATATTTTTTACCAATAAGTATTTCTGTATTAACAGGGGATATAATTTTAGTGATATTATATGGCCCTACATATAATGGTAAAAGCTTTTTTGTTTGCCCTTTGTTTGGTAATTGTTCATTCCTCAGTAAAACTAATTCGTTTATTTTAGGTGTAAAAAGAGAATTGACCTTTTTATCAAAATACAATTTTACTTTTTCCTTATTCTTTATCAAATTATTCATAGCTAATTCTCTTGCTACCTGCAACCTGTGTTTAAGTTCTACTATAAAGTTATTATAGGTATTTACTTCGGTTAGTTCTTTATAAAATATTGAAGGTAGATTTGCCTTATGCCCATAAATTAATTCAAAAGGAGTAAAACCGGTTGCGGTATGCGGTGTTGTGTTATACACAAACATAGCATAAGGAATCCAATTTATCCAATCGTCATGCCTATTACAAAAATTTCTTAAATATTCAGCAAGCGTCCTATGTACTCTTTCTAGGGCGCCGTTGGTTGCTGGTCTAAACGCTGTTGTTTTTAACTGTTCAATTTTTAGTAATTTGCATATATCCTTAAAGACTCTTGACATGAAATTTGTTCCTTGGTCTGTTAAGATCGTGTTAGGAACACCGTATTTACAAATGATGTTAGTTACCAATGCTTTTGCGACAGTATTTGCCTCCTGATTTATAATAGGAATAGCTTCTGTAAATTTGGTAAGGTCATCTTGTATTGTTAATAGGTATTTATATTTATCATCGTCATCTTTTTTGGGAAGATATACTATGTCTAAGGCTAATCTTTCGAAACTGTGCTTTGATGTTGATGTAATTGTTAACGGACAGTTATTCAATTTACATACTTTATTTTTTTGACATAAATCACAGTGCCTAATAAATTTTTTGACTTTAGAATTTAGTCTTCCAATTGTTTTAGAGACTCCCAAATGTCCTGCTGTAGGATTAATGTGAAATTCAGAAATTACGGTATTTATTAATTCTGGCTTACTAATTTTGAGTATGGTATCATTATAAATATGTATTGATATATTTGTTTTATCAAAAATATATCTTAGCATAGTTCGTATCTGTGCAAAATTTAGGCGCTTATTTTGCAACTTCGTCGGGTAGAGACCAGGCGTCGCGTTCGTATTTGTATCCGACGGGGCTGTTTCACGATGGTCAGGTGCCGTGCCATCGATTTAGGTATTGTGAAAGCCCCGTCGGAAGTGTTTGGTAACTACCAGACGTCTGAGTCGATTGGTTAAAAACATAGATGAAGTTACCAACAAAAATTTAAAATATTAACCAAAAAAAGTCCTTTTTAAATTCAAAATGTTTTGAATAATAAATAAAATACACTTGTATTTAACAGTAAAACGTTTGTATTAAAATTGATTCAATGATAAAATGCGAAAACAACAATGAGACACCTAAAGTTACAGAAAAATAAATACAACATGTATTGCAATTAATTTATTATACTATAATAATTCTGTACGTATAATTCATAATAAAATTGGAAATATATGATATAAACTAATAATGTTAACAATATAACATAATTCAACAACACTCCTCAGAGTAATACATTTTGTTTCATTTAACACTTCAACTTTTATACTATAATAACTGCATCTATTCATATGTGCATATATGGGTAGGGTGGAGGGTATACAGGATCAAAGAGGTTTACTATTCGTATATGTGTACCATCTGTAGCACCTATTACTCTCTGCATGTTGTATTTATTGTAAAATCTGCAATGACAGGTTTATACATAAAAATATATAAGATTATCGATGATATAAGATATCGTTGTTTTCATATAATACTACACAGCTTTGATATTATTCTTTTCATTTCGCGAATCGGATGTATTTAGGCATCAAGTATTTCATTATCAAGTCACAGACTGGATATCGATGTTTTCATATAATACTACACAGCTTTGATATTATTCTTTTCATTTCGGGAATCGGATGTATTTAGGCATCAAGTATTTCATTATCAAATCACAGACTGGATGTATACTTTTACTAACGATCATCTGTGAAAGTGATACATTGTATTTTCCTCCTACAACTCGTTGATAACCTTCATGCAAAGAACTGTAGAGCGGCAAAGAACTAAAGCATTAGAATAACAATTAAAAACACAGAAACCTAATACAATCGTATAATTATATTATAAAAACATATCTTCTATCAATATAACTTCTAACCTTGCTATTAAAAGATATAGCAGATCTTCTAATTTGTTTTGGCGCGTGGGGCTACAGTGTTGCGATTATCATATTAACTATTTTCTTCGAAAATCTAAAGCTATTTAAAATGAATCAATACAAGATCTCAATGTTATTCATCTTAGGTATTCTTGATGGTAAGCAGCAATTACCTAAAGAAGCACATCATCGAAACTGTTAAATAACTACATTATTATAATCGTTTGTTGCTCCTGTCAAATAATCCTAACCTATAATTTTTTAAAGTCAAAGTATTAAATATGCTAAATAAAAAATATTAAAACATAATTCGTATTTGCAAATATGTAGTTACCTTATATTAAAAAAAATTATAGGCAATTAATTAGTTAGCTAGATCACTTTTCTTTAACTTATACAAAAATTACTGCATTTTTATATGATTTATGTTCAATACCATTCAATATTTTAAAAAAGATTAGATTTTTATATAGAATAGTGTAGATTTCTACCAAGTCCGGCGTCGGATCGGTGTTACCAGGCACCTTATTAGATGCCTGGTAAATAGCGTCGTATTCACGGCGTTTCCTAGACACACTCCTGCCATGAAATGTCATTCAAAATGCCGTTTTTAAAATTCAGCGTCGTGTCGTTGTGTGTAGGACTGGTTCACGACGACACGACGTCGTTGCCAGAGTTGCAAAATAAGGCCCTTAATTTAATTAGTTTAGATTCAAACCTTTTCATAGCGATATTAGTAATTTTATGTAGAGTACAAAAATTCTTTAAATTTAATAACGCTAAAAATATATCTTTGTAGTTTGCTATATTAAAGTGGAATTCTTTAATTATTAAACAAATAATAAATTTAGTATTGATTTTTATTGAAGCAGATATTATATGCACAGTTATATATTAAATATTTTATTAATTAATAAGTCCTCAGACTGAAATTATACAGAAAGAAATTAGAATTAGAAGAAAGAATTATTGTCCTCAGACAATATTTCTTATAGACATAAAACAATTGAATTTAAAATATTTCTTTTTTATATAAACAATAACAAAACAAGTTTAAGTAATTTAATTTAAGAATGAATGTATTGTAATTCCAACACACCCCCCCAAGACATTCATTTCAACAATTTAAATAATTTGAAGTCCCAATCCTTCAGTGAATTTTTCATGTAACTCTCTTGGCAGTGCTTTTGTTAAAATATCCGCAACCATTTCATTAGTTGATACATGACGTAATTTAATAATTCCTTCATCAACTACATCACGAACAAAATAATGACGAATATCTATATGTTTTGTACGTGCATGATAAATCGAGTTCATTGCCAGTTGTTCAGCTCCACGATTGTCAATTAATATTTTAATTTTCAAAAATTTTTCTTGCTCTAGTTCAGTCAATAAATCATTTAAATATATTGCTTCTTTTACAGCTTCTGATAAACTAACATATTCTGATTCAGTAGATGAAAGTGCCACAGTTCTTTGTTTTTGAGATTTCCAGCTCACAGCACCCCCTGCCAACATAAATACATATCCAGAATATGATCTTCGATCTTCAAGACAACCTCCCCAATCAGCATCACAGTATCCAATCATAGATTTTGTTTCTTTAGTATAAAGTATTCCTAATTCTATTGTACCAGCTAAATATCTCAATATTCTCTTAACTCCCAACCAATCTTGTTTACTTGGTTTGTTTACAAATTGAGCTAATCTTGAGACAGTATTTGCAATATCTGGTCGAGTTCCAACCACTAAATACATTAGTGCTTCAATAACTTCTCTATAAAATTTACTATTAATTTCTTCTTTTTCAGTTGAATAAAATATTTTCTTCTTTTGTAATTCTGCTGGCGTTTTAACTGGATTGCAATTATTCATTTCATATTTTTTAAGTAAATTGATAATATATCTTGATTGATTAATAAAAATATATTGATCTGATTGATTAATTTCTATTCCCAAACATTGTTTTGCAAGACCTAGATCCTTAATTTCAAATTCTTCTTGTAGTTTAATTTTAATTTCATCAATCCAATCAACATCTGATGATGCAATTAAGAAATCATCAACATAAACTAGAAATAATAAAATATCTTTACCACGTTTTGCATAATACAAACAACTCTCCTTTTTTGTTGACTTTAGTCCAATACTTTCCAACTTATTTGATAATTTTTCATTCCATTGTCGAGCAGCTTGATTTTGATACATTTTGAAAGCTTCTAGTGCACCACTCTTCTGTTTAAGAAAGTATACTTCACACCATCGAGAATAATCATCAATAAATGTAATAAAATATTTTGCTCCATTCACTGATTGTGTCCTAAACGGTCCAACAATATCTGTATGAACTATTTCAAGAAGTTCTTCACTCTGTCGTTCACTTCCTGAAAACGGTAACCCTGTCATCTTGCCTCGTAGACACACTTCACATCTTGACAAACATTTCAATTGTTCAGAGGTTACTTTACTTGTAGTATTCTGATTAATCACCCGAAATAAATCCTTAGCATTTAAATGACCCATACGACAATGCCACATCAATAACTCAGAATTAGCTTTATCTTCTCCAATACAAGCTTCTTCATTACCTTCTTGTAAATAATAGAGATCACCCCGCCTTTCAGCAACAAATTTAACATTTCCAGTCATATCCATAATTACAGCTGAATCTTTTTTAAATAGAATTTCATGATCCTTATTAGTAATTTTAGCAACTGATACTAGATTTGACCTTAAATCTGGTACAAATAATGTGTTTGAAAAATCTACTGACCTCAGCTGTTTACCATTACTAATCGACAAATTAACAGTACCTTTTCCTTTGATTTCACTATTTGCTTGATTAGCCAAATTTATTTTCCCACTAATTTCTTCATTTAAAGACTTAAATAATTGTTTATCACCACATAAATGTGTTGTACAGCCACTATCAAGAATCCAAGGTCGACAACTTGGAACACTACCAGCAAATTCAACATTAAATACTGCAAAAGTATCATCATCCGCTTGAGAACATTGGTTTTCTTGTGTGTATCTATTCTGTCTATCTGGTCTATTTCTTCTGAAATTTGGTTTCAATTGAGTTGGACATTTAGGAGACTTATGTCCTTGTTTTCCACATTTAAAACAATATCCTTTAAAAATATTTTTGTAACTCGGTTGATTTTCAGCCCTTACATTTCCAGCTAACTCAACAACTGAATTTGAACCAATTTCACTCTTCTCAAGTATCTTAACCTTAAGAGCTTCAACCTCCAAGAGTTCATCACGTGATTCCATAGCACATTTAAAACCTTCATAGCTATCTGGTAGACTAAATAATAACATTACAGACAATAAATCTTTATTCACTTCAATATCCATAGCTCCAAGTCGATCAACTATATCCGAAAACTTGTTTACATGATCCCTGACATCACCACCTTCAGACATCTTGTGAAGCATAAGTTGCTTAAGTAATAAAGCTTTTCTTGCAGGTCCTTTGGAAGCATAAACTGAGGCAAGTTTTTGCCAAACTTCATGAGAAGTATTACAACCTCGGACATGCTGCAATTCCGTTGAACTAATTGCTAATATTACTTCTGACTTAGCTTTACGATCAATTTTTATCCATCCATTTCTTTCTTCTTGATTATTATTATTATTATTATTTTCCGCAGCAACAGGAATCGGTTTTTCACCACTGACATATTCCCACAAATCATTTTTGATCAATAGCGCCTCAACATGAATTTTCCAGGCTTCATAATTGTCCTTACTCAACAGCTCAAATCTTGTAGCACTCACTGATGTCGTCATATTAATTTTTTAATTAAAGCTGGGCCCATAACCTATTGAAGCAGATATTATAAGCACAGTTATATATTAAATATTTTATTAATTAATAAGTCCTCAGACTGAAATTATACAGAAAGAAATTAGAATTAGAAGAAAGAATTATTGTCCTCAGACAATATTTCTTATAGACATAAAACAATTGAATTTAAAATATTTCTTTTTTATATAAACAATAACAAAACAAGTTTAAGTAATTTAATTTAAGAATGAATGTATTGTAATTCCAACAATTTTAATATGTGCAATTTCTGATACTTCTTTATTTTGTATTAGAAATTCATCAATATTACTAAATTTATCTATTAATTCAGAACAAATTTCTATTGAATTCCTACTAATGAATATGACATCGGAGCGTCATATAAACTTTTGTCATGTTCGACTACTTTATTGTTTATAATAATTTTATTTTTAAATAGTTTTGTAATTTATAGGTGGAGGACGGTTACTATTATTTTGTTTTTGTTTGGTATTTTCAGTTTTGTTTACGTCCTCTAATTTTCTTGAGTTTACCTCTTTTTCTGGTGTGATGACGTCTGGTGATGCGATTGCTTTTCGCTTCTTTGATTTTCTCTTGAAGATCCAGTCGGTCTCCCGAATTACTTCATCTTTATCTGTTCCATATTGTTCAACTTCTTCATTTCTCACTGAATTATTTCCAGCTTTGTGCGATGGTTTAATTCCTTGAGCTATATCTTGTAGTTCCCTTACTTGCTGCTTTAATTCTTTCACAGTTTCCTCAAGTATAGATATTTGTTTCCTCTCTTCTTCCCATGCTAGTTGCCATTTTTTTGCCTCTGCATTTTCTATATTTTCTATATTTATTTCTGGTTCTATGCATCTTTGAACTGGGCCAGAATGCTGCTGGTTGGTATGCGTAGTAGGCGGGGAACGCATCATCCTCCCCTTGGGAGGAGTCTTGTTGCTACCTCTAATATTTATTTATTTCAAACGAAAACCGTGTAGAAAGAAGAATATTCATATTACATTACATCAATGTTACTGGCACTATAACTATCAACTTATAAATAATACAATTAATATTATATTAAATATGAAGAATGACTTTATAAACTGAACTGAACACTTTGACTATCCAACAATGAATGTGTGTCCAGTTGTTGGTTTGTTTGTATCGCAGTGTTCTTGTTATTCTTTCAGGGGACTCCATGACCTACGGCTGTGGCAGCAACAACAACAACGAAATAAAGTTCACTACGTTTGATAAGTATCAGAACGGATGGTCGTCGGGTAACTGTGCTGTAAAGTACGAAGGAGCCTGGTGGTACAAACCTTGTGGGCCCAGGTAACTATCTCTACCTATGTCTGCGTCACGTGACGCATGATTTGACGATCCTTTAGAGAGTAGGGTTGTCATCTTTACGGATGCCTGGGCCTAGACACATTATCTTTAGGCCACTTGTTTACTTTAGATCAGGGTTCAGTTGGTAACCCATTTATTTTCACCCTCTGTTTTTGTGTTGGTACTATTTTAACATTAATCTATTTTCATTATTTTAACTACTTGCAGCCAATTTACCGGTCCGTACCACGATACGGCTGTGATTGATGGTTGGAAGTCAATGCACTGGATTTACAACTTTGGCAACTACGCCCTTAAAACAGCGCGGATGCTGATCAGAAAGAAATGATCAGCGTCAAACAAAGCCGCACGAAACAAAAACACACAGGGAGAGAAAGAAATGAAATGAATGGAACCACGAGAAAAAAAGAGTGAGAAAGAGAACACAATGTGATTAATTAGAGAATTTAATTAGTCCAACATATTCATTAAATAAAAATTCAACTTGTAAAACTAATTTGTTTACAATAAATTTGTCTGTAATGAACAATACAGGGTGTCCAAAAGGCGGCTACTCCATTATGTAAATAGCGGAAATGTAGAACTCAAACAATGGGGAACACGAATGCTATTAAACATTCATTAGTTTCTTAAAAACCCTGGAAGGTCATGTAAAATTCAAGAACTTCTTCGAAAGTTTCACTCTCTCTCTCTCTCTCTCTATATATATATATATAAATATTATATGTATATATATATATATATATATATATATATATATATATGTAATATATATGTATAATATATATATAAACTCTTAATCATATCGAGCCATTATTTTAAAATGAAATTTGGTATGTAGGATAACAGTAAAGAATAAATTTGGCAAATTAATTGTTTAGAGATTGGTGCACAGGGTGGTGGAAGTGCAGTAATCCTAATTAAGAGAAAAAAATTAAAAACTAAAAATTTCCAGTGCCGGTGGGAGTTGAATCCCTAAAATTTAATAATATTTAATAAAGAAAATGTTAATTTGGGATATGTATAAATTCACTAATTGTGCATTTTCGCCAATAATAAGAACACCAAATTTATAATTCATTAGCGGCGCAAATTTCTGGGGCAATGTCGCAACAAAGCTAGAACGTTGAAATTTAAGACAAACCATAGAAAACCACAATTTTCAAGTAGTTGCGGGGGCCGTGGGCTAAAAACCGGAAATATCTGAGTAATGAAAGACTATAATATAAAATACATGTTTTTAGATACAAACGAAATAGGTCCCAGTGCTAAAATTTGATAAATTTGTTAAAATAAATAAAAAACTAAAATATAAATACAAAGCTAAAATTGGGTATGCCGATATAGATTGATATATTAATAACAAAATATAAAAAAACTACATTTTTTTAAGTGTAACATTGGAGTGGGAGGTGATAAACCGAGTATATGAACATTATAGAGGTAAAAGATGATAGTTTGCATCTAGAATATTAAAAAGAAGCACAATATTTGTCTATTAGTTAGATAGTCAAATTACATTCAGTAGTAGAATTGGATTGATTATTGGTGCATTTGTTGTAAATAGGGGGGAAATAGTTAACACTTTCATTAGTAAGACATCTACGAATATTCGATCTCCAACCATTCCATTGGTATTTTTAAATAATCTGAGTATTAAACCAGGTATAGGGTTCAATTGTACACACAACTGCATATTCAACTCAAACTTCAATTTTTCAAAGATGTCCTACTAATAAACTGTATGTAAAATTCTACTGTTTTAAGCAAATTAATGGATTTTCGATTGAAGCCATGTTCCCCATTGTTTAAGTTGCCACATTTACGCTACTTAAATAATTTAGTAGCCGCCTTTTAGACACCCTGTACTGTTCATTACACACACATTCATTAACAAATTAGTTTTACAATTGGAATTTTTATTTAATTAAATGTCGGACTAATTATTCTTATAATTAATCCCAGTCGGTTCGCTCTCTCTCTCTCTTTCTGTCTCGTGGTTCCGTTCATTTTATTTTTTTCCCTCTCTGTGTGTTTTTGTTTTGCTCGGCTTTATTTTACGATGATCATTTCCTTCTGATCAGCATCCGCGATGTTTTTAGGGCGTAGGGGCCAAAGTTGTAATACCAGCTCATTGTCTCCCAACCTTCCACAGCCGTGTTGTGGTACACACCGTTCAAATGGCTGCAAGTAAAACGCAACGTTAGAATAGTACCAACACAAAAACAGAGGGTGAACATAAATGGATCAGGGTTACCAACTGACAACAACTGAATGTTGCCATGAACTTTGCACTGAAATATATTTTAGTCAATGTACCGAAAATCATAAATTACAAAAATCTAAATCCGCAACAATCCAGTGAGGTCAAACGTTGCATCGCATGAATATTCAACATTAGATAAACTGGGAACTTGAATTCCCGGAAGTAAATGATCCACATCACCCACAGAATTAATTATTCTACCGTTGACTGGAACTGCTGGCAAAGTGCAGGGTTGTTGCCTGAAAATGAAAGGGAAATGTCCATAAACCTTCAATAAAAGTACATTGCAAACAATTAAGGTGAACTGTTTGTCACAAACAAATTATTACGAATTCCAAGTTTTTTTTAACTCACTCATGCAACTGGGAATCTCTGGTAGCCAATTTCCATTTCTGCAGTAGATAAGGAGTGCTTCTTGGAAAATATTTGGTGCAGGACAATCATAAAGCAAAACTTGATTTTCCTTAACCGTTGATCCTGCAACTGGAGCATCCTGAGAGCCAAGGATCGAGTAGGTGCCCTTTGTCGGTGCATCCGGAACAACACAGGCGGTAGTTTCTGTTAAAAACATTCGTTGGACAAAAATTTGCATGAAAATGAAGCTATAATTTAACATAATTTTATAATTTTTTAAAAGCATAAGTGTAAATGTACTTAAGTGAGTGTCGCCTGAACATTTGGATGTATGATGTGTAAAACCAGCCTTACTTTTCTTGTTGCTACCAATATTTTTATTATATATTTCGGGTTAACTGTGCTAAGTTTCGGGTCAACTCTTTGCTATTATAAAATGTTTAATACATTGTACTCAAATCATCCCTTTTTAAACCAGCTCTGAACGAGATAACAACTGTTAAATAACAGTGCACTTTATTATTAAATTATATACATAAAGACATTCATTATTATTAATTATTAGGATAAGTGTTTAATTGTGTAATTCAGTTGGGATTTACGACCCCGATGTGTCACTTTGTATGAAGTAAATATGTGTTTAAATTCATATTGAGTTCACGAATTTCAAAGACTTTCTGACTCTTTACGGTAAAACACCCGGGCATCACATTCGCCCAAACATTTGTTTTTATTAAAAGTACAAAGAATTGGTTAAATGCCTGCACTAGGTAATCAGGTGAAATTTGCATGTTGGAAAGTTTAACACGAGGCCAGAACATATTTTCTGCTGGTGGTGGTCCTCGGGAGTTACTTACTTTGGCACTGAGGAGGCTCTGTGGTCCATAAGCCGTTATAACAGACAGCTGTTCTATTCCCTATGATCTCATAAGTTGCGTCACAGGAGTAAATGGCTGTGGACCAATTAGGAACATCTGTGCCTTGCACCAAAGGGCTACCTGAACCTGAGAGTACAAAGCTTCCATGCGCTGGATTTGTCGGCAACGGACATGTTACCTTTTCTGGAAAATACAAAAAAAAACTAGGTTTAGTCTTAACAAATTTGTTATTTTCCTTTTAGGTCATTATCTTACTCTGGCATTTTGTAAATTGCGTGTCCCATAAGCTATCAAGGCAAACAGCTGCAGATGGTTGATATAATACGTTGCTGACGTCACAGTTGTACTGAATTACTGTCGAATTGGGTAAAACTGCTCCAGGATGTGACTCAGCGAGGGCCCCCAAAACTGTGTAACGTCCGTTCCCTGGGATTTCTGGAAACGTACAGCTTCTGCAAGTTAAATGAATTTTTGAGGATTAAAGTTAGTTGCAGTGCAGCAAGAAGTTTAATTTGTTTCGATTCTCGATGCTTGTCTATTAACCAATTAAAATCTGGAGCAAATAATCAATTTGGAAGCACAAAATAATACTGGAACAAGTTGTTAATGAAATAATAAATTGAGGGAGAGTTTTATCTCACTTCATGGTACTTACGAATCACACTGAAGAAGAAAGCCAGAGTAATGTCGGTTGTTGCAAGAAACTGAAAATGAAAATACAACTTGTATACGCAGAAGTAGAATACAACGACCCTTTTTTTATAAAAATAAAAATTAGGTTTTAAACAAAAAAGTGCAAAAGTAGTCGAAACCATCATGCAGCGAGACCATAAAACAGAGACCATAGAATCTATATCAATGATACTTGTAATATAACTGTAAGTAGTAAATATTTCTGAAAATACTTTTAACAATTATCTAATGTCCAATTATTAAATGTTCAAAAAAATTATTATTATGAAACAATGAACTAAACTATGTATTAAAATAAATTGAACCTAACAAAAGTTTAAAAATGGAAAATGTATTGTTTAATTGCAAGAACAAATCACACCGACAAAATAAAGACAATATCACTTATAGCAATTCTTATTTTGAAACTGTTGAAACATTTTACGGAGAATCCGCAAAATTAAATGCTTTTATAAGACAAGTAGACAATATAGTTTACATGTTTCGAAATGCAGGTAATGAAATCAAAACGTGTACAGTTGAAGTAATTTTATCCAAGTTGGAGGGTTCCGCTGAAAGGGTGACGCTTGGCAGACATATTAACACATAGCAGCACCTAGAAAAAGTACTAATCACTAACTTCTCAGTCCAAAGGGCTAAAGGTACGCTTATTTTAGCAGTGAGTGAACTGACACAGAAACCACATGAAAGTAAGAAATTTTTTTTTGTCAGATGCTCTGACCATCTGTCAGCTCTATTAGTCTACAGTAGCCAAAATGATTGTAATCTTGTGTTCAATGAAAAATCAAACCTATATACAAAGGTAATACTAAAATCTATTACTGGAGGTGTGAGAGGAAAATTGGAAAATAGTATAATAGCAAGAATGCCAAGTCCTATGGAACAGGCATGGTCGTATGTGTTAGAAGAGGAAAACAAACAACGCATCCAGTGCAAATACTACTTATCTCATACACCAGATAGACCAATTCAAAGTTTAACTCATCTCACTATACACCGCAAAATATATCCTTTCAACCAAAACAATCATTTATACCTTAACAACAAAATTTCCAACCAAAACCATTTCATCACAATTCATTCCCAAACCTAGTTTAGCTATTCCAAAAGCACAATATCAACCTATTCAACAAGATATCCGAAAATTTGGGCCTGAAACAAAAATCATCTATTGAAAATGAAAATACATCAGAATATGAAAATGCAATATATTTTGAAGCAGAACCGAAAACTGAAAACGATATACGCCTGAAGAGCATTTTAAATGTTTTCAACAAAAACCACAAGTTGAAAATGCAATTTAACCAGAAGAATATAATAAACACATGGAACAACAACCAGAAATAAAATATGTTTTAGAAAATAAGCAGAGATGTGCGTTTTTCAAATACATATACTCAAAATACAAATTACCTATTTTCTATTTTGTATTTAAATACCTTTTAAGAGTATAGAATTTTATGTTTTATTTGAAAACTTTTACAAACCTATTTTCTATTTGGAAAATACAAAATACTTTTTTAATTTTTGTTACTTCATAGCGATAATCAGTAAACATTATTTTTTGAATTTAAACTTAAAACTCCACCAACATTAGCACCATCTATGATCTAAAAGTATCTGCACAATTGTCTTAATAAATCTAATTTAAAATGATAGATGTGCCTATTATTTTATTATCCTTCTTGTTACCCCCACCATGAGACATCTGATTTTCGTTTACCTAAATTTATTTCTTATGTTTTCTTGTTCATTATTTGTTTTACTACAAGACAATCACTCCACTACATTTCTTACTGAAATATATATACATAAATATATATTATTTTACCTACTACCCTTAACACTTGTCCGCTTTAATCCCTAAACTACCCCAACTACATATAAATATTTTATCCTTCTACAAAATAAAAATAATTCCTGGTAAAACTACCTGCCTATACTTAAGTTATCCATTATCAATTTTTTAAACTTAAATGGGTGCCGAAGCCAAACAAGGAATACGTAAAAGAATTGTTAGTCTCTAAAGTACGGAAAATAAAACAGAAAAATATGAAAACTGTATGTGATACAACTAATAAGAAAAAGAAAACAACGAATCTTGTTATTTGTTTGTGGATGACTTGGACTCTTCGACAGCCAGTGACCATGGTAACACAACCATAGAACTGCAAAGAAACATTGCAGTATTTAAAAGACAATAATACTAACTTAGATTCTTTAATTAATTATCCATACATCAAGAAAATATTTTTAAAATGCAACACCTGTTTAAATGATAATGAGACCTCATCGACGAAAAATGAAAGATAAATTGTTTGAACAAATAGTATCAATAAAATCTGTGACATAAATAACATATATATTTTATGTAAATTTTTTTAATTATTATAAAAATAACATTTATTTTAGTAACATAAAGAGTATTCTATTTTCTCAAAAGTATTTTTAAAATACGTATTTTGTATTTAAATGCTAACATGAAATTTATTATTTATTTTGTATTTAAAATAGGAAAATAACGAGGTATTTGCATTTTGTATTTAAATGCTTTTGAAAAGCATTTATGCACACTGCACATCTCTGGTTGTGTCTCTATAAAACATTATAAAGAAAAAACCAACAATGGGAAAAGTAAGTTTTTGTTGTCAGTAGAAAAATAAACTGGTGGTGCGGTACTGAATCAACTGACAGCTAATTTGATTAAATGGATTATTAACAGAATAAAAAGAAGACCTCAACACGATTCAAAGTACGTAAACACCGAGCAATTAATAAATAATCAGCAAGTGAACAGATTTCAAAGAAAAGAGAATATTAACATCAAAAAAGAAAATAATCTGAGTAAGATTGAGTATTGGTTTCAAATAAAGTCCACTATTGATGTACGATTAAATTCTCAGGTCTATTATTAAATCCGTTAACATAATTATTTTGTTTTTAGAGTGTTCGTATACTTTTCTGCAAAAGTCCATTTACCCATTCACAATTGTTGTAAGTAGATTATCGCCGGGACGTTACACCTGACATCAATGTTGTAAAAAGAACAAATGATGTAAAGATGATCGTTCGATGTGGAGATTCCTTCAGCCTATTACATCCCGCAGGGTTGCTAGCTTCTGAATTGTAGATTCTTCCATAGACGATTATCCACCATATATTCACCGGATAAGAATTAGTTCTTTTAAGCTGGTTTAATAGATTTCTTGTCCGAAGAGTATTGTTGAAATAGAGACTTCTTTGAGCGGCTAAAGTAGCCCGGCATCCAACATACCTTGTTGAAGAATTAATATCTTTAGTACTATTAATTAAACACTTTTTGTTAAAAATAAGTAATCGTTTAGTTTTATTTAGTCATCTGGTTACGTAATTACAATAGTATTTCACTTAATTAGAAAGGATGCTAAATATTTAACTTAATATATCAATTCTTGAACAAATATTTAATTAATAGAAAAACGTGTTCAACAAATAATAATAAAACAATTGAACACCAGCTCTCACTGTTAGTGCTATGCTACTGCTTGTGTTTCTCGTACCACACTGCTCGTTGACTCCGGCTTCGAGAACTAGTCATTCTACTAGTCAGTGTTGCATAACAAAAATACATAACATGTGCTCAAAAACCAGCGCCAACGTTTACAAGCGCTTAATTTAAATAATAAATTGTTACACTGTTAATATTAAAATTAAGCTAACATAATACAATTCTTGTATATTTATAACATTTGTATTAAAAATAAAAAGATAAGTACGATATTGTACGTACTTACAACACCCCTTATCCAAAAAAAGGGATCGCATATAAAACAAAACATATGCGTTTCTACTCTAAGAAAAAATAAAAGGAAGATAAGGACGATATTGAACGTACTTACAACACCCCCATCCAAAAAAAAGGGACACGTATAAAAACAAAATATACGAGTTACGACTCTGGAAAAACAAAAAGAGAGAAACAAAGTGCCGATAACGATACTATTCCCATCGTATAGAGTTGACACTGCTTCACAAAACAATCATTCCTGACAAAATCCATTTACTCGTCAAGGTTCTGTTCATTGGTACAATATCTCTTTAATCTATTATTATGAACTACCGTATGTTTTTTACCAATAAGTATTTCTGTATTAACAGGGGATATAATTTTAGTGATATTATATGGCCCTACATATAATGGTAAAAGCTTTTTTGTTTGCCCTTTGTTTGGTAATTGTTCATTCCTCAGTAAAACTAATTCGTTTATTTTAGGTGTAAAAAGAGAATTGACCTTTTTATCAAAATACAATTTTACTTTTTCCTTATTCTTTATCAAATTATTCATAGCTAATTCTCTTGCTACCTGCAACCTGTGTTTAAGTTCTACTATAAAGTTATTATAGGTATTTACTTCGGTTAGTTCTTTATAAAATATTGAAGGTAGATTTGCCTTATGCCCATAAATTAATTCAAAAGGAGTAAAACCGGTTGCGGTATGCGGTGTTGTGTTATACACAAACATAGCATAAGGAATCCAATTTATCCAATCGTCATGCCTATTACAAAAATTTCTTAAATATTCAGCAAGCGTCCTATGTACTCTTTCTAGGGCGCCGTTGGTTGCTGGTCTAAACGCTGTTGTTTTTAACTGTTCAATTTTTAGTAATTTGCATATATCCTTAAAGACTCTTGACATGAAATTTGTTCCTTGGTCTGTTAAGATCGTGTTAGGAACACCGTATTTACAAATGATGTTAGTTACCAATGCTTTTGCGACAGTATTTGCCTCCTGATTTATAATAGGAATAGCTTCTGTAAATTTGGTAAGGTCATCTTGTATTGTTAATAGGTATTTATATTTATCATCGTCATCTTTTTTGGGAAGATATACTATGTCTAAGGCTAATCTTTCGAAACTGTGCTTTGATGTTGATGTAATTGTTAACGGACAGTTATTCAATTTACATACTTTATTTTTTTGACATAAATCACAGTGCCTAATAAATTTTTTGACTTTAGAATTTAGTCTTCCAATTGTTTTAGAGACTCCCAAATGTCCTGCTGTAGGATTAATGTGAAATTCAGAAATTACGGTATTTATTAATTCTGGCTTACTAATTTTGAGTATGGTATCATTATAAATATGTATTGATATATTTGTTTTATCAAAAATATATCTTAGCATAGTTCGTATCTGTGCAAAATTTAATTTAATTAGTTTAGATTCAAACCTTTTCATAGCGATATTAGTAATTTTATGTAGAGTACAAAAATTCTTTAAATTTAATAACGCTAAAAATATATCTTTGTAGTTTGCTATATTAAAGTGGAATTCTTTAATTATTAAACAAATAATAAATTTAGTATTGATTTTAATATGTGCAATTTCTGATACTTCTTTATTTTGTATTAGAAATTCATCAATATTACTAAATTTATCTATTAATTCAGAACAAATTTCTATTGAATTCCTACTAATGAATATGACGTCGGAGCGTCATATAAACTTTTGTCATGTTCGACTACTTTATTGTTTATAATAATTTTATTTTTAAATAGTTTTCGTATGTAACAACCATAGTATCAGTTTGAACTGAGTATACACGACTTAAAGCATCTACATGTGGAATTGAACTACCTGGTCTATATATTACATCGTAATTATATTCCTCCAGTTTTATCCGCCAACGCATAAGTCAAGAACTCGGGTCTTTAATACTCATTAACCAAGTTAAAGCTTGATGATCTGTTACAATACTAAAAAAATTTCCGTAGAGATAGGGTCTAAAATGTGCAACTGCCCATACTACTGCTAATAATTTACGTTCTGTAGTTGAATAATTTTGTTGAGCTTTATTCAAAGTTTTTGAAGCATGAGCTATCGGATGACTTTCCTTAATAGTACCTTGCGAAAGGACTGCGCCTAAGGCATATTTACTTGCGTCCGTAGTTACAACAAAATTTTTACTAAAGTCCGGATATTGAAAAATAGGTGATGCGCTTAGTTTGTTTTTCAGGGTTTGAAATGACTCATCACACTGATTTGTCCATTCAAACACCTTAACATTACTATTTGCTGCATTATACAACGGTTTTGCTATCTCTGCGTAATGTGGTATATGTCGACGATAATAGCCTGACATACCTAAAAATGATTTTATGTGTTTAGGACTGTTTGGGATAGGGAAATTCTTTATCACTTCTACTTTAGAAGGATCCGGTTGAATACCCGTCTCGTTAATAACATGACCTAAATAAATTAAATCTTTTTGAAGGAAATTACATTTGGATGGTTGGAGTTTTAAATTATGTTCTCGTAATTTAGAAAATACATTCTTTAATCTTTGATTATGCTCGGAAATGTTTTTACCAAAAATGACTACGTCGTCTAAATAAATTAAACATTCTATTCCTTGCAATCCAGTGAGAACGTGAGACATTAGTCTCTGAAACATAGGAGGGGCTCCTTTAAGTCTAAATGGCATTCTTATGAACTGGTAATATTTAAAGTTTGCACTAAATGCTGTTTTTTCCTTGTCTTCGGGAAGCATAGGGACCTGGTGAAAACCACTTGCCAAATCAAGTGTAGAAAAGAATTTTGCACCACTAAGTTAGTCTAGTATATCATGTATGAGGGGCAAAGGATAAGCATCACTCGTTGTCTGTTCATTAAGTTTTCGAAAATCGACTGCAACGCGAAATTGTTTGTTTCCCGACGCATCTGCTTTTTTGGGTACCACTAACAAAAGTGCGTTATAGGATGAGTCGCTTTCTTCAATAATGTTGTTAACCAACAGTTCTTGAATATGCTTTTCAATAATTTCTTTTTGCGCATGAGGTAATCTATATGGCTTAACGTTTACAGGCTTAGGTGAGTTAATTTTTATTTTATGACTCAGTGCACTCGTACAAGACAATTTATCTCCCGGTAAAAAAAATATGTCATTAAAATTGTTACAGATTTCTATTAAATCTGTTACATATTCTGAATTAACATGTGAAAAATCTATATGGTTTAATAAAAGTTCCTTACGACTGTTAGGATTTGATTTCGTGTAATGGTAAATTTTAAATTGATTTATTGGAATGATATCCGGTTTGAAATTATTAAGTATTACGTCTTTCATTGAGGAATTAATTATTGATATATAAAAAATATTTTTAACAGGCTTAATTAATGCATTGGCTAAAAAAACTTCAGGTAACAACTCTTTGGCTACACAAATTCCTACCCGACATAGGAATTACATTCCTTGTACGTGCTGGTAAAACAATACTGTTTATATTTATTAGTGGAAATTTACATATTTTGCCACTTTCTAAGAGTTGTACGCTGTTCGTTTCCAGGTTAATTACTGTTTTTAATTTTCGTAAAATATCTAAACCTATAATTCCATCATGCTCAATGGGAAAGTCTTTTGACACAACCTGAAAAATTTGTTTCGACTTATATCTATCCAAAATTATAGAAGTTTTAAGTGAACCTAAGGTGTAAGGCGTGCCTTCAGAAATTCCCTTTAACAAACCTTTAGATGTATTGTCTATTTTGATATTATTACTTAACATGTTTTGTTTAATTAAAGAAATTTGTGAACCTGTATCCAACAGAAACGATACAGTTTTTGCTTTGGCTGCTACTATTTTAAATTGGATAGTATCAGCTGTTTGCTTAACCTCAATATTTTTATTTTCACTATTAAATTTCGGATTATCATTAGATTTTTGTAAATTATTTACATCAATTTTATTAAAATTATAAAAAAAAACATAATTCACTATTCGAATTTTGTTTTGTTTTAATAGTAAGAGATACTTGAGGACAATCAGATTTAAAAAGTCTTGATCTTTTACAGTTAATAGAAACTTTTTATAATACTGTAGCCTCCCTACAAGTATTAATTTGCTCGACAGGATTTACCGTATCCACATTTTCCTTCTTTATAAAACAATATTTTTTGATATGTCCATTTTTCTTACAATGGTTACAAAATAAATTTTTAATTTTAGTTTCAACCTTATTAGAGAATTGTTTACTTGAGACTGGTTTACTACTAGAAATAGAATGACTTGGATGTGTTTTAAATCTAACATGTCTTCTTCTTTCTAGAGTGCGCCACCGTCTTTCAAGGAAATCAGTAATTTCATTAAGGGTTGGTAATTCAGATGCATTTCTGTTTTCCCATTTCTTTAATGAGTTAAAATCTAACTTAGTTTTTAAAATATGGTTAGAGTAAATTCCTAAATTTAAAAAGGTTAGAGTAAATTCCTAATTCGGTTAAGGCTCTAACTGATTAATTTATTTCATCAAGAAACTTTATAGTTTATTAAACTGTCTAAACAATTTTCAATAAGTGCTACTTTATTGTCATAACGTTTACAGAGAATATTCCAAACAATTTCATAATTATCGTTGGTTAACGGATAATTTTTAATGAGCTTGAGCAGCTCTCCCGTCAAGTTTATTTTTTAATAATGCATTTTCTCAATATTCGATAACTTGTTATTGTTACGAATTAGATTTGTAAATAGTTCCATAAAACTCTGCCAATTAATGTACTCTCCGTCAAAAACTGTTAATTGCATTGGACTCAAATTCAAGTTCCTAATTGAATCAATACTCTTTGAGTCATCGACAATATATATATATATATCATCCTCAAAGGTTTGTCTATAATTCAATAAAAAAATTAAGGTTTTGTCGTACATACTCTCAACGTCCATAGACTTATTAACTATAGCCAAAGGTTCCTCATTTTTTAGGGTTACAAGCAATGTTTCTACGATTCCGTTATACTTAGTCCAAGCCTTGTCTAAATTTTTAATTTTTAATTCAACAATCGTCAAAGATGTTGATTGTACTTTTAAATTTTTGGAAAATTCATTAATTAGATTGATTGTATTTTCAACTAAAGTTAGGGAATGAACGTTCGGTGCCATTGTACTTAATTAAAGCTGATATAACATACAGACTAAAGATTATTTGTACCAATAAACAACTCTCCGAAAAATAGGATTCTGACAATGAAAATTGTTAGCAAAAACAGATAACTCACTGTAAATTTCCGATGGGCCTCAGATGTTGCAGTTGTAACAGGGAAAGGATTTCTCTGATTAAACAGACCGCTATCTAATACTGGATCAGCATTTTGCTTCTCTTTTTCAAAATTCCTTCTCGATTAAAAATATGGTTCTAAAAATATTAAACATTAAATTAGTTTAATTGTAAAAACAATTAAAAATATTATAGTAAATATTCGAAATTATTGAATATAATACTAAAAATAATTTCAATTCAGTTACAGTTTGATTGTGCTGCAGTGAGGACGGGTTCCGAGAATCGCTTGCAGATTTAAAATTGTTGCTATTGTTCAGTAAAAAACAAAAGGTTCAGTTTTTTTGTTGTGGGATTTGTTATTTCTAGTGCAAAGAAATAGTTTCATAAGAAGTTATTTACATAAAATAACAAAAATGCCGGGGGGAATGAAGACGAGGAGGGAGCAGGATGAGAAGAAGGAGGACGGAACAGAGGAAAAAATTAAAAGGATGATACAAACAGAAAAAGAAATGCAAGAAGAAATGAAGGAAATGAGGGAAAGATTAAAAAAGATGGAAGAAGAATTCAAGACATTCATCGAAGAATCGCGCAAGGAAGTGGAAGAATGGATACTAAAAGAATTGAAGGAAGAAGTAAAAATAACTAAAGCGTTCACGGTGGGAAAAGAAAAGGGAATAGTGATAGCGAGATGTGAGGGGGAAGAAAAGAAGAGAAAGATAATGGAAAAAAAAAGTACACTGAGAGGCACGGATGTGTACATAGAGGACGACTTGACGTACAAGGAGAGAGAGGTGCAGTGGCAATTGAGACAATGGGCAAAAAAGAAAAGAGAGGAGGGGAAAAAGGATGTGAAGGTCGGGTACAAAAAAGTATGGTGTGAAGGAACGCAGTATATATGGAATGAAAAAAACAAAGAACTGGAAAAGGGGAAATTTCAAAAAAATGGTGAAGGAGTTGGGGGAAAGTAAAGGGAGGGGTAAAAGTGGGAGAGAGGAAAGAAGAGAAATAAAAAAGAGGATAAAGATAGGTTTCTGGAACGTGGCGGGTATAAAAAGAAAAGATAAGGATTTCTGGAGATACATCAAAGGTTGGGATGTGATTGGGATGGTGGAAACATGGCTGGAAAGCAAAGAATGGGAAGAATGGGAAGACAAACTACCGAAAAACTACAGATGGGTGTGCCAAGGTGCTGTTAGGGAGCATAAGAAAGGAAGAGCAAGAGGTGGAATTATAATGGGGGTACGTAGGGAGCTAAAAGAGGAGAAGGTACCAGACAGAAGAGAAACAGCAGTAAGGAGGACGATAAAACTGGAAGAAGAGACATGGGAAATAGTAACTATATACAGTAAAGGTAATATAAAAGAAACAATGAAAGAAATAAAAGAAATAATTAAGGATGAGAAACAGGAAAACCTATTAATTGGAGGGGATTTCAACGCGAGAATTAAGGAGTTGGGAGAGGTGGACGAAATATGGGGGAATAGAAAAAATAAAAGAACAACGAAAGACAAAACAATAAACGCCGAGGGAAAAGAACTAATGGAAATGCTAGAAGAACAAGGATGGATAGTACTAAATGGGAACAAAGAAGGAGATGAAGAAGGAGAATATACCTATGTGGGAAGCAGAGGGGATACAGTAATCGACTACGTGGTGACAACGCTGGGAGGAGGACAGAAGGTAGAAAGAATGAAAGTGGAAGAGAGGGTGGACTCGGATCACCTACCGCTGGTGGTGGAGTTGGAGGCGAGGAGAGGTGAAAGAAAGGGAAACGAATGGAAAGAGGGCAGCGATTGGACGGAGGAAGGAAGGAAGAAGTTTATGGAGGAATTGGAACGGAGATACGAGGAAGAAGGAGAAACGGAGGAGATGGAGGAAATTGAAGAGAGGATGAAGGAAGCCACCCAAAGTAAAAGGTGGAGAATATCTAATAGAACGGGAGAAAACAAATGGTGGGAAACAAAATGTAAAGAATGGAAAAAAGAGGTAAAAAGGGAACTAAAGAGATGGAAGAAAGGAGAATCAAGTAAAGAAGACTTCAAGAGGAAGCAAAGGAAGTATAACGAAATAATAAAAGATAAAAAGAATGAGTTCAAAATAGGAATAGAAAAAGAAATTAGAGAGATAACAACGGAGAGGCAGGCATGGGATTACATAAATAGGGAGAAAAAGCGAAGGAAAGAGCCAAGCAAGGAAATAAAAATGGAAGAAACACTTTATGGGAGTACTAGGAGGAAAGAAAAGAAACGAGAAAACAAAGAAGGGGATAAAAGAGAAGGAGAAAGTAAACGAAATAGAATTAGGTGAAATAAAAACACAGATTCAACAACCAGGAAAAGAAAGCACCTGGTAGAGATGTACTAAAGAACGAGGCGTGGAAAGCTGGGCAAGAAAGGATAGAGAAAGGATTACTGACAGCGATGAACAAGATATGGAAAGAAGGAAACCTGCCAGACAGCTGGAGAGAAGGGGTTATAACGCCGATATATAAAAAGGGAAATAGACATGAAGTAAAAATTACAGGGGTATCACACTACTGAACACAGGGTACAGGATTTATGCAGGGATTGTGAGAGAAAGACTGGAAGAAGAGGTAAAAGTAAAAGAAATACTTCCCAAAACACAAGCAGGCTTTAGAAAGGGACGATGGACTTTAGACAATATATACGCACTGAACCATGTAGTTCAAAAAGAGCTAAGGGAAAAAGGAGGACAGATGTATGCAATGTTCATCGACCTTAAAGCGGCGTTTGACATGGTCGACAGACAGAAATTGTGGAAGTACATGAGAAAGAAAAAAATAGATGAGGACATAATGGAATGTATTGAAGAAATTTACGAAGAAACAAGAATGAGAATAAGATTTGGGGGTGAAGAATCAGAAGAATTCTGGACAGACAAGGGGTTGAGGCAAGGTTGTTCTCTGAGCCCCATTTTATTTGCGATATATACAGCAGACTTGAAGGGGGTAATGGAAAGAGGACAAGATGGGGGGTGCTAATAGGAAGGCACTACAAGATATGGACTTTAGCATACGCTGACGATATAGTCCTGTTGGCAAAAAGGGAAGGAGAGCTGCAGGAGATGGCACACCGGCTAGGGAGGTATATAGACAGGAAAGGACTAGAGTTAAACGTGGAAAAGACAAAAATTATGGTATTTAAAAAAGGGGGTGGAAAAAGGAGACATAAAAGGTGGAAATACAAGACAGAGGACATTGAGGAAGTTGAAGAATTTAAATATCTGGGCTACACTTTTAAAAAGAATAATGGAGAAGAGGCGCATATAAGGGAGGTGGCAAAGAAGGCAGAGCAAGCAATGCGACGGGTATGGGGACTAGGGGAAAAGGTATTTGGGGGGGACATACAAAAGAGAATATGGATATATGATAGACTGATAGCCAGTATGATGTCGTATGGAGCAGAGGTTTGGGGGTGGAAGGAACAAGAAAAGTTGGAAAGAATACAGGTGAGATATATGAAATGGGTACTAGGGCTGGACAGGTGCACGCCAGGATACATGGTGATGGAGGAGATAAAAAGGGATAAGATACGAATTAAAACAGGGGAAAGAGCAGTTAAATACGAGGAGAAATTGAACAGAGCGGAAAGCAAAATTTTAAAGAAAATAAGAGAGGATAACATAAAGAATGGGGGGGGAGGATGTCCAAAAAAGAGAAAAGAATACTTTGAAAGGAATGGAATGGCGATCAAGGAGGCAGAGAGGAGAAGAGAAAGTGGCGCAAGTGTGGCAGAGGAGCTAAGGAGAAGGGATAAGGAGACACAACAGCAGGAGAGAATGGGAAAAATAGAAAAAAGTAACTACAATAAAAGGTATAAGAGGTTATGGGAAAATAATGTGCCTCAGTACCTTATAGAAAAAGACATAAAACACATAAGAAGAACAGCAAGGTTTAGATTGGGAAATGAGGAAAAAGGAAACAGATACTGGGAAAAAAGTGAGGAAAGAAAGTGTAGAATGTGTGAAGCGGAGGACGAAACACTGGAGCACATTAAGTTTGAGGAAAAAGTAGCGAGCGAAAGGAATATTGGCCAGCTATTAAAGGGAGGCAGTGAAGGAAAGAGGTTGACGGCGGAAATAGTAAGAAGGATAGGAAAAACAGGAGAATAAATAAGCTGGTGGAGAATCATAGAGAGGGTCAAAAGAAGAAGAAGCAGAAAGCACTTTTGGAAGTAGTAAAAGTCTAGAAGATTTTAAGTTTAGTTTTAAGTTTGAATGTATATAGGAATGAAATGTATTAGAAATATAATACTGTAGATTGTAAAGCCGAAAGGCACACACAATTAATATATATAATAATAAATACTAAAAATAATTTCAATAGCTTTATTAACAATGCTGCTATATATAAAAAAAATAATTATTAATTTACAATAATAATTATGTTACAAAAAAATGATATTGTACTATTATACTTAAAGAATTTCTTATCACTGATTAGCATCTATTCACAGCTGTATGCATGACCTTTGCAAACGACTAGCATCGATTTCGAATTATTCAAGGCTTCTAGAAACATCCATCCTATTGCAGAAGCAAAAGATTTCTTTTCCAGGTTCAACAGGCTGTAGATTTGCAATCCGTTAAGACAGCGGTTCCTAAACTTTTTACTTCTAGCCCCCTTGCATAATCCAGCTGTAAGCCGGGCCCCCCTACATGTAGGCATACTATTTATTATAAGGGAGTCGCATTTTAACATTTTACAGTCAATTTTTTTTTAGTTAAGATTTGCACATTCTATGCATGCTCTAATGGGGCAATATGTTTAATCGTACTCAAACAACAAATTCTATACAAACAATTACAATTTATTTAGGTATTTTAGCTACTATAATACATAATTGTTATTTGTAACTCAAAGCAATAATAATAAAAAGAGCTTCAGTGTGAAGGATGTGCTTGTTTTTTTCTGCGCATAGTTTCTTGAAACGCGGTGTCAGTTCTGATAACGCTATACTCTGAGTTCCTTGGTCACATCCAGTCTTGAGCGATATTTACTCTTCATGGCAGCTAGAGCAGAAAACCCAGTTTCACAAAAGTGAGTGAGTATTGCGAATGGAGTGAGTATTTTCAATGCCCTTTCACTCAAAATTGGATGTTCCTTTTGTACACCAATCCAGAACGATGTGAGAGAAGATTCTAAAAACTTCATTTTAAGCCCAGTGTCACCTTGAAGGTCAATGAGATTTTCTTTTTCCTTCATTTTGAGGAAGACACTCATCAACTGATGGTTTGAACGGGTTTTGAATCCATGCCAAACCGTCCAAGTTCTCATTAAAATATTTTTCCACACAAGATTTGAGGATTTCTAAGTGTTAAGGAAAGCATAGTTGGAATTAAAGTAAATTTAATTAATTTTTCAACCAAGCTTTGGGCCCCCCCTTAGCCTTCATTGCGCCCCACTTAGGGGTCGCGCCCCACACTTTGAGAACCGCTGCGTTAAGACTTTTAGAAAATAATGAAAAATAATGATGATATGTTGATCTAGCTCGTACTTTTCAGCAATTTTCTTGAATATAATCCATCGGTGTAGTAGATTCAGATTACTTGGCTAGCATCCAGGTAAAAGATATACAGATAAAAATTTTGGGCGTACCTTATGAATATTATGTGTAAAAAAATATCTTTTCAAGATCCCACCTGACACCAATGTTGTAAAAAGAACAGATGATGTAAAGATGATCGTTCGATGTGGAGATTCCTTCAGCCTATTACATCCCGCAGGGTTGCTAGCTTCTGAATTGTAGATTCTTCCATAGACGATTATCCACCAGATATTCACCGGATAAGAATTAGTTCTTTTAAGCTGGTTTAATAGATTTCTTGTCCGAAGAGTATTGTTGAAATAGAGACTTCTTTGAGCGGCTAAAGTAGCCCGGCATCCAACATACCTTGTTGAAGAATTAATATCTTTAGTACTATTAATTAAACACTTTTTGTTAAAAATAAGTAATCGCTTAGTTTTATTTAGTCATCTGGTTACGTAATTACAATAGTATTTCACTTAATTAGAAAGGATGCTAAATATTTAACTTAATATATCAATTCTTGAACAAATATTTAATTAATAGAAAAACGTGTTCAACAAATAATAATAAAACAATTGAACACCAGCTCTCACTGTTAGTGCTATGCTACTGCTTGTGTTTCTCGTACCACACTGCTCGTTGACTCCGGCTTCGAGAACTAGTCATTCTACTAGTCAGTGTTGCATAACAAAAATACATAACATGTGCTCAAAAACCAGCGCCAACGTTTACAAGCGCTTAATTTAAATAATAAATTGTTACACTGTTAATATTAAAATTAAAGCTAACATAATACAATTCTTGTATATTTATAACATTTGTATTAAAAATAAAAAGATAAGTACGATATTGTACGTACTTACAACACAATACTGAGAGGGTAATCGAAATGGGGATCAAAATTAGAAAATTCTAAAGAGATTTGTCATATGAAGAACAAAACATTTTATTTATTGTGTTTTGCTGAAATTTATTTGTAAAAAAACAATTGCGAAATAAAATATTTAACTATTAAATTTATATTTTTTTTTTTTTTGGTATATTTCTTAAACTTGAAATGCCATATCTTTACAATTGAGCTATAAGTTTCGTTTTGTATATTGGTACTAGCTAATCCTGCAAGGCTATTTAGCTTGGTTACATTTAACCTTCATCAAACTAAATTAATAAGCTTAAACTTGGCTAATGTCTTGCTATAAAATAAAATCTAATTTCAAGATTTATTTCTAACTGGGAAAACCAGAAATATTCAAAAACCAAGCGAAACAAGGAAAGTTAAGATTAACAAACAATTAAAAATTAGTGTTTTAAAATAGTCAAATAATATTAATGCGTAAACAAATAATTATTAATTAAAAATAACAAGAAACAAATGTAACTTAGCATTAGAATTATCAATGTCAACAAATACTAACAGCCTTTAAACAACAACCACTACATATAAATTAATCAGCAAATTCTTATTATATGTTTTTTATTACAACGAATCTTATTATATGTTTGTGGATGACTTGGACTCTTCGACAGCCAGTGACTAAGGTAACACAACCGTAGAACTGCATAGAGACATTGCAGTATTTAAAAGACAATAATTTTAACTTAGATTTTTTAAGTAATCACTAAAAAGTTAGAATGGTTCTTTATTGCAAAACTAAATTTCAAAACGGCTTAAGCTGAAGGCCCCTCCGAGCCCTGGACACAGGTCCACATCATCAAATTAATTAAACAAGAAGAAATTAGCAAAATAATGAATACAATAAAAAATAGATGAAATATTGTCACAAACCAAAAATAACTAATATTTGTTGGTCAAGTGAAACACCGCTAGGTTCAAGGCCACAAGTTATTATTCGTTACTACTGTAATACGCTTAGGCTTCTTTACGCCACCGTCACTTTCTTGGAGCCATAATGGCGGTAAATTTAATACAAAAAGTATTTTATATATACTTATTTAAGTTCTACATATTCTTAATATTTATATTCTGTTTATTACATATATTTTACATAAAAAACAACAGCAAATTGCATAAAGAACAACGCCCCAACGTTTGTGCGTTCCTAACCCGAGGTACCACGGGGTATGAGAATGTCAGGTATTTGAATAAAATTGATTTTTCAAATCGAACAAAAAATCATGAATAAATAAAATTGAAGAAAAATGATTCACATAAAATATGATTTCGTATGCGTCTCACTGGAGCACGGTTCCAAAGTGTGATTTCCGGTTCCTTTCTTGCTTGGTTTTACAGCAAATTCATTGATAACGTTATCATAGTTTGGTTTACGCGATGAATTGAATTTGATGGACAAAATGTCTTAAGGGGGTATAGCGCTCAAGACTAAAGCTAATATAAAAATAAATTTAAGTTTTTGCAAAACAAAAACACACCAAACTGTATTTCTTTGAAGAAGGAAGAACCCAAGGCTACTCAAAATAGGTCACAAAGCGTTGTGCATTAGGTAACATTGTTTAATAAACAGGTACTTTTAATTATGTTAAATAAACCTTAAATTCACGCAAGCATTTTCTTTTATGTTGCAGATTTTCCTAATTTATTTAATTAACATTTATTACATTTTAATTGCACAGATCCTTTTCCTGTTTTATTTGTTAATTTTGTGTCCTGTAAACATTTTAATAGTTTGTTAATATTAGTGCCATTGTCATAAAGTAGGCCAGGACTGTTGCCGTCTAGTGGTAAAATGTATTACATGCAGTAGCAGGTGTTCGAATGTCAATTCTTTATGACAAGTGTCGCAAATAGGTCGTCGTTGTCTCTTCCGGATGTTTTCAGGTGGAATGTTTGTTTATGTTGGGGATGATTTGGTTTTCTGATACAATGCAGTGCAGTGGATTATCCCAGGGTGGTGCAAGCCCCTCGAAATGCCGCCCCTTAAATGTTTCTTTCTTAAAATAAACTTTGATTGCGATTTAAGGGGAAACAGCAAAAAATCTACAAACGCTATTTACATCTTGAAAATAAAAACAACTTTGAAATGATGATCTGCTACAGTTCAACCCTCCAAGCTTTAGCTTTAGTAATTTCGTGAATTGGGAATGGGCAGCGTGAGGTAGCGAAGGATAGAATTGACTCTCATGGAGAATTAAGGGCTACGTGCAGAATTTAATTGAGCAGGTTTTTTGTAAATTTATCAAAATCATCAAATGATCGTTCTTTCGTTCCGGCACTAACTTCAGTTCGGCTGGAAATTTTTTGCTGCACTTTTCCTAATTGGATTCTGTAACGGTGCTCCTGCACTGGAAACGGAAATCAAAATACACTAACAGCGCTTAAGCAGTGGCGTGCAACAAATCATGAATTGATTTTTTAAATGTTGTAATTTGATGTCGCTAGTTATGCCGCTTTGCGTTGCCGCCGGAGTTGCAAGTATAATCATTTAAAAATATAAACATGCACCTGGCACATTACAATTAAAGTAGGGTTCCACAATTTTATAGAAATTAAGACAAAAACCACAAGCCCATTGGATGTTTGACAGTTGAACTATTATGACGTTGTTTACAAATTGGTTGTGATTCCATTTTGAATAGACACGTGCGCGTAATTCCAGTACGACCCATTATGGAGGCTGTTTCTGACCATGATTCCTGATAAGCTGTTCGCATAGTGCGACAATATGCTCTGCTGATGGATAAATTGCAACCAGAAAGAAATGACACGTCCAATGCTTGCACTAGATAATAAATCCAAAAGATTCTTTATTTTCTTTTCCACATTTTACTTTGATAACTAAAGTGATTAAAAAAGAAAATTAAAATTAAATGGAAAATGTTTTTTATAAAATAATCTTTAATTTGTTTCAAACGAATGAAGTAATTAATGGAAGAGAAACACATTTTAGCCATATTATAATAATAAAAGCGTGGTGCGCTTAAATATTTATAATCTATTTTAAATAATCATTTCACTCATATTGTGATATGTTATCTAAGTTATATATATGTTACGTAATATATACATCAATGAAGTTTTAAAATATTATCATAAAATTAATTTGAAGAAATTCAATTAAAAATTTATTTAATAAACTTAAATTACGTAGGTCCTAACTTTTGTTAAATTTTAGTCATGTAAGTAGAAGTGGAGTGAGAGGGGGTCATGAGGTTGTCCACATCCGGATCCCCTGTAAGGCAGACCGGGCCTACGTAGGAACCAGCGCAGCGTGTTGGTTAAGGCTGTTCTTACACTGGAACTGTCTACTAGAGATGCCGACTTTCTTAGTAACGAGAATTGGAGTTGTTTCGCATTAGCACACATTATTAAATAAATGCAACCACACCCTACTGCATAACTCGGACGCTGCAAGTATGTTGAACCAGTAGTTTGAACCCTT
This sequence comes from Panorpa germanica, assembly GCA_963678705.1. Taxonomy (NCBI): domain Eukaryota; kingdom Metazoa; phylum Arthropoda; class Insecta; order Mecoptera; family Panorpidae; genus Panorpa; species Panorpa germanica. The sequence continues at coordinate 13,633,658 of OY783208.1, forward strand.
ACACGTTAGCTGCGTAATGGCGGTTTATGTTCGTTGTTCGATGGACGCACGGAGCGGATCTGATACCGCATTTCCGTTTTGATTAGAAATTATTTAAATCAGACTGTGAAATCATATTTTAAAGTTGGGTTTTTTACATTTCAATTAAAATGTATCGATCGTACAGTTCATTAGTGAGACAAGTATCCAAATATTGAGTTTTGAAAGAACGACGAAATAAATATTCGAGTTGTCTGAGCATCGAAACAAATACAGGATACAGTTTTACATATAAGTCTGCATTAACTCAAATTAAAACTTTATCAATAAACGAGTACGGCGCTATTTTATAGAAACGACAGCCATTATAGTCAAGTCACACATTCTAATTTAAAAGTGGAATTCAAATTTGAAACTACATATTATTTTATTCAACGTCGCTTCGAGACGGGTTGAACTCTAGTATATTATAATGCTCAGATGCATTTGTTTTTTTGTTTACATGTTTGGCTCAAAAATAGAACCATTAATGGTTTTTCTGTGAGAAGTATATCAGCAGATAGGAAATATAACTACAAATAAAAAGTAGGAACTAAAAATAATTACAAAAATGTTTTTCATAAAATAAGATTTTTATTTAGAACGTATAAATATTATATAAACTACTGCCAGTTAATCCAAATTTAATATAAACTAAGGTTAACTAAGAATAAAGAAAATTTTCTTCAGAACAAGAACCATATTCATTTAATTTCTTCATAAATATTTTCTTCGGGCCCGTTGTCCTCCTGTTCCACATGTTGGGGCCCTAAAACATTTGAAAAACACATCGAGTTATAATAGTGAACATACCCAATTAAAACTACCTTACTTTCTTTGTATTTACTTTCTTTTAATGATTGTTTAATTGTTGTATTTGAAGCTTTAGGTAACAATGTTACACAATGTGCTTGTAAAGGCAACTAATTGACTTTTCAATAATTAGGTTCAATTCACGTTGGGCGTTCTCTAATTACGTCCCTGGAATATCAGGCAGGACCGATAAATAGACAGGTTGTGGTCGAACTTCAACATACCATGGACGAAACGTGGGGTAGTGATAAATGTGAGGTCTTTCCAAGGAGTCGTAAATTGGAAAAATGGGATAATGATAAAAGGGACTGGATCTGTCGTCATTATTATCCCTCGCAGGTCTGACGTCATCGTAAAGTTCATTTAACATAACTGCATCGTTGACATTCGGGTTCGTCCTTCTCCGTTGTTTATATAACAAAATGGCGGTAATTACTGAAAAGGAACAGGCTTTCCATGTAGTAATTATTAATATTATGAGTTAGGAACACTTAATTATGTTTTGTACTCAATAAATTTAAAATTCATTTTACTTTGGATGTGCAGGGAGCGTTTTATGTTCCAGGTCGGTGTTATTTAATTCAGGATGCTGTAACGTGGACTTACAGGACCATGCTACGATGTAAACTTCGCGAAAAACTTTTCCTGAACGTAATAATGTTAAAATGTGGTGCCCCTGAATATTTACTATAAGGGTATGGGGGAAGGAAAGATGTGCACCAGAGAAAAATAACTAAAGTAGCACAAAATAGCTACAAGAATGTTAGAAAAATATAAATTATTAAATAGTGTTACATTTAAAAGTAATTCAGAAAACATCGGCCTGGAACATAAAACGCATGTCATTCCCTCTGAACTCTTTCTGAATTTGGATTGTAGGCTACCGATGTATTATACCAATATTATACCTAATATATCGGGATCTGCATATACTTACAGTAAATGAGGAAAAGGCGCTTAGAACCAAAGCCTACAAGGAGAGAATACTAGGACATCCAAACAATTTGGCCAGCTGTCTAATGTTTAATATTCCACAGTACTCAGACTGAAAAAGAAAATACCTCAGGACCTACTAGCCAACTAAACAGAACCCAGGATCTATTAAAATTGAGGGATGAGTCGATGGGCACATCCCACGCAAGACACTTTATTTTGACATACCTATCACTGAATGTCCTATAAGCAGAACAGATTGTAATAATCTTTAGTAATCAAATACAAAAAAAAATTTCTTGGAGGGTTACCTATTCTGCAATTAAGATAAATAGGATTGTAATTCTAACCTGCAAATACACCAACAGCATCCAGTGCAGCGGAAGTTACCACGATCCATGTGGTGTTCCCTTGCGTGTTCATGTTCTCATTACGAATGACTTTGACGTCAACTTTTCGTTGCGGCTAAATTTTAAGTAGTGCTATAGGACGCAGCTCAAATTCTTCAATTTGTTTCACTGAGTCGGCATTTAATAAATTATGACTTAAATCAATTTCGTTTAAATCTGGTTGCGTTTCTTGTAAAGATTTGTTGGTGTAGGTAAAGTTGTAAGATGTAAACTGATTAGAAGATAAATCTACTATTTGCAGCTTCCCTTGAGTTGCAGAGCCACAGAATTTATTCAGTGCTGTCTCATGAAGTTCATTGTGAGCTAAATCCAAATCAGTTAAACTACCCGGTATACACAGGGGAAAACTTTTAATTTTGTTTTTTTTTAATGAGAATTGTTGAAGGTTAATTAAATGTTGAAACGATTCGTTCAGGTGAGTCAAGTTGTTGTCATTTAAATCTAGTACCTCTATGTTCATTTGAGTTATGGGTGGTAATTCTATAGACTGTAATTGGTTGTGTTCTAAGTTAAGACGTCTTAACTTTTTTAATTTTTCAGATAAATTAAATTCTTTTAATAAATTAAATCCTAAGTCTAAATATTATAATTTAAGTGTGTCAAGAAATGTGTCTTTAGCTGAAGTCGTTATTGAGTTATGATCCAACTTGAGTTCAGTCAGTTCAGTCAGTTCCTGCCACAACAACACATCAAAAAGTGTAATCTTGTTATGTGACAAATCTAAACTAGTCAATACGTAAAGACTATCGAATCTAATATCAGAAATTTCATTTATGAAATTATTTGACAAATCTAGTCGCTTTAAATTCACCAACCCGATGAACGAATCTTCTGTTAATGTCGTTAAATTGTTATGACTTAAGGACAATACTTCCAACTTGGACAGGTGTTCAAAAGCAAATCGTTTAATATTTGAAATCTGATTTTTATTCAATTTTAAACTAATTAGACTTGGACAACCTTCGAATGCCCAGTTCTTTAATTCACGGATTTTATTCTCACTTAAGTCAATAAGTTTCAGGTTCTCTGAGTTTGTAATAGCTATATAACCTAATTCTGTAATATCATTATGAGATAAATTCAGTTCTGTTAACAATGTTAAATTAATTGGATTTATTTCTTTAATTTCATTACTTGCTAATTCTAACTTCGTCAAACTATTTAAATTATAGAACACTTTATGGCCGATGTTTTGAATTCCAACTCCATTTAGTATTATGTAAATTAATTTGTCCAATCCAGCAAAGGCGTCGTCCTCAATGGTGGTTATTCTTCCAGTTAGCCTCAGCACTTTGAGGTTGATGAAGTTCTCAAAAGCACCGGTGTTCATCTTATCAACGTTTACATTACGCACTTTAATGTATGTCACAATCGATGGGTGTTCAACGCCCCAATCGTCTGGAATAGATGTTGATTTGTGTTTATCATCCCTAATAATAAATAAGTAACGAATGTCTATCTGAGCATACACGCACGCAACAAAAACAAACAACACGCTTATTGTTAACCCGAACATTTTAATTTTAATAAAATCACAGCTATTCAATAAAACTGATTTTTCTTCTTCTTAGATCACTGTGAACTGCTTATACGCGCGAGACTCTTTTAACTAATTCCACTTCTCATTTTCTGAAACATTTTGCCATTGGGTTCCAACGGGTTATCACTGACGCATTTCCTTTGGTTAATTATTTTATTTATTTTAACCACCTCAAATTTCCTGAGAGGAAGACTCGAAAAACTAGACCCGGGGCCTTTCAAACCACAAAATATTAAATAATTGGATTTAGTCATTTACATGGAACAAATTTGTCACAGGAAGGAACATGACAAATAATGAAATTAACATTTCAATGTGACTTACACCAGAATAAAGTTACAATGTGTGATTTTCCATACACAAATATTAAACCATAACTAGAAACACCAGGGTTTGCAAGGATTAGAATTCGACATCCGTGTGAAAGGGAATCGTGGAATTTGGTAACAGAACAATTTTTTGTTCTAAAAACCCTGCAAAACAAACCACTATACATAAATTCTACAAAATACGTTAAAAGAAGAAATCCACATATTAGTCCACAAGTACGTACTTAGAAAACATAAAATATCATAATTTAAATTAGAAATTAAAAGTGAATAGGCGCACACGTTTATTACCGATTGGTCGTACGTTACTTTCATTAATGACGTCATCTGGTGTTGCCTTTCTTTTTATCAGAGATCGATTCTACAACGACATCCACTTGACAGACGACATTTCGGACAATTCCGCTTACTTGATTAATTAATAACAATTCCAGACAACAAATGAAACCTAATCCTAAACAAAACATAATTTAAGGCGATCGTCTCCTGACAGAATAACTTAAAATAAACAATGCGTTTTAAGAAGTGTTGAATGGAAAGACGAGTGCGTAGGCGTGGCTAAAAATTCTTATCTCAGGGATAAAAACTATTTGTAAGCGTAATTAAGATTTCCAGTGTTTCACAACATTAAAATAAATGAACCATAAAATTGTACACTAAGAATAAATAAAAATATAACAATTTAATTAAATTATTCTATATATATAAAACAAAGACGGGATTGTTGCAACACTTATAACTCGAGATCTGCTGAACCAATATTCATGGTTATTGATTCGTTGGATTTGTCTTCGCCCCGAATAGCATAATACATCTTAAAAACAATGAAAATATATAAAACAAAGACGGGTTTGTTACAACAATTATAACTCGAGATCTGCTGAACCAATATTCATGGTTATTGATTCGTTGGATTTGTCTCCGCCCACAATAGCATAATACATCTTAAAAACAATGAAAATTCGAAACTTAAAAAACTCGACAATGAAAACTCGATACTTTATCATTTCAATAAATGCTGATTTGTTTATTTCATGTCAAACATTTGTTGTCATGACAACATGTTGTATTAACTATTCATGTGTGCGTTCAGAAATTTATTTTTTGTAAAATGTCTCGAAAGTTCAGGTACTGTTTTATTTGTTTGTTTTAGACATTAATTTGTGTAAATTATTTATTAATTATTTAATTTTTAATTTCAGAAAATAATACCTAAGATTTATTGTACAGGTTAACAAAAGTGTAAATGTCTTTTTATAGGTTATCTATAACTATATTTTTTCTTGATAAGCTATTCATATGTAGTGCTTATATACTCTTTGAGCTATTGTCTATGTCTCGAAAGTGGTTTTTTGTGGTTTTATGCGAGTGCACAATTAGTATTAATATTAATAACTATGCCGCGTCCTAGAAGATCCAATCATTCCCAGCGGAGCCGTAATGCAATTAGGCAACGGAATATCGCGAGTCAATTATCTGATGAAGAACGAGAAATTGCACGAGAAGAGCACCGCATTAGTATGGAGCAAAGAAGGGCCTTAATTCGTGCTTCTCAAACACAAGAGCAAAGAGAGGTAGCCCGTGAAACGGCTAGGTTAGAAACGAGAAATTGTCGAGCTTATCGTTCAGATGAACAGAGGATTAATCTTGGAAGTGCAAGAAGAAATGGTTCAAGTATTGATTTGAATCGAGCAGCGTTTCTACATGATTGCACCATCGACTACAGCTTGCATCGTTGAGTTTGCATTGGTCCAATGGACGTTGTTTGCCAGCATTGTGGAGCATTGAGGTTTGCTAGTGAAACGCCTGGCTTGTGCTGCCTTAGTGGTAAAGTGAAATTGCCATCATTGGTCCCGCCACCAGAGACATTGTGCTCCCTGCTTTATGGCGAAACACTAGAATCACGACATTTTCTAGCGAACACTCAAAAATACAATGTCTGTTTCCAAATGACTTTATTTGGGGCGGAAATTATCGAAGAACACGGATATAATCCGACATTTAAGGTAATTTACGTTAAAAACTATATTTTCTATGATTGTAAAAAAAATCTGGAATGTAGTTTGTTAGATTTCTGTATTTGTCTCTGAAATAAAAATGGCATGTTATTATTTGAAAAAAAAAAGTGTTTGTAAAAAAGTGTTTGTAAATTTAACTATAACTATGGCTTTGACTTTACAGATTCAAGGCCAGATTTGCGATCGCATTGAATCATTGCAACCTATAGAGGATGCACAGCATAAATTCTTGCAGATATACTTCATAGGCAATATGGAAGAACAACTTGACCGGCGTCAAGGGATCAACACAGCTACGAAAAGAGCAATTCTCCAAGATCTGCAGCAAATGCTTCATGAACATCATGCATTGGTCAGGCTGTTCAAGACTGCTTAAGAGCGCATGCCAAGTGATGACTATAAAGTTGTGATCAAAACAGATAAAAGACCAGCTGGAACACATGAACGCACATTTAATGCTCCAACAATCGATGAAGTGGCAATCCTGATTATTGGTGAAAACTTGGCAACACGTGATATTGTACTTACACGACGCAATACTGGGCAACTACAAAGAATATATGAAACACACCGTTCATATGACGCGTTACAATTCCCGCTGATGTTTTGGCAAGGAGACGATGGATATCACTTTCATATCAAAATGATTAATCCATTGAATGGTAAGATCAATATTGTTGTTTTCATTTAAACTTGATATACATTTTATTCTGTTTGCTTTTAGTACCTAAAAAAAGTTGTAATTTCTAATTTAGTAGAGAGTAGCTGTAAGAGTCGTTAACCTATTAGGGGTTCTAAAATACAATTTTTACTGCATTTGTTCCAGGTGAGGAAACTACCAAGAAGGTTAGTTCAATGAATTATTACGCATATCGTTTGATGATTCGTGAAAATTCTGACAATTATTTGTTGCGATTTCGTTGAGTGCTTTAACAATATTGCGTTGACATGTACGTTAAAATCGAAACGGAGCGCCTGACTTTCATTCGGTTGAATCAAGTTAAATTGCGTTCAGAAGAGTATATTCATTTACGCGATGCAATTAGCACAGAAGGAGATTCAAAAAATGTTGGTCGATTGACTATTTTACCGGCGACATACACAGGTAGCCCGCGTCATTTGCATGAATATGCGCAAGATGCAATGACATATGTTCGTCATTATGGTCGGAGAGATCTATTTATTACATTTACATGTAATCCGAAATGGATAGAAATTATTCAATTGCTGCTTCCCGGACAAACATCAAGTGATCGACACGACATCACCGCACGTGTTTTTAGGCAAAAAATTCGGTCACTAATGAATTACATTGTTAAGCAACACGTCTTTGGGAATACTCGATGCTGGATGTATTCAATCAAATGGCAAAAACGAGGCCTACCGCATGCTCACATTCTAATTTGGTTAGTCGAAAGAATTCGGCCAGATCAAATAGATGACATCATATGTGCGGAGATTCCTGCTCCTGAAACCGATCCAGACCTACATGATGTTGTAATCACGAATATGATTCATGGACCGTGTGGCACTATCAACCGCCAAGCACCGTGCATGGTCGACGGCAAGTGTTCTAAACGGTATCCACGAAAATTGACGGCAGAGACCATTACAGGCAACGATGGTTTCCATTGTATCGGCATCGATCGCCCGATGATAATGGTAGAACTATCACAACTAAAGTGAAAGGAAACGATTTCGTAGTTGACAACAGTTGGATTGTTCCATATTCACCACTTCTTTCCAAAACATTCAAGGCACATTGTAATGTTGAGTATTGCAATTCGGTCAAGTCAATTAAATACATTTGCAAATATGTCACGAAAGGGAGCGACATGGCGGTTTTTGGTATCCAAACATCCAATATCAACGATGAAATCACGCGCTATCAAGTCGTTAGATATGTGAACTGCAATGAAGCAATTTGGCGTATATTTTCATTCCCTTTTCACGAACGTCATCCCACTGTTGTACATTTGGGGGTGCATCTAGAGAACGGTCAGAGAGTATATTTCACAGCGTCGAATGCTGCTAAACGTGCCGAAACACCTCCAGCGACAACACTGACCAGTTTCTTTGCGATTTGTCAAAGCGATCCGTTCGCACGAACTTTGCTTTACTCAGATATGCCACGTTATTACACTTGGAACGCTACATCGAAAAAATTTCAACGTCGGAAGCAAGGCGATGCAGTTCCTGGGTATCCAGATATGCGTTCTACTAATGCTCTTGGTCGTATTTACACAGTTCATCCGAAGAATGATGAATGTTTCTATTTGCGGTTGTTGCTGGTACATGTTCGAGGGCCAACATCATTTGAATCACTACGAACTGTTAATGGTATAGTGTGCCCCACATTTCGTGCAGCATGTCAAGAGCTGAATTTGCTTGAAAACGATACTCATTGGGACACGACAATCGCTGAAGCAATTATTTCTGCATCTCCAAGTCAGATACGCACATTATTTGCTATCATCATTTCGACATGCTTCCCATCGAACCCACGTGACCTATGGAACAAATACAAAGATAACATGTCTGAAGATATTTTACATCGAATTCGCGTCAGCTCAAGAAATTCCGATCTTGAAGTGAATAAGGAGATGCATAACCAGACTTTGCTCTTGATCGAAGATATGTGTTACCTCATGTGCGGCAGTTTGTTAGTTAGGTTAGGAATGCCAGCGCCAGATCGCGGAATGAATGACGCATTTAATAGAGAATTGGAACGTGAACGTAAATATGATCCACATGAACTAATACAATCAGTCCAAAAGAATGTACCTCTGTTGAATCCTAAGCAGAGGGAAGTCTATGATACACTGATTAATGCAATTGATGATGAAAATGGCGGCTTATTTTTTTTGGATGCCCCTGGTGGAACTGGGAAGACTGGTGGAACTGTGCGAGATCCGAAATTGCGGTAGCAATTGCTTCTTCTGGAATAGCGGCCACATTGTTAGACGGATGCCGTACGGCTGACTCAGCGTTAAAATTGCCATTAAACCTTCAAACTACTGAACAACCGACATGTAACATTTCGAAACACTCCGCAATGGCCAAAGTTTTAGTAGCATTAAAAATCATCATATGGGACAAAAGTACAATGGCGCACAAACGCGCATTGGAAGCACTAGATCGAACATTAAAATATCTGCGCAATGACTCGAGATGTTTTGGTGGTGCAATTATTTTATTATCTGGCGATTTCCGACAAACACTACCAGTCATTCCAAGATCTACTGCTGCCGACGAAATAAACGCTTGCCTCAAAGCATCAAATCTGTGGCGATATGTAAAGAAACTTCAACTGTCTGTAAATATGAGAGTTGCATTGTTGAACGATCTATCTGCTGATGATTTCTCGAAGCAATTGCTGACTATCGGTAATGGCCGTGTTCCTGTTGACAAATCGAGCGGTTTGATTTCATTTCCTCCTAATGTTTGCAATTTTGTATCATCAAAGACGAGCTTATCAACAAAGTATTCCCGGATATCATTGCTAACCACAAAAATACTAAATAGTTAAGTGAGCGAGCAATTTTGGCCGCTAAAAATAAAGATGTAGACGACCTCAATTTTATAATTCAAAATCAAATCGTAGGTACTCTGTACTCATTTAAATCTATCGACTGTGTAACAAACGAAAAAGAAGCCACTAATTATCCAAGTGATTTTTTAAACTCCTTGGATGTGCCTGGTTTACCACCGCACAATTTAAAACTTAAGGTTGGCTCGGTAGTCATCATGCTTAGAAATTTAAACCAACCAAAACTGTGCAATGGAACGCGTTTGGTGATAAAAAAACTGATGAGCAATGTGATTCACGCGTCGATACTTAAAGGAAAATTTATAGATGAGGAAGTTCTTATTCCAAGGATTCCGATGATCCCAACGGATATGCCATTTGAGTTTAAACGAATTCAATTCCCGATTCGTCTTGCCTTCGCCATGACGATCAACAAATCACAGGGCCAATCCTTGACTATTTGTGGCCTCAATCTAGAAAATGCATGTTTTTCTCATGGTCAATTGTACGTGGCATGCTCACGTGTAGGCAAACCATCCGCTTTATTTGTTCTTGCGCCTGACAAAAAAACAAAGAATGTCGTTTACCACAAGGTGCTTGAATAAAAATCCCATTAATGAATTAATCCGAGTGTATTCCAATCTGCACAACATAGTTTTCAATCATTTTTTTCTGACATGACTTTGAATTACTTATTTATTATTATTTTTTTAATTTTTATTCTCATTCTGTATGTTTTCATCATCATTTATCATAATAAAATACTTTTATGTTTCTATCTATATTATTAAATATTATTTTGTATCATTGTATTACGTTCATCAAAGCCTAAATTAGTTCAGCTAAAAGGTAACACGACATTCATTGACTGTTAGGCGGTACGAAGTTCGCCGGGTCAGCTAGTTATATTACAAATAACAAAAAAACAAATAATAGTTAATGTAACAATTTTTAAAAATATTAATATTCTAAAATTACGATATATAAATATATGTACTTTTATAACCTATTAATTTGATAAAAACTAAACATAAAACTGTATTTTCTTGATTATAAATTATCCAATACGATCTGGATTTCGAATTGGCATATTCCGAAGGTATCGAGAGTCTACTATCTCGGGAAGTAAGCATTCGTTATAAAAAAATAATATATTGGATTTCATTTCTTCTTCCCAAAATCTCTCATTTCTTTCAATTCTCTCATAGAGAATATTGTTTGGTTTTTCAGCAGGAGTCCAAAACACAAACAAACAATATTTGCGTTGTGTAACTTGTAGCTGCCCTTGCATTTAATAATAAAAATCATGATTTCTTTTTAATTTAAACAAGCCACTTGCAATTGTTCCAAATGTTACTTTCTTTAATTCAATTGCCGCAATTGGTGTTAACATACTTGCCGAAGCTGGACATTTAATTTCTATTAAACCATCTTCTCCTATTAGTCCATCAGGACTAGCTGCAAGAAATGGATAGTTTTTGTCAGTAAATAAACCTGCATCTGCTATTTCTAAATTTAGTATCTTCGATACATCACTTTTAGCCACAGGTTCTTTTTCTATACCATATCTTGTTGCTTTATTTCCAGCAAATGTGCAATAAAGAAGGTTTTTGACTAAATTTGCACAAGATGTCTTCTTTCTCATTTTACAAACTTTACCAAATGAAGATGATGTTAGTCGTTTGTATCTTTCTTGCTTCCACAAGGTATTGCGACTTTGCTCTTTTGTATTCTTTTCAAACTCAATTATCTCCACTGAGGTTTTACAAAGTGATTTTTTAAATTGTTCTTGTTTGTTTTGATAATAAGCGGGTCCTGCAAGCCATAATCTTCATCAGCATGACTAACGTTTTTCTGCGGTCATCTATAGTACCTAGAAGTATTTTTAAACGAACTACAAATCTACAAAAAAACACTTGAATCTCTATGTGTTTTGCAACAATAGAATTAAAATATTCGGCAGCATTTCCGCCAGTATATAAGGACCAAAAGGTAATGTTTAAACATTCGGTATATGACACTATGTCGTTGCAACCAATTGATCTGTTGTATTTTGGTCCATGCATTTCTACCCTACGGCTAAAACCTTCTGCAATAATGTCAGCTTTTATAGACTTAACAGATTTATCCCAATTTTTATATTAAACGAATCATGATTCATTACAGATTGTAACTAGTTTTATAACCGAGTTGTAACTAGTTTTGTAAGACCTCTTCGCCCAAGCACCATCAGCGACCACCGTTATTAAAGGGCCGTCTGTGTCCACACTAACTTCAGATATTGCCAGTTTAGCTTCTCTTGGCCAGCTTCTTTCATAGATTTCCGTCTTTAATTGCTATCCTTGACCTGTGCATATTGTACTTCGAACCATGTTCAAATTTATGTTACAAAAATTGTAACTATTCTTCATCCATAATACATAAGTTTTATTATAGTTTTTAATAAGGTTTTACATTTGAAATCGAAAGAAAAATTCCTAAATTTTGAAAAAAAAAAGTTTGTCAAAAAACGCGAAAGTTTAAAACAAAATAAAACAAATAAATTGAAACAAATGTTTTTTTTTATATTTAGGTTATATGAAAAAATATTTTTAATATTGAACGCCTGTTCATTATTATATTCAAGCCAAATATTCCAGTTTAACGATGGCATAAAAATTTGATATGAAATTACGAGTTATTACATTGTATTCAACTCAACCATACATATAGAACAGTCGTCGCTTTGCGACAGGGTAAACGTTAGTAGGTTAAAATGAATCCGAGATGTGGGCTATTCAATTTCTTAAATAACTTAGAACGCACCAGCTTTAGAGCCTGTAAATGTTATTGATAAATTAGAGAGATAACATACAGCATAGCATACTCCAGATAAGCTGCACGTATAATACACAAAATATTCATACGCACAAACAGTATGCACACATGCATAGAAATCAGCAGCTTTAACCTGTCTGTGAAAGTACCCCCACCATTTCCCCTCTACCCGATTCCTCACCGCATCAAAATGTAGGCAAGTGATTTTATTGTATAAAATAATTAAAAAACATGACTTACTAAAATACATTTTCTGCTTGGTATTCTGAGTCGAAAATTATCAAAGATAATAAAGTATTAAAGGGTAAGGTTAAACCTATGCGTTAATAAGTTCAAATTTTTAATATTCTAACCTTAAGCGCAAAATAAAGCACCTTAAATATTGCAAAAATTGGTACTTTTTAGGAATTAATTTATACTAGTTCTATACAAATTTTTAAATTTTTTTTATTATTAAATAATTTATTTATCTTTATTTAATACATTTCACCAAAAAAATGTTTTCTAAACAGTAAATATTTGAGAGAAAATGCATCTGATGAACACACTATTTAGATTAAATATCACCCAGGAGACGATCCCCTTAATTCGTACAACTAAACGTGATCAGTTGTAACCTAACTTTGATAGTTTAACTACTTTATGACATCCTCAAAACATTAAATAAAGAAATGTTTTTGGTCTTACCATCTCGTTAACAAATTTACAAACTAATTCAATTCATTTCTTTCTCTTAAAAACTATTTCTTGTTTATCATCCTTCCCTCTACTCTTTTTCTTCAGTTCTTCCATCCGTACTCCTCCTTTCCTCTTTCCTTACGATATTTCCTTCAGGCCTAATCGACTTTTCTCTTTCTACTGACCCTTACTCTTACGCCGCTTGTGTACTCATTTTTTAGGGGATTAAATAAATGTTAATAAATGTGTATTGGCGTGTCTATTTTATTAAATATCTAAATGATGACGGAGATATAGCAATTAAAAATTTAAATTGATGACGTGACATGTAGTGGGGCAGTTATTTGTTGATTCGATCAGTACTATGGTAATGTTTTGTAGCTGTTGGTAGTCAAAATAATTGGGTCAAGTCAAAGAATAATAAGTTTTTATTTTATTTTACCCTGCTAAGGCAGACATAAGATTAAAACTCTATTGTTCCTCAAAATAGCTGTAAATAATATTTAATATATAAATACATATAGCAGAGATTTATGAGCTGTAAGGTTGGTTGCCTGTAAACTTGTCATGAATGTGCTATCTCGTTTAAGCTCTGTTGTATAAAAAAATAGCAACTTAGTGCACGTGATGTCACATGTCTTGGAATGTTGTACAACGTTGAATCCATTTAACAATTAAAGAGACAAAATGACTTTTTTAATTGTTAATATCTCTTAACATATAAGGAGTTATTAAAAAATAATTAAACATTTGAGGTCCTGGTAACCCACTTTATCAATATATAGGGTGTCCCGTAAATCGACGTCAAGCCGGAAGTGAGTCATAGACTAAATCATAACAGTTATCAGAAAAATAATAAAAAAATTCTAAGTTGCAAATTTTAAAAATTATTGGCATTTGAAAAAAAAACGAGAAAATCTACACCCTATGACAGTCTTTTCACTCCTGCTGCTACTTTAAACTTAACTTTTTTTTAAAAAATTTTGTTATGTGATTCTAAATAATGATTCTGTAAACTCTTGCCTAAATTGTAAAGCCAGCTGCTCCAGCTTGGAAGAAATTGACACTTTTTTTCCAACCAAATATTCAAGATTAAATCTTCGCCCAACTTTGAATGACTGTACTGGAATAAAAATGTACTATGCGAGTTTTGTAAGTAACATTAAAAGTTGGCGCATTTAATGGGGATTCCAAAATGGTATAACACTTGCTAGAATATTTCTTAAATTTAGGAACAATTTCTTCTTTTGCAAAGTAACCCTGATTTTAAGCAATTTTTCTTACTAACTTAGGTTACATTTAAGGTTACCCAAAGTAAAATATGTACCTTTATTTTTAAATTTATTAATTTCGTATGTTATATAATTTAGATATACTTTTTTGCTTCTTTGTTAAAGGAACTTTGGATCATTCCCTTGAACACATTTATTATTTGATAAATTTAAATGAAATAACAAAGTTAGCTCTTATACTGGAGAACAATTAGCAATATTAAAAGCATTGGAAATTAATGAAAATATGAACAATAATAAAATTATAATAATAACGGATTCTTTAAGTGTTTAAAAAAATTTAAATTCTAATGATAACAAATCAAATAATGATATTTTGACACGCAAAATTAAGGAGATGTATTTCAATATAATAAATAAAAATAATACCATAAAATTTATGTGAATACCAGGACATTGTGGAATAAGAGGAAATGAAATTGCGGATAAATTGGCAAAGGAATCAATAAATTTGGAAATTTAGATGAAAGTGAAATTACCTTCATATGAAATTTTAAAATAATCAAAAAATTAAACTTCACTTTGAGAAACCAAGATTCATTCATTCATTTCAAAATTTCATTTCAAAATTTTCATTAACAAAAGTCAGTTAAAAGAAAGAGATTATTATATGTTACATCCAAATTTAAGTAAGAAGAGATAGTTTAGAAATGAGTCCCGCAAAATTATATCAACTATAATCAGAATCAAAAGTAATCATTGTAAAACTCACCTGTACAAAATTAATATTAAATCTGACGATAGATGTCAATGTTGTGAAGAAGGAACTTTGGATCATATTATATTTGAATGCATAAATTATAGTTTAGAAAGATCAAAATTCAATAGTGTAATATTAGATGTGATTAAAACTTTACCTCTAATACTAAATTTTTGTTAAGTGATTCAAAATTAATTAGTGAATTATTTTAATATTTAGAGATTTGTAAAATAGAATTATAAAATGTAAAATATGTAAAGAAAATGTTTGATGGTGGCTTTGACGAATAAAAGTCAAGGCAAATAAATAAATAAATATAAAAAAAATTATACTTTTTTGTCTAAAACTTTTTTAGTATATAGAACGAAATGAAAACAAAACCACAACACTCTTAGCGTAGAATTATACAATGAACACTGTGAAACACTGCAACAGCTGTCAAACGCATTCAAATGAAGTAGAAAATGGCGGGAATCCCATGAAACTTGAACGAGGTCAAAAATCGTTAAACAGTTGATCTATTCTTTGGAATGAAAGGTTCTCACTTTCGATACTGATGACCAATTTTATTCGTTCAAGTAAAATCGCCTTCTGAGAACGCGCCTTAAGTTACTCTTATAGTTGATAATGTTGTTATTTACCAAACTAGTTCATCTTCTACACGCTAGATGACGCTGTATTTTCACTTCTCTTGCACCTAACATCATTCATCGATTTCAAAATATTTCTTTTAATTTTAAGGAGGTACAGGACGTTAACGTAAATAATGAAAACGTTGTGAAATTTAGTGGGTCGATACAAATAGTTAATATACATGCTGTCTCAAAATTTTAGAGACCTAGGGTTCATAGTTTTCTTTTTATACATGATTAAAAATAGTCATATTCCATACAAATCATAATTTTTAGCTCAATTTCACCACATAATTTAACTTTTAACTATAAAAAAATGGTGACACGGCTTTCAAAAACTAGGTGTATATAAAATAATCTTTTCTGTAACTATTGCAAGAAGAAAATTATCAAAAGGATACCTATATACTAAAATATTTAAATAAAACCTTTAAGAAACAGTAAATGTAGGTTATAAGCCAGCAACGTTGCAAATGCCAATTTGAGCGGAAAATTCAAAATCGGAATAAATATTATGAAAAATATAACAATTTATATGTCAAAGAACCAAATCACGCATACGTCAACACACGTAAATTTGCAGCGTTGCAAAATTTATTATTCCTTTTTCGAAATATTTAATTTGTATTTAAATTGAATTAATATAAATTTGATATTAATTATAGGTAATTTTTAATTTATTAAACAATTATATGCATAAAAAATCATTTTAACTAGCAAAAAGCAGTTTAAAAGGGAATTGAAAAATTCATTTTCAAAGGTACAGTCCCAATATTTGCTCGTTCCTCATGTACTTCGTATTTTCCATTTCGTATTACCGAGAGATAAACTTTTTGCATTGATGGTACGTCCTGTACCTCCTTAAACAGAAAAATTATGTAAGAATTCGAGATTATTTGTTTTTCTTTCAATCCGTAGAAAACGAGGGCTAGTTTTTATATAGGGCTCACATAATATAAAAGTTTGAATCCCTTGAAAGTTTACCAAGTTAAATAAGTTGCATATTTTTCAGGGGTTTTATAAAAACTACATATATTGAACATGTGCACACATTTTATTATTATCTACCAATAAATATTACATACATTCATACAAATTATTATTTTGGAACACTACGTCAAGTATTTCGTAAAGCACTTGATAGAGATATAGATATTTAAAGTATTAAATGTTTGTTTTGTCGATTACTTTTTAACCCAACTTTGCCGTCAATCGATTTGTATACTACTAATAACTCGATTTTGTTTACCTTTGTTCACAACATTCATAATATCAAAACTTTATGTGTTGCACGTGACAGCTGTAAGTAGTAACTCATCAGCTTCTCTAATACCCGACATAAAAGGCCTACCGTAGCGAATTAAGAAATTGTTTCATTATTTTAAGAAATTCAATTAATTTCAAATTAAAAATTTATTTAATAAACTTAAATTACGTAGGTCCTAACTTTTGTTAAATTTTAGTCATGTAAGTAGAAGTGGAGTGAGAGGAATGTCATGAGGTTGTCCACATCCGTAACCCCTGTAAGGCAGACTTGGCCTACGTAGGAACCAGCGCAGCGTGTTAGTGAAGGCGGCTCTTACACTGCAACTATCTACTAGTGATGCAGACTTTTTTAGTAATAAGTTTTGGAGTTGTTTTACATTACCACACTTTATCAAATAAATGCGACTGCATAATTCAGATGCTTCAAGTATTTTGAGCCAATGTGAGAGCGCCCTTACACGTTAGCTGCGAGTTAACATTGGGACTGCGACCTACACATGTTTCATGTTACAATCTCATAAATTACGCATTTTAAAATGCATAATGTCAAAACCATAACAGACATTTATTTTTATCTTTCTTTCCTTTAGAAACTTACTCATAAATTACATTCAATAATTGCTTAAGATCTCAAATAGCAAGAGTCCTTTTTATGTTTAGTAATTAAACAAAACAAATATCTTACTGTATCATAAAAGTCATAAATTGTACATTTGGAAACTATAGGTCAGAACCATGATCTTTGTAGTAGGGTCCCAGGCTCATTCTAGGAATCACTTCAGGGTTCTGCCCTTGAGTTGATGTGCAACTTTAGTATATATATGGTTCGTAAAGATATAATGAGGCAGTCTGTAAAAATGTAAGAATCGATCAAGATCACTTACTCGGATACTTTCTCAAATGAATCTCTATAGAAATACCTCAATCGCTGTACGTATTTCTTTGATTCAGTAATGGTCAATTTCTATCGCAGATTATTGACATTACCATAACTTAAATTTAAAATAACAAAAGTATAAATTACAAAAGAAAGAAATCAATAAATAAATAAAGTATATAATAAAATATAAATAAATAAACTTAAATAATTGTTTTATTTACGTCGACTACAACATATGAATTAATAAGTAAATTAACCACCAAATATAAATTTGTTAATTACTTTCGGCTCCCAGAAAGTATACATTAACTTGCGTAATGGCGGTTTGTGTTCGTTGTCCGATGGACGCACGGAGCGGATATGATACCGCATTTCCGTTTTGATTAGAAATGATTCAAATCAGACTGTGAAATCATATTTTAAAGTTGGGTTTTTAACATTTTTATTAAAATATATCGATATATCGATATATTGAAAGGTGCAATTTTACATATAACTGTTTTACATTAAATAAATTTTAATTTTAGAGTTGTCTCAGTAAAGAACTCGACAATCGATAAAAAATTAATTAATAAATTAACGGAGACATCTACTTCTACAAGACGTATGCGAGTTTTTAATGCTCTGAATTATTGAATAATTCGGTGGTCGCTGAAACCTTAGATTTAAAATGGACTGTCTGATTTGTTCACTTGAAAGAGAAATATAATATTTCTTGTTATTACGAGTAATTTGTTGTTTTATACTAAAACGATGATTCTACTAACTATATCTATTGTATTGCAACGATAGGTTGGAACTAGGTAATATTGATATATACTATGTTTTACGACAACGATGGGTTCTACTAACTATATCCATTGTAAATAAGTTTGCTAGTACGAGGTTATATTGAATATATTTAATACACATCTGCGACTATGTTAATGATGGAATAATTCTAATTACCAAACGTAAACTACTAATTACTATAGAGAAGCGTTTTGCTTTAAACCATTTGGGCGGTAATAATATTTGGAATAGCGGAATGCTTTTTACTAGAAACAACTAGGCAGCGGTTTGGTTGTATTTACTATTATATTAAGGTTATATTAAGTATAAGTTTATTTGTCGTATTTTATATTTATTATATTATTAGCATATGGTAGTTTGCAGATTGTTACGAGTTTGTACGGAAATTGAAATTTTATAATGTTTCAATAATAATGTCACCCTGTAGTTACTTAATAATAATTATATTTTTAAATAAATATTTTGCTTAGACATTAGCAGCAATGTTATTTTTATTGAAGTTAAAATTATTTCTTTAAGACTCTATACTTATAAGTAATTTGTAGATAACGGTAGTTGTTACGACAGACTTACATTACTCACTTATTAACTAAATTAAACACACGGGCAACGTCGGGTGATACAATCACAACACAATGGAAAGTCTCTACTTCCAGACTTCTAAAACTCATATCACAACTTCAGTATTTTTCTTTTGTCATTTCTTATAATATTTTCTTTTGTTTTTTAATTCCCAATCTCAAACCAAACCCTTCAATAATTCAATAAATATTCAACATCCAACATCAATTAACAAACAACAACGAAATCGAAATTGTCAAATTAATAGAATTATTTATTTACGAACAAAATATGGAACACAGAGAACTTATATAAAATGAATTATATTTTATGTGTGAGAGCTAATTGTGAAACATAAAATTGTATTGAATTGTGAGAGTTAAACTTAATTTTATTATTTTCAATATTTTAATTTTAATTTTAATTTTTGTAGGATTGTGTACTTAACACTAATTAATTTCTTGCGCTACTAGAATATTCTAGCGCTAAAACTAAAATTCAAATTTTTAATGGCTATATCTCCGTCAACATTTAGATATTTAATAAAGTAGACACGCCAATACACATTTATTAACATCAAGTTCAATCAACAATTAAAAAATTGAGCCCTAAAACTGAGGGCACAAGCCCATTTTAATAATCTGTGATGCTTCTTTTAGCGAGGAATCTCACCTTCCAACAGTTGGTTTGAATAAACGGAAGAAAGGTTTGATTACTGGATTGATAAATACGGGCGCGGATATAAACCTGAGTTACTTAGAAATATGCTTAATAGATGTCACAGGCTGCAAGTGTATAAAATTAAACAACTAGTTTATTTTTAAATATTAAATGTACAGGGTTGATCATTTTAATTAATATGTTAAGTGGTTCTTAAGATATCGCAATTTATACGATGGTGGAACACGGAAGGGGAGTGAAAGTTTAAGTGGCTCCACATCTAAAAGTTATTAAATTCTTTCATTGTACCAAATTTCACATTTCTATCAGAAAGTGCAGTGCTAACTTGCATTATCTCTCTGTTACACTACAAACGGACGTGCGCCTCCCACTCTCTTCGTTATACCTCGGGAACGGCTGATCATACAAAAAAATGCTTAAAGTCAAATTTGTAGAGAATTTTATGCTCTACAATTTTACTAATAACACTAAATGTCATTTTTAGCATAGGTAACAAGATATCAACATGGACAACAAGGATTGCGATAGTTGATTAAATAGCTTTGTAGCAAAAGCTATATCTACTAACAAAATAAATTTATCTTAAAATAACCCGGACAAAATAAACATTTGAATTAGCTATATTTCGCATAGAGCTAAAAGTTGGTACAGACCTTGGGGACGTTATTACAAATAAAATACTAAAAGTCCCCACCGATCGCACATCTGCAAAAAAAATTATTCAAGATTAAAGGTCAACTAAAATGGTATTTCTAATTTGTCCGGTAAACGGTAGGTTTTATCATAAAAATAGATTAGAACAAAGTTGTAGATCATGAAATTATCTAAAATAATTGTTTTTATACTTTTTTCTCTAAGAATCACCATTCCTGAGATATTTTAGAATTAAAATACGAATTAAAAGTAATACAGCAAAAGTTGGATCACTTTTTTTCCAGTTTTTCCAAAATTACGGGTTTCCAGAAAATTCAGGGAAAAATCCGAGGACGCCAAAAGTCTTAGAATTTTTTTCTCTACGAAATAGGAAATTTTCAAAAAGATCGTGGGAGCCGTTTTCGCGCTGCCATACAAAATTCAGTACAGAATATATTAGAACATAAGAATATAAGATCATAAGAATATAAGAATATAAACAAACAGTTGGAACATTATAATATAGGATGATGATAAAGCATATAGAATATTGATTTATTTAAATAATTAAAAATTTACCACTTTCTGAATGAAATATTTTTTTACCGTTAACATTAAATTGTATATCTTCATCTCGCAGATATTCAATTTCCTCGTAATTTTCAAAATCTATATCCTGTAATGTATTGATTACATTAATAAGCACGTAGAAATGTATTTAGTATGTATGTTCATCACATACCAATTTTGGTTCACTTGTCGGCACATTCTTTATCCCTGTCATTACAGTATCCCCCACGAACGAAACAATTTTCTCCTCAGACGAGAATAATTTTGTGGAGGTGGCTGGACCGCCTCCAGTCTGCCTCCTGTAACTGCTAATAGCAGCAGCTTTCCTTTTTGAGGAATGTTTCATGTCACTCCAACACTAAAAGTAAAGATTGTGAATATTCACTAAACAATAACGTGAAATTTGTCAAAATTAGCAAAAATTGAAAATACTTTTTTCCATTCGTCTGCACTTTTATGTGAACCCGAAATTTTATTGAGTCCTTCTGCTACACCTTCCCACATTTCTTGCAGCCGCTGTTTTGTGATAACATTGGTGAATTTTCCTTTCACCAAATCTTCATTCTCTTTCATACAGCCCATTAAATATTTTTTTTGTGTTTCGGACACGTTGCTTCTTCTTGAATGTTTTTGAATTAATTTGACCCATTTTTTTCTAAAATAGTTATTATATTTACATCTATATATTATTACAAGCAAGTATACATTATTCTCATACTCACAAGTGCTAATAATAATAAAATTTAATAGTGTTTAATTTAATGTTTATATACATTTAATATATTTACTTACTATTTAAAACATTAGGAGCTCCGGTCTGACGCTGAAACTCCCAGATGGTTCTCGAACCCCTCCTAAAATTAATAATAATAACAATTTAGATTCATTAATTAAAAAACATAAACTATTATTTGAATCATCGTTAGAAACGTTAGAAATATTTGACTACCTTTAGGTTTAGGCTCACAAGTTTCTACTTCATCGTGTTCTTCCTCAACTTTTTCTTCTTCTTCTCTCCAGCATCTTCAGAAGCTTCTGGTCCATCATCTTCTAAATTATCATCTTAAAGAAATATTCGCTTAAATCCAATCATCCCTCAGTAGTTCTTCCTGTTGCACTTAACCTAAACAATTAATTATTATATTATTTAATTAGTTAATTATATTATTACACAAAATTTAAATTAAAACATTTACAAATGTTAAATTTATGTATACCTCTCGATAGTTGAAGCATGTTCCATAGCTTTATTTTTCAGTGTACAGAAAACACCATAAATAAACACGTCTTGTTACACCCAAAATCTGAAACGAACTAAAAAATACTCAAAGCTAATGCCAGAGATAATCTTTATACTAAGGTATCAGCCCATACACAATTCACAGTGCACGCCACTGCACTAAACCTCACTAAATATAGCGCTAGACAGCTGGTCAAAACATTATGGACACTTATATTAACGTCAAATTTAAATTGTAAGTGCTTTTACTGGCGAACTACCTTAGAATCATTAACTGTATGTAATGTAATGTATTGTATGTATTAATTATGTAACATTACATCAAAATAAAGTGTTTTATTAACGTCACAAAATGTAAATGTAAATGTAACCTCACTTTACCTTAAATTAATTTAATGTTGGTACTCACCAGAAGATGTGAAGATGTGCAGTTTTCTTTAACAATGATTATTCCATTCTCCGAGAGCCCCTTCATACACCTTTTAAAGAAATCAATAAAGTCAGAGTCCCCCCGAGGTGCCCCAAATAATATACGTGTCAAACGGAATTTGAGTAGACTTTAGTTCGCCGAAACGATATTCTACCCATGGTGGAAGGATTAGGGTTCTGTTTAAATTATAAGCGAAATTAAGAGAGCCTGAAAAATGATCTGCTTGATTTCCGAAACGACCTGCAATTTAATTTATTTAATATCGTGTTTTTTAGCTTTACAAAACCTAACTTTTAATTCACCGACAACTTACCCAAACACGAACAATAAGCTATATAAACATTTGGATCTGTATCTACATTACCACTAATTGTAAATCTTATTAAATTAACTGAGAATCTAAATAATATAAAATATAAGTTAAACATTTTTATTTACTAACAATAAATTATAATAATGAACCCATAACTAATACTGTCGAACAGTCCAGTCATCCTGGACACAATATCAACCAGACTCTTCAAAACTTCTATAATGTTAATTGTATTAATTTATTAATTAATTACTTATATTATTATTTATATTATATATTGTTATTAATATAACATTTAACTTAATATATAAAAGAAAGACGGGTTTGTTATAACACTTATAACTCGAGATCTGTTGAACCAATATTCATGGTTATTGATTCGTTAGATTTGTCTCTGCCCCGAATAGCATACTACATCTTAAAAACAATGAAAATATATAAAACAAAGATGGGTTTGTTACAACAATTATAACTCGAGATCTGCTGAACCAATATTCATGGTTATTGATTCGTTGGATTTGTCTCCGCCCCGAATAGCATAATACATCTTAAAAACAATGAAAACTCGATATGTGTAATGAATACTTAATCATTTCAATAAATGCTGATTTCATGTCAAACATTTGTTGTCCAATTCTGTCAAATACTGTAACAACTATTCATGTGTGCGTTCAGAAATTTATTTTTTGTAAAATGTCTCGAAAGTTTAGGTACTGTTATATTTGTTTGTTTTAGACATTAATTTGTGTAAATTATTTATTAATTATTTAATTTTTAATTTCAGAAAATAATACCTAAAATTTATTGTACAGGTTACCAAAAGTGTAAATGTCTTTTTATAGGTTATCTTTAATTTTTCTTGATAAGCTATTCATATGTAGTGGTTATATACTCTTTGAGCTATTGTCTATGTCTCAAAAGTGGTTTTTTGTGGTTTTATGCGAGTGCACATTCAGTATTATTATTAATAACAATGCCGCGTCCTAGAAGATCTAATTTTTCCCAGCGGAGCCGTAATGCAATTAGGCAACGGAATATCGCTAGTTAATTATCTGATGAAGAACGAGAAATTGCACGAGAAGAGCGCCGCGTTAGTATGGAGCAAAGAAGGGCCTTAATTCGTGCTTCTCAAACACAAGAGCAAAGAGAGGTAGCCCGTGAAACGGCTAGGTTAGAAACAAAAAAACGTCTAGCTTATCGTACAGATGAACAGAGGAATAATCTTCGAAGTGCAAGAAGAAATGGTTCAAGTATTGATTTGAATCGAGCAGCGTTTCTATATGATTGCACCATCGACTACAGCTTCTCCTTGGATGTGCCTGGTTTACCACCGCACAATTTAAAACTTAAGGTTGGCTCGGTAGTCATCATGGTTAGAAATTTAAACCTACAAAACTGTGCAATGGAACACGTTTGGTGATAAAAAAACTGATGAGCAATGTGATTCACGCGTCGATACTTAAAGAAAAATTTAAAGATAAGGAAGTTCTTATTCCAAGGATTTCGATGATCCCAACGGATATGCCATTTGAGTTTAAACGAATTCAATTCCCGATTCGTCTTGCCTTCGGCATGACGATCAACAAATCACAGGGCAATCCTTGACTATTTTTGGCCTCAATCTAGAAAATGCATGTTTTTCTCATGGTCAATTGTACGTGGCATGCTTACGTGTCGAAAAACCATCCGCTTTATTTGTTCTTGCGCCTGACCAGAAAACAAAGAATGTCGTTTACCACAAGGTGCTTGAATGAAAATCCCATTAATGAATTAATCCGAGTGTATTCCAATCATTTTTTTCTGACATGAGTTTGAATTACTTAATTATTATTATTTTTTTAATTTTATTCTCATTCTGTATGTTTTCATCATCATTCATCATAATATAATACTTTTATGTTTCTATCTATATTAATAAATATTATTTTGTATCATTGTATTACGTTCATCAAAGCCTAAATTAGTTCAGCTAAAAGGTAACACGACATTCATTGACTGTTAGGCGGTACGAAGTTTGCCGGGTCAGCTAGTTATAATTAAAATAATTACTTCTCTTTAGTTTTAACAATTTAATATAGTTGCTGTATTTATTAGACATACAATATAAACTAGTATGTTATGATTTGATGTATATTAAAATTATAATTAAAATAATTTATAGTATTATTGAGTTTTTAGTATAACATGTATTAGTATTTAGTATTACTAGTTTGTGGAATGCAGTATTGTTTAACCCGCTAAATTTAAATCTAGTAAATAAAATGCATTTTACTTGCTCAATAGAACAAGGGGAAATATCCAACTGAATATAATATAACTAAGCAACGGACCATTCTATTCGAAATCAGTGGGAATTTATCTTAGACTCCATTTATTCTGCTATAGTCCACTATAAATTTGTTAAAGATTGGTTGGGGATACCCCCGTTCACACTACATTCTTAAATTCTAGAATTGTATATTACATATACTGCTAAAGTTACCTATCAGGATCTCAAATGTGATTTGTTTTAAATAGTCGCAATGTTATTGAAGATATAAACAATTAAAATAGTCGTTTAAAGTCTGCCCTACACTCTACATCTTATATACAAATCGATCGACTGAAATTCTTGCCCCTAAACAATCTGCAACCAAACATACACCACCACACTTCGTCCAAAAGTCCAAGTTATATACAATATTTTACTTCTATTATTTTTGTTGTTTTTCACATCAATTTTTTTCAGTGCAAACTAATAGCTATTAGCGATTAAACAGTACAGGGTGTCCAACAGTCAACGACTACTTTAATTAAATAAAGTAAATGCACAAAGACCGTGAACAAAAAATAATTTTAATTTGAATTATTGCATTAAGTCTGAGTCACTTTTCGTTTTATTTTTGTAATTTACTTAAATAATTTATCAACTTATTAAAAACCATTAAATGTCATTCGAGTGTAACGGTTTCTCGATTACCGCGACATGACCGTTACTTTGTTTAAATTGCCTGCACTCTACTAATTGCGTGGCCAACATTATTGATTATTTTCTCAAAGAAAGTCTTTCTAATACATGTCCTATATTTAAGTTAATTTTTTACGTTAATGTTATGTCAGATTACATTAAGAAAAATATTCGTTTGAAATAAATTTACGTTTTTTGTTTACCAAGTGATTAAAAGCAATTTTATTAGATGAAATAAAAATATGCAGCAACTCAATGAAACTCCCATCGCTTTGTTGCGGATTTAGATTTTTGTAATTTATGATTTTCAGTGAATTGACTAAAATATATTTCAGTGCAGAGTTCATGGCAACATTCAGTTGTTGTCAGTTGGTAACCCTGATCCATTTATGTTCACCCTGTGTTTTTGTGTTGGTACTATTCTAACGTTGTGTTTTACTTGCAGCAATTTAAACAGTGTGAACAAAAATACGGGTGTGGATGATAATGGGAGGACAATGAGCTAGGTTTACAACTTTGGGTGGTACGCCCTTAGAACAGCGCTGATCAGATAAAAATGAACAATTTTTACAAACTAATTTTATAATCTCTCACTCTCTTTCTCTCTCCCCCTCTCTCTCTCTCCCTCTATAAAATAATATTATAAATATACGAATAATAAATATATTGTATTTAAATATATAAATAAATAAATTATAAAAAAACGGCTATAAAAATATAAATTGACTAGAAATATAAAATGTATGTAAATATAAAAAAGCCACAAATGTATTTTAAATATTTTGGCGCCAATTTTAAAAACTTTAATTATTATTATTATTTTTTTTATAAATTTTTAGCATTGCAATCTTTTAGTTCTTCTTCTTCTTCTTTGCGATTTAACTGTTAGATTATTGTGCCTACGAATTATTTCTTAAAATGAGATTTCTTCTTTCGAGTTACATCAAAATAATGGAAGATGATTCCGACAGGCAGTCGTTGGAAATGGAAACTTCTAAGTCTTTTCCACGGCTTTTTATATTTTCTTCAACTGTCGAATTTTAAAATAGGCTTGAGTCCTATGTCTTAATTTCTATAAAAGTGTCTTACATATTGATAAAGTGGGTTACTAAAACCTCAAATGTCCAATTATTTGTTAGTAGATACTACCCACTTTATCGATAAATAGCACACTTTTATAGAAATTAAAAGATAGGACACTAGCCCATAGACAAATAGTTAAAAACGGAATATTGTTAAAAAATTCGTAACTTTAGAACAAACAAATATTAAGAAAAACGGTTGTAAACCTTTCTACCTTAGACTATAAGCTTTCGAAAAAAAGTAGTGTCTTTGGAGTGGGCTTTAAAAAGTTGAATTATTTGTGCACCTGAAAGTGGGGAATATTTTACGGATTCAGGCATGTCGTTATAAACGGAACGGTGATTATTCGGCACAAAATAAGTTTTTATTGATAAAAATACAAAAGTTATAAAATGATAATTAATAATAGTTAATAATAATTAGTGTCAAAAAGAGAATTTATTTTATAATCAAAGAGAACATAGTTTTCGCTTTTCTAGTTTACCTGTTGAATGGTAACCCATCTTGAAAAACTTATTGTAGTAAAAAGAAGAACTAATTAAAAGAATCTATATATATATAATCTAAGAAATAATACGTTAAATTCTATAAAACATTTATTTTAACCTTGAAAAAACTGTAAAACAACTAGGAAAGCAAAGAAAAGTGCATTTACTTACATTGGAAAATTCTAACGCAGTTTGTACACTGACCCTTTTAGGTCTAGACAAAGGGAAGTTTCACTGGCTCGCCTTTGCCGGTAAACTGCCAGATCCGGACGCTACTGGAACCTCAAGTCCCTACCACTACCTAGATTTCTTAGGGGGCTCAGGTGAAGCGCCCTCTGTACCCATGACAGAGAAATAGGAGTTTGAAATTTTAACTGTTCCTTAATAGACCCCGTGAGCACACGCAGGGTTAGCTGTGAAGTGAGATATTAACAATTAAAGTGGTTCTACGGATTACAAAATAAAACTGATATATTTTAGAGAATAAAATAGGAAAATATTAATTTTGGGCACCCTTCAGAGAAACTAATGCGTCGTTGACAACAAACGGGACAGTCCACTGATCACGTGATTCGGCGATGATCTCAATTCTGTTAACACGTGCTCAATTTTTAATCATTTATTTCTTAATTTAGGATTTCCATGCTAACAAACATACCGTTCTTATCACTCGGACGTCATCCGCGTGACCTCTCACCTTGATTACGCGAATTTTTGGCAGTTTGAACCAGTTTATCATCCGTCAATTCGACTATAAGATGCCTGGACCAACGAGCCTAACGACAATTACAAGTGAACGCGATAAAGTGAAACACAAAATAATCTAACACAGAAAAACCAAAATGTTGAAAATTTTTATAATATTAGTGGTGTGCCAGACAGGGCTGCAGTCAGGTAAGTTCTAATTTTTGTTTTTATTTTTACAATCGATATTCTTAAATGCGCAATTTAAAGTTTAATAAATAGCCAAAAAGAAGAAGAAAAATAACCCGTAGTACACAATTTGGAAATAAAAGTTATTTTATTAATTCCCGTAAACACAAAATATCTATATTAGCTTAAATTTAGGTAACATTTTACTTAAACAAAACTTTAATTAACTTAATTTACTTTAACAAAAATTTTAATAATCCACCAATAAATGTTTCATCATTCGTGTAGCAATTATCAAGTTAATTGAACATTACACATGCGTTTATTTAGTTTAATTCAAAATTACGCTTTTTAGTTGTTAGTTTAAATGGAGTTACTTTCATGCTGTTGTATTCCAATAATAATAGGAGTTCTCGGGTTGTTTTCTTCAAAAACCACATGGTTCTTCATGTAGTATATATTGATTTTTATTGATTAGAATTAGTGGTTCGTGAAATAAAATCATTTGAAAGAGGTAAAATCATTATCTGACTGGGTACAGGCAGGGCGTATAAATGATAATAGGTAAAAGTTTTAGGGTTTATCAGAGGGATGTTTATATAAAATTGATTTTAGTATGCAGATACAGAAACAATTTATTCATAGTTATAATGGGTTTGTGGGTTTTTCGTTATAACGTCTTTTATTTGTTTTACTTCGTGTTGAAGTTGGTCTATTTGGATTATTGATGCATTTTCTAAATTGTTAATAAGATGTAGATGAATATTTGCAAAGTCTATTAATTTTGTATACACGTTGTGTACCGTTGTTACCTGGTGGAAAGTGTTTTCATTAGTTAATTCATCTAAATTTTGTGTAATTAAGTTTATTTTCTTTTCTGAAATTACAGCAATATTGTTTTGATTGTCTTGTTACGATTTAATGGCTTCTTCAAATCTTTAACCGTCTTCTGCATCTAGGTTTCCTGTTAGTGCTTTAAATATACTTCCAACAAAGTTGGTGACTTCTTAGACTTAGTTGGGATGTGTTGTGGTAGAATTATGTGGTCCATTTTGCGGAGTATTTCGTCAAGTGTAGTATCCAGAAGTTATCCTAGTTCATGATTTTGATAAAGATCTCTATCTCGATATAGAACTGATTTGCGTAATATATCCCGTTCATTAATAAATAGAGTTTACTTTACTCATAGGGTACATGCCAGGTGCCCTATTCCTGAATACGATCGAAACTAATATTCTCCATTCGATTGAATATATTGTGTAGAACGTTTTGTAGACCAGCAAAATGCGGGAAATTTAAATTAATTTAAATATTTTTTGTAAGTTGGATATCATTATCTGGTTCAACTATTATTTCTTACTATTATCTTAGTAGAGTACAAATTTAATATTGAATACAGAGTTTGCATAATAATTTATACATTCCCCTATTTATTAATTTTATAGTACTTTTAATCATTTAACAATTAGATTTTAAAAAGTATATGCATTAGTAGTAAGTGGGCACCCTCACGGCACTTTTTTGGGATGTTTTTTCCTAACGATATTGACACTGTTTTTAATTTTATTAGCATATATCGACCAATTTTATTAAAAAATCATCATTTTTCACAAAATGGCAATTTGAGACAATTACACATATATGCCCCCTAAAAGTTAAAAATTTCCAAAAATTATTTAAAAAAATTAAAAAAAAAAAATTATTTCAAAAAAAATTTCAAAAAAAAAAAATAAAAAAAAAATTATTTCAAAAAAAAAATTTAAAAAAAATTATTTCAAAAAAATTATTTCAAAAAAAAATTTCAAAAAAAAAAAATTTCAAAAAAAAAATTTCAAAAAAAAATTATTTCAAAAAAATTAAAAAAAAAATTATTTCAAAAAAAAATTATTTCAAAAATAATTATTAAAAAAAAATAATTCAAAAAAAATTTCAAACTTGAAAAATTATTTCAAAAATTTTCAAAAGTCCAAAAAGATTTTAATCATTATTGATTTATATAATTTCAATAATTATGGAACAGGGGCGCAACCAAAAAAGAATTTTCAGAAACCCCTATTTTGTATATTGATAATATCCTTAAATTTTTTTTCATATATAAATGCCTAAAAAAAATATGCAAAATGAAGAATATAAAACATGCTCAAAATGTAAAAATCAATTTGAAAGAACGTTAGAATTTTTTTATTTTGATAAAAATAGAAAAGATAATTTTTCTTTTTATTGTAAAAAATGTATTAGAGAACGTGTTACTACAAAAACAGAATGTGAGTGTGGTCTAATTGTACCTGTAATACTTTTAACAAAACATTTACAATCCGAACGCCATAGACAAAATATTAATAATATAAAACGATGTTATATCTGTAAAATAGATAAACAATTTGATGAATTTTATTCATGTAAAAAATATAAATACAGACGAGAATGTATATCTTGTAATAGAATGCTTATTACTAAATACAATCAACAAAAAATACTCGATAAACTTAATAATTATAATGATGCTGAAAATGTTTAATAAATTTTCTCCTTATAAATGGCAACAAATCCAAACGATATATTAAAACAATATAATATAACACAACTTAGAAGATTAGCTAAAACAGTTAATCTACAAAAATATTCAAAATTAAACAAAAATATTTTAATTGAAGCTATTATCAATGCACCAATTGATATTCAAAGTCACCTACACAAACAAAATATTAAGCAATTAAAATTAATTACAAAACAAATTAATTTAAAACTTCCAAGTAAAATTAAAAAAGTAGATATAATTAACAATATCGTAGCTTCTCCAAATTTTTATGTGGATGATAAAATAAATAGAGATTTATTAAAAAGACAAAAGAAATTACATAAAATATTACACACTGATAAAAACAGTCAGAGACCCTCTCAGGGGGAAACAACGACGCAGAGCACAGAAGGAGAAACACAAACTCAAGATAACGCTCCTTTTCAAGAATCACTTATTCCTTTAGCAGGTCCATCTAACACAGATGAAAATCCTTTTCTTATTGAAGATATTGGAGATCCAAAATTAAATAAGAAATATAAAATTTTTCAACAAAATATAAAATTAAAAATAAAACCAATTGATACAAGTAAGAATGACGTTGGGCAAAATATTGAACATCTAAGAAATACAATGAATCAATCTATTGAAAAAATGAAAGAGAAATCAAATTTTAAAGAAGGTGATAAAATAAATATCGTTGTTACTAATCCACATTTAAGAAAACCAATATCAACAGGATATCTCACAAAAGAAATAAATGCTGATAAAATTTTAAATCAACTTCAAAATATATTAACATCAGATGAATCGCTAGATATAAATAAAACTTCTTTTAATTTTATAATCCCAACAATTCCATATGGTTGTAAGAGTACGAAAATACTTAATCTAATAAATGATAGGAGAACGAAAAAATATATTACACAGATTAACAATAACGATAATCTATGTGGACCTCGAGCAATCATTACAGCATTATCATTTGAAACAAATATAATACTCGATAGAGATCTTAACACATATCAAATTGAGTATATTAAAAAAGGTAGAAAACTTCAAAAAGAATTAGCTTTAGAACTTTGTAAAAGATTAGTAAAATATAATGAAGATGGTTTTACTTTAGATGATTTTAAAAACGTTGAAGAATTATTAGACATACAAATAAAAATAATCTGTTCTGAAAATTTGAATACAATTATATATGATGGTAAAAATAAACCTGTTGAAATTTATCTTTATAAAAATCAAAATCATTTTGATGTTATTAATAGTATGAAAGCGTTTCATGCTTAAAGTTATTATTGTAAAGAATGTGATCAACCGTATAACAATAAGAATAAACATAAATGCAAAAAGGAAATTAAGATGTGTAATCTTTGCAAACAACAAGAACATGATATAACATTAAAGAATTGGATATTTTGTAAGACTTGTAACCGTTTCTGTTTTAATCAAAATTGTTATGATAATCATAAAGAAGTTTGCGATACTGTTTCTAAATGTTTAACATGCAATGAAATTTATTTTAGAGATAATAAACATGTGTGTGGTTATCATATGTGTTTCAATTGTAAAAAAATAGTTCATACAGATACTCATAGATGTTATATACAAAATATAAAACAGAAAGGAGGTATAGATTCTAAAACATATTCTGAAAAATATATTTTCTTTGATTATGAAGCAACACAAGAAACTGGAATTCATATACCAAATCTTGTTATTGCTCAAGATTTTGATGGAAATAGAATTGGTTATAAAAATAAAGATGATTTTTGTAAATGGTTAATATCTGAAAAACATCGTGGATATACTTGTATTGCACATAACGCAAAAGCTTATGATAGTTACTTTATTTTAAAATATTGTGTTGAAAACGCTATCAAACCTTATACAATATATAATGGAACGAAACTCATGCTATTAGAAATCAAATCACTCCGTTTAAAAATTATTGACAGTTCAAATTTCATTGCTGGACCGTTATCAAATTTTCCAAAAACGTTTGGTTTAACAGAATTAAAAAAAGGATATTTTCCACATTATTTTAATACTTCAGAAAATCAAAAATATATTGGACCTATTCCAGATATTAAATATTACAGTCCTGATACAATGAAAAAAGAAGCAAGAGATAAATTTTTAATATGGCATCAAGATAGAGTTAATGAAAATTATGTTTTCAATTTTGAAAAAGAAATAATAACATATTGTAATTCAGATGTTGATATTTTACGTAGAGGTTGTTTAAATTTTAGAGAACAATTTTTAGAAATTGCAGATATTGATCCCTTTCAATATCTCACAATAGCAAGTGTTTGTATGGCAATATATAGATCTAAATATTTACCAAAAGATACAGTAGGAGTTGTTAAAACTGATAGAATAGAAATGCATAGCAAAGAATCAATATGTTGGTTACAAACGTTTAAAAATATTCAACATGCTTTAAACGGTGGTGAAGTAAAAATATGTGGAGCTAAGGTTGATGGTTATGATAGGAAAACAAAAACAGTATATCAGTATCATGGTTGTTTTTGGCATGGATGTGAAAAATGTTATAATCCTAATACTATAAATAATGTAAATAAAAAAACAATGAAAGATTTAAATTTAGAAACAAAAAGCAGAAGTGAACAAATTAAATATTTTGGCTATAATTTAATTGAGATTTGGGGTTGTGATTGGAAAAAAACTATGGAATATAAAAAAACAATAAATGATGTAAAAATAATTGAACCTTTAAAACCAAGAGATTCATTTTTTGGTGGACGAACTAATGCAACTAAGTTGAAAGTAAAAAATAAAAAAATACAATATATTGATATTTGTAGTTTATATCCAACAGTTCAATATTATGATGATTATCCAATTGATCATCCTACAAAAATTGAAAATGTAAAAACATTTGATCCTAATTGGTTTGGATATATTCATTGTAAAATACTAGCACCAAGAAATTTATATCATCCTGTATTACCCGTTAAAGATAAGAAATTAAATAAGTTAGTGTTTGTAAATTGTTTACAATGTTTACGAGAGGAAGGAGAAAACTGTGAGCATCAAGAAGAACAAAGAGCGTTTATTGGAACATGGTGCACGAATGAAATTCATAAAGCAATCGAAAAAGGATACAAGATATTAGAAATTTATGAAGTACAACATTTCGAAAAAAAATCAAATAATTTATTTAAGGAATACGTTCGAGATTTCATGAAAATAAAATTAGAAACAAGTCCATGGAATCAAGATTATGAAACTGTTGAAGAATATATTAATGTTATAAAAGAAAAATTAAATATAGATTTAGATCCAAATAAAATTGAAAATAATCCAGGTAAACGTGCTGTTGCAAAAATTTGTTTAAATTCATTATGGGGAAATTTCGGACAACAACAAAATTTACCGACAACTAAATATGTTACAAATGTTAGAGATTGGTATGATTTATTATTAAATGATAAAATTGAAATTACAAATACAATTGAAATAAATGATGAAGTATTACAAATAACTTATAAACAAATTGATGAATATATTTGGGATAGTAATACAACGAATATTCATATCGCATCATTTACAACGGCTAACGCAAGAATGAGATTATATGATATGCTGGATAAACTTGGTAATAATATTGTATATTATGATACTGATAGTATCGTTTATATTGATGATGGTGTTAATACTATTAAAACAGGATGTTTATTAGGAGAATGGACAAACGAATTAAAAGAAGAT
Source organism: Panorpa germanica (assembly GCA_963678705.1). Classification (NCBI taxonomy): domain Eukaryota; kingdom Metazoa; phylum Arthropoda; class Insecta; order Mecoptera; family Panorpidae; genus Panorpa; species Panorpa germanica. The sequence continues at coordinate 13,668,386 of OY783208.1, forward strand.
GATTATATTATTGAATGGTTATCAACTGGTCCTAAATGTTATTATTATAAAACAAAAAATGGAAATGAAGTTCATAAAATAAAAGGATTTACAATGAATTTTGAAAATTCTAAAAAATTAAATAAAATAAATATGGAGAAAATTATTGATAAGCAACTTGATGAAGTTGAATTGAGATTTAAACAAATTACAAGAAACACCAAAACAAAAAATTTAGAAAATAAAGAACAAATAAAAAAAATCAAAATGGATTATAATAAACGACAAATAATTGAAATGGATGAAAATATAATAGATACTAAACCTTGGGGATATTAAAAATTATTTTTATAAATTTCTTATTTAATAAATGAGCCTAGAACTAATAAACAAATTGAACAATATTAATAATAATTTCATAAAGTTGTCAGAGTTAGAATTAAATAAATCATATATTATTATTGATGCAAAAATGATACCATCAAAATATGGTGATAGAATAATTGTAACATTTGAAAATAATAAGAAATTGAGTTTACCAGAAAAATATAATAAAATAATTAATAATCCAGATGATATGAAATTATTGAAATTAACATATAAAGGTAAAATTATTATAAATGATAAACACGAAAAACACGATATTGTTTTTTCGAGGTAAAACTTCTATACTATTTTAATAATAAAAATCCTTAAAAAAAATTTATTAAATAAATGCTAAACAAAATATTTGAAGGTTGTTTTAATATAAACACATTTGAGGGTTTATATGATTATCTTAAAGAAGAAGATACTTTAAAAAAAATTATAAACGCTAAAGAAATTGAAATAGTATTTGATTTTCCGGTATCTACACCTGTTAATATAAAATTTCATACTAAGGAATGTATTTATAATAATGGTCAAGGATTTACATTATTACAAATTATACTTGCTATTAGAGATGGTTATAAACAAATTTATAGTGTGGAATATGAACCTACTTTTGAAACACTTTTAATTGAAGCTATTTATCATGATGAAAATAAAATTTATTTAGATATAGGATATTAATAAATTCCTTAAAAATATTTATATAGTAAATGCCAAACAAAATATTTGAAGGTTCAATTCATTTAAATACTTTTATGGGATTATATGAAAATCTTAAATCAGAGGATGCAAAAAAGAAAATAACAGAATCTGAAGAAATTGAAATAGAATTTAATTACCCTTTTAAAGAGCGTATAATATTACATTTTAAAAATGAAGAATATTTTTGGAATCCAAAAGGATTCACATTACTACAAATTATACTAGCAATAAGAGAAGGATATAAAAAACTTTACAAAAATAAATATTTGAAACCGTTTAATGTTTTTGAAACTCTCTTTATTGAAGAGATAAATCAAGATGGTAATAAGTTTACTCTAAGTATCGGTTCTTAATAAAATTTATAATATAAATGGATGTTGATATCTATTTAAAAAACCGTTTATATGTTTATAGAAAAAGTCATGAATTTTATAATAATTTTAATATATTATTTACAAGTTGTAAAATGATTTTTATAACTCTTGGTGCATCAGGTTATATTTATTTTCCTTTATCAGTATTGAGTTTAGCCTCAGTGATATTCGAAATTTTAGAAAAAACTATGTCTATAAAAGAAAGAACTGTTGAATATCTATTAGGATATAAATTTTATAAACAAATTATAGATTATAAAAAAGCTCAACAATTAAATGAACAAGATTTTTTTATTCGTGAAGCAGATTTTATTGAAAATTTAAAATTCTTTCCAAGAGATAAATATTTACAACAAGTTAACATAAACGGAATATCTTCTACACAAAAATATTTTATAAAGTAAAATTTTAATAATAAATGGATAAAAATATTAATTGTCTTAGATGTAAAAAGAAAACAGCTAATTCTAAATCTGAAATCGTAAAAACAAAAACAGGTAAATTTAGAATTTCAGCAATATGTTCTGAATGTAGTGAAAAAAAAAGTTTATTTATAAAAGATCCAAATCAAAAAAAAAAAAAAAATTTTCGTTGATGAGATCTCATTAAAAGAAGCAGTTGAATTACATAAACCTGTTATTAAAAAATTTAAACGAAGACAAATTAAAACTTATGGAATTGATGATTTATGGGCTGCTGATTTAGTTTATATGAAATTATATGAAAAAGAAAATGAAGGTTTTAATTATATGTTAACAGTTATTGATACGTTTTCAAAATTTGCTTGTGTTATACCTTTAAAAAATAAAACAGGCAAAACAGTTGCAAACGCATTTGAAAGTATATTGAAGAAACATTCTCCACCAAATTTATTACACACTGATAAAGGATTGGAATTTATTAATAAAGATTTTCAAACTGTTTTAGATAAATTTAATATAAAATTATATCATACAGAGAATGAGCAGAAATCCGCCATTGTTGAAAGATTTAATGGAACTCTCAATAGAAAAATGAAACCTTATTTTACAGCAAATAAAAATTTTAAGTGGGTAAACTTATTAGATCGTTTGGTAGAAGAATATAATTATAAAGATGTCCATCGGACTATTGGTATGAAACCCTCTGAAGTTAATAAAAATAATGAACAAGAAATTTTTAATAAAGTTTATTGGGCAATACCAAATGAAAATGATCCAATTTATAAAGTGGGAGATAAAGTTAGAATCGTTAAAGTTACAACAAATAAATTTAAAAATAAATACGAAACAAAATGGACAAATGAAATATTTCAAATTTCTAAAATTATGAATACTAATCCTGTAACTTATAAAATAAAAGATTCAAACGATAGGAAAGTTATTGGAAGTTTTTATACAAGAGAGTTACAAAAAACAAAATTTAAAAAATAATCTTTTTTCTATAATAAATAATGGGGAAATTTATTAAAATTATTGGAAACAAATTGAGATTTGAACAACCAATTATTCTTGATCCACAGAAAAGATATAGAATTGGAGTATCTGGTATTAAATATGATTTAATTCATATAAATATTTTTACAAAATTAAAATATCCTGAATTTAATATAGATATTATTTGGGAAACTATATATGGTCATTATTTATTAATTTGTAATGTAAAAGCAGGTATATATTCTATTAATGATTTGGAAACAAAAATTATACAATATTTAACTCGTATGGTTTATATAATAAAATCTGAAAAATTTAAAATTAATAATAATCGACATGTATTTGATATTTCTGAGGAAAATGCTGATGATTTTTTAAATTATGTAACTTTTACACCATCTGGAGAAATACCAAAAGAAAAAAGTTTTCATAGTTCTCAAAAATTTTTTGATTATGGTTTATTTGTAATGGATGTTGTTAATCAAAATAAAGTAAAAATTAATAGTCCAGTTAAATTAATATTTTCAAAAACAATTAATAATATAATTGGAATTGGTATTGTTCCACAAAATAAAATTATAGAAGGTCCTCTTATATTACCTAAAGAAAAAAGGGTTATTAATAATAATTTATATGAAATACATTGTAATATTGTAGAATCAAGTCATTCAAATCATGATATTCATCCACATTCACATAAAGACGATAATTTACTTTATGTATTTAAATTAGATACAAATATTGCAAGACAGTTTTTAAATCCAAATGAAATTATTTATATTGATATATCAGATCGAATTGATAAATTTCAAGAAATTATTTTAAACATTTATGACTTAGAAGGAAATGAGTGTCAAATATTTAGTAGAATTATAACATATTTACATTTTTGTTGTTTAATAAATGACTAACGTATTCCAAATAAAAGATTATATATTTGAAGAACAGAAAAACACAAAAAGAATATTTCCAAAACCATTAAGATGTTTATTATGTGGTCCATCAAATTGTGGTAAAACATGGTTATTATTTAATTTTCTTACACAACCTTTTATAAAATTCAAAGGTCTATATATTTATACAACAACATTAAATCAAAAAATATATAAAGCATTAGAAAGAATTTTTAGTGAGATAGATACAGTGGATTCGCATTTTAATAATTGTGAAAATATTATTCCTGTTGAAGATTGTATAACTGATAGTGTTGTTGTGTTTGATGATTGTTTAGTAGAAGATCAAGATATGTTTAAAAAATATTTTTATAGTGGAAGACATAAAAAATTATCTTGTTTTTATCTTAGTCAAAGTTTTCTTGAAACAAATAAGAATTTGATTAGAAATAATTGTAATTTACTTATATTGTTTAAACAGGATTTATATAGTATTCAAGAGATTCATAAAACAATTGTTGGTGCTGATATGGATTTAAATAAATTTAAAGAGTTATGCAATAAATGTTGGAAAATAAAATATGGTTTCTTATGTATCAATCGTAAAAAAGATAATATTAATGAACGTTATATGTTTAAAGACATTGATGGATATATTAAGAGTGTCGATGCTCTTTGAAAAGGAACGATGCATTATTTTATTAATAAATGGAAGGAGACATCTTAACCGTTTCCGAAGCTAAAAAAATAGATAAAATGCGAGATAAATTAATTAAAACATATAAAAAAGGATCTATACAAATCTCTGAGGAAAAAAAGAAAACGCTGTCACGATCGAAATCAGATAAATTATTAGAAGCAGAAAAAGCAGATGAGATTAGAAATAAACTATATGAGAAATATAAAAAAATTGAATTACAAAATTTAAAATATAAGACCACTAAAGAAAAAGAATATGCTCCATTATTATCAGCGTTAGGTAAAATAGATGAAGATATTGTTAAAAGTACATTTTTAGTACCTCTTCCAAAAATTAAAATATTTCCTCCAGAAAGTATAGAAGAAATAACTCCTCCAGAGAGTCCAAAAAGAATCTCCTATCCACCGATAAATTATGAAATATATGGAAAAAATGCAGCAAAATATTTTAAAAAATATAGTGATCCATCATATAGTTATGATACAGCATTTGGACCTCATTTTTATAATGATAAATTAAAAATTGGAAATAGTATAATGATAGTTGATGAAGATGATGGAATTACTATTGGTGATAACAAGTATAAAGGAACTGATGGTTTATGGTATTTATTAACTTATGGTGGTAAGCCTGATCCACAATTATTTACAGAAGAGGATTTAATAGCTTATAGAGAAATCATATTAAATTCTGATGTTTTGTATACTACTAATATAAATGGTGTAAAAACACCTCGAGGACCAAAATTACGTAAATGGAAATTATTTTTAACATATATTCATAAATATAATAAATCAGGTAAGAAAGATGATTTGTATTATTATAATATTTTTCAATACCCTGAAGATTCCAAAGAAGGTTCTGGAGTATCTCAATGGAAAGAATCTCCTTCGGAGCGCTTTCAATGGAAAGAATACAATGATAATAAAATAGAAGTTCAATATATTTCAAATTTGAATCATTAATAAATCGTTTACAATATATTAATGCACAAGAAAATGCAGGAAATAATAATTTTCATAATGAAAAATTAGGAGTGTTAAAGTTTTTTAATAATGAAATTGAAAAAATATTAGATACTCCAAAAGGGTGTGAATATTTAATAAAAATTGCAACATCATTACCAAAGAAAATTATAAGAGGATCAGGTATACTAAATACAATTATAAATACCCTACCATTTAAAATGCATCTTCCTGGATATAATTATTGTGGTCCTGGTACTAAATTACACGATAGATTAGCAAGAGGTGATAAAGGAATTAATGGTTTAGACGAAGCTTGTAAAGAACATGATATTGCTTATAGTGAAAATAAAGACTTAGAAAAGAGACATGAAGCTGATAAAGTTTTAGAACAGAAAGCTTGGAATAGATTTAAGAGTTCTCCTTCGGTTGGTGAAAAAACAAATGCTTGGCTTGTTACAACAGGAATGAAATTAAAACATAAAATTGGTTTTGGATTAGCATAAAAAGGAGAGATACTTTATTTTAGTAATAAATGGAAACATTCCAAACAAAATTAACAAAACATCAAACTAGTAATATTAATAAAGCCTATAAGGATAAAAAGGATATTTTAATTCATTTAAAATATGATCAATTAATTAGTGGTGGTGAAAATAAAATATTATTAACAAAAAGATTATCAAATAGAATTAAGAAGGCAATAAAAGAGAAAACAGGTTGTAGAATAAAAATTTCCTTCGAGGCTCTGAAAAAAAATCATGAGGGTGGATTTCTTCCATTAGTATTTGCTGGATTAGCAGCTTTAGGATCATTAATAGGTGGAGCATCTGCAATTACCAATTCAGTTATAAATAAATCAGCTAAAGATAAAGAACTTGAAGAACAAAAAAGACATGATTTAGCAATGGAGAAGACAGGTCGAGGCCTATCAAAAAAAAAAAAAGATTCAGCGCTCCAAAGGAGTTACAGCCATTGTCGAACATAGATATTGAAAATTTAGTTGAAAAATTAAAAATTAAAAATTTTAGAGGTGTGTTTATGAAAGATGAATTACCAGATAAACCCAATAATATTGAATGTGGAATTATAAATTTACAAAATTCATATCAGACTGGAAGTCATTGGACTGCTTATTATAAAAATAATAATAAAATATATTATTTTGATTCTTATGGAAACGCTAAACCGCCTAAAGAATTAGTAAAGTATTTCTCACAACCTTCAGAGATATTTTATAATGATACACGAATTCAACAATATAATGATCCACGAATTTGTGGACATCTCTGTTTATTTTACTTAAAGAACCTTCGGAGCGATGCAAAGCATAATCTTTTTTATTCTAATAAATGGCCGAAGTTTTTGATAAATATAACAAATATTTAATTCGTAATGAATACAAGAAATTTTATCCAAAATTTGATAGACGGGATATAAATAAAGAAAATGCAGCAATATCTTTTAAACTTGATTATAATAATAACTGCTTTCTAAATTTAAAAAATATTCATATTTATATTGAGGGAGAATATAAACAAACAGATGAAAAAAATTATGGTAATGAAACTGTAGTTAAATTAATAAATAATTTTGTAGCACATAAATTTAAAACCATTGAATATAAAAAACATAATTACAAAATTGATCTAATTGAAAATGTTGGAGTTGCAAGTACAATGAAGGGAGTAATTACAAAAACAAAAACTGATACAAATAATTTAAATACTGGATTTATTTCAAATTTTGAACATGGTGGTATTTTTACAGCATTAGTACCTTTATCTGATTTAGGATTAGGAATATGTGATACTGATAATATAATTTGGGGTAGTGCTGATGAATTTATATTTACAATGAATCATGATAATGATGCAATTTAAAGAGCGAATGATGTTGCTGAGGGTAAAATTATAATTACTGATATTTATTTATATACTCCTTTGCTTGAATATGATACTATTGGTTGTACAATGTTACTTGATGAATTAAAAACTCTAAGTGAAGAAGGAAATTATATTTTGAATTATTATAGATGGCAATGTATTAAAATATTGAATGAGAGTATGTCTGGAAAATCATTGAAACTTGATATTACTACAGATTATAGAAGCCACAAACAACCGTTATTTGGAATATTCGCTTTCCAAGTAAATAAATCTAATAATCAATTGAAAGATATGAGTGAGTTTAATCATACATATGTTAAAAATTATTATTTCACTATTAATGGAAATAGATATCCAGAAGAAAGTCAAAATTTAGATTTTGATAAAGATAAATATAATATTGCATATATGACATATCAGTCTTATAAAAAAATATTTTCTATAACAGATAAAAATATGTTCTATGATATAAAAAGTTATAAAGAACTGGGACCTGTTTATTTAGTTGATTTAACTTGTCAACCAATAGATACAGAAATTTCAAATAAAACAATATTTTTACATGTTGATCTTGATAAGAAAGTTGAAAATGATACATGTTGTTATACTATGTTGTTATCTCATATTAAAAATAAATTTGATATGGTTTTAAATAAATTTGAGGAGACTATTTAATATATAAATGATATATATTTTTTACTTTTTATTTCTTTTACCAATATTTTCAACAAACGAAGACTCCGATAAAAACATTGAAAAATATTTAAATCATTTTGGTTTCTCAACTTCTAATAGTAGCGCTCCGGAGAGTACTAAAGACTCTGAAGGCTCTTTAATACTTTTTCAAGAATATTATAATTTACCTATTGATAAAGCATTAAAGTTAATTAAAACACCAAGATGTGGAAATGAAGATAATCCTTTACAATATAGAATTCATACAACGAAATGGGATAGAAAAACTTTGTATTGGCATTTTGCTTTAGCTCAATCAATACACAAAGAAATTACTCAAAAAGCTTTTAATGTTTGGTCGATAGTAAGTGGTCTTACTTTTTATAATAATATTTATAAGCCTGATATATTAATTTCGTTTGCAAGCGATATACATAAACATAAAAATAATGCTCGATGTACAAAAGGTTTTTGTAATTGGGATTTTGATGGCGAAGGAACAGTATTAGCACATGCTACGTATCCTAATACAAATAATAGTTGTTTAGAAATTCATTTAGATAGGTCCGAAGATTGGGATTTGTATGATAATGATACTAAAAGAACTAGTTTGTATTCTGTATTAATACATGAAATTGGACATACGTTAGGTATTGAACATTCAGCACCTGAAGAAGCAATAATGTTTCCTTATTATAGAAGAAAGAATAATCTCAGTCAAGATGATATTTATGCAGTTCAAAGATTATATGGTCCTCCAACAACTCCAATAATTCCAACTACTATTCCAACTAGTATTCCAACAACCATTCCAAACACCCCAAAGGAGAATCCAACTAATAAACCTATTCTTTGTAATGTATATAAAAATATAGATACGTTTTTAATTGTGAATCATAATCTCTATATATTTTATAACAAGTATGTGTGGAGAATAAAAATTGGTGATAAGATATATCAGGAACCGGAACTGATAACAGATTATTTAAAATTTTTACCTAAAGATATAGAAAAAATATCTCATATATATCAAAGACCTTCAGGTGAAATATTAATAATTGTTGATGAGTTATTTTACATAATGAGTTGTCCTAGTTTTGTAGTAAATAATAATTACAATGGAGTTTCTTTACAAAGGCTAGGTATTCCACAAAATAAAATGATTACAAGTATTTTTAACTCATATACTGGTCAAACATATGTTTTTTATGATAACCTTTATATAGAACTAAATGAGTGTACGTTATCTCCAAAACGTCATGGTCTCTTATCAGACTTATTTCCGGGGATACCATTGAACGTTTCTAATGTATTTAGATATATAAACGGACTATTATATTTTTTTCATAATAATAATTTTTATGAGTATAGTGAGTTTTCAAATTCATTAATTAGATCAGGTAAAAAAGACTTATCAATGTTTGATATACCCTGTCCAAATATGACAATTTTAGAACAGCTAAAAATTTTATTAAAGAAACTCGTACTACAAAGTAGTTCTGAACTTAACTAACAGCAGTGCGTTCGAATCCCACATGTGACAAATATTTTTTAGCAGTTTTGCATATAATTAAAAATTAACATAGATGGTGATAGTAATTAATAAAAACATATTTATATGGGATGATTCACATTATAGCGTTCGATAGTATTGTACTACCTAATTATGGACTATATATACAAGTTTTAATTTTTCATATGTTGGGATTAACTATGATAGCAAGGTTTTGAGCATGCGTTTTATAAGAGGTGCACATCTTATTCTATGTTGATCAAAAAACCGTTGTCATAGGTAAAGACTAGTCGCAAATCTCAAAAGTATCTTATGATATTAATTTCTTCTCTTATTATTTATACACAATAATCTGAGTTGTAGTGTTCTGAAGGAGATTCTGTAATCTGCTTCGCAACGCTCCAAAGTATTACAAAGCCGAATTAAAGACTCGACGTCTGTAAAAAGATGTAAATGTCGTGATGGCGTAAACTCAATAGAACGAATTCTAATAAACTGGATAGTATGTTCGTGAAAGAGTTTGAGTAATACTACTATGGAGCGCTCCGAAGGAAATACATTGAATCTTCATTGGAGTACTATGAGACAGATTAGTATAAATGATAGATGAAACAACAAGTTGGTAACATAGGATACTTTTGCAAATTTTTTTAAGGATATTATCAATATACAAAATAGGGGTTTCTGAAAATTCTTTTTTGGTTGCGCCCCTGTTCCATAATTATTGAAATTATATAAATCAATAATGATTAAAATCTTTTTGGACTTTTGAAAATTTTTGAAATAATTTTTCAAGTTTGAAATTTTTTTTGAATTATTTTTTTTTAATAATTATTTTTGAAATAATTTTTTTTTGAAATAATTTTTTTTTAAATTTTTTTGAAATAATTTTTTTTTGAAATTTTTTTTTTGAAATTTTTTTTTTTTGAAATTTTTTTTTGAAATAATTTTTTTGAAATAATTTTTTTTAAATTTTTTTTTTGAAATAATTTTTTTTTTTTAAATTTTTTTTGAAATAATTTTTTTTTTTTAATTTTTTTAATTAATTTTTGGAAATTTTTAACTTTTAGGGGGCATATATGTGTAATTGTCTCAAATTGCCATTTTGTGAAAAATGATGATTTTTTAATAAAATTGGTCGATATATGCTAATAAAATTAAAAACAGTGTCAAAATCGTTAGGAAAAAACATCCCAAAAAAGTGCCGTGAGGGTGCCCACTTACTACTTGCATTAATAGAATATTAGAATACATTATATTTGTTGAATTACGATAGAATAAAAACACAGCCCTTATTTTAATAACTATATTTAGGAATAAACACAATATTATTATATATTATATTATATATATTAATTGTGTGTGCCTTTCGGCTTTACAATCTACAGTATTATATTTCTAATACATTTCATTCCTATATACATTCAAACTTAAAACTAAACTTAAAATATTCTAGACTTTTACTACTTCCAAAAGTGCTTTCTGCTTCTACTTCTTTTGACCCTCTCTATTATTCTCCACCAGCTTATTTATTCTCCTGTTTTTCCTTTCCTTCTTACTATTTCCGCCATCCACCTCTTTCCTTCACTGCCTCCCTTTAATAGCTGGCCAATATTCCTTTCGCTTGCTACTTTTTCCTTACACTCAAACTTAATGTGCTCCAGTGTTTCGTCCTCCGCTCCACACATTCTACACTTTCTTTCCTCACTCTTTTCCCAGTATCTGTTTCCTTTTTCCTCATTTCCCAATCTAAACCTTGCTGTTCTTCTTATGTGTTTTATGTCTTTTTCTATAAGGTACTGAGGCACATTATTTTCCCATAACCTCTTATATCTTTTATTGTAGTTACTTTTTTCTATTTTTCCCATTCTCTCCTGCTGTTGTGTCTCCTTATCCCTACTCCTTAGCTCCTCTGCCACACTTCCGTCTCGTACACAATATACTGTTTCTAATTGAATTAATAAATAAACAGTATATTCTATTATAAATAAGATCTATTAATTAAGTGTTTTGGCTACGTCTAGTTTCTGATTCTAATGGTTGTATTTTTTTAACTGTTTTTCATTTTCCCTATAATTTAACTCCGTTTCTTTAAGCATAGCTAAATTATTTAAAGCCATACTTCTTAGAGATGTCATTTTTAATAAATTAATATAAAGCGCAATAAAAAGTAATAGAACAATTTTAGGTTAACTTCAATAAATATTTATTTTTTTGACATTTCTAGAAATCATCTAAATACTCTTGCCTGAAACAGTGATAATTAATGAAAAACACTAAAATTTACTGTTCGGTCGAACATTCGCAAGCTAAATAGTCGACAGGCAAATGTTTACTTTTTTGCTCGATTTCTCTGCTCGTAAATTTTCGTAAAATTTTCAGGAAAAACACTTTTGAGTAAATCGAGTGATTTTTATGGAAAGAAGAAGAGTTTACGATTCGATTAAACTCAGAAATAGCGCCCCAGGATTCTGTTTAGAGGATTAGGTTGGATGGTACATTTGTCGATGTTTAATCCGTGTGTTACTGTAAGGATGACACAGCAGCATCTGTAACAGATGTTTTTGCAGATGTTAATTCATTTATGTGAGCGATTGTAGTTTTCTTAGTTTTGACATTTTCAAATGAATATTTATTATGTTTAATAATTTTTTCTGTTTTTTAATATATACTAATTCATTAATTTTATATTGTATTGGTTTCCTTGCTTTATTTCGTTTTTCAATAATCTTTTCCTTATTTTTACACAAAGTGTTAAGGATTTGCTCGATGTTGTGCATAGTGAGGGAATAATTTGCTTGTAATATTCCTGTGTGTTCCAGGTGTACTGTTAGAACTTCATATGGTGTTGATTTAGTACTAATATGAGGGGTTGAATTAAATTTAACGACAGGTTATGCGGTGCGTTCGAAAAGAACATTCATTATTTCTTTTTATCAGATTCGTTTTCAGTTGAATACTTGTTTTTTAATTTTAGTTCTTACTAACTTATTTACATGTAATTGGTTTTACTTTCTTAATTTTTGTACTTTTTATTTTTGTTATACGGGTGTCTGACACTTCGTTACTTGCTGAATCTGATCATTACTTTGATACTTCTATTACTTAATAAGGGTCCTATGTTTTTATTCCGGTATTGCCTTGTTTTTCTTTAGTATTCATAGTATATGTCTTCTTGTTCTGCATTAGATTTTCAACAGTAGCTTTAATAATGACAATTACTTGTACTGTCTGCAGTTATTACTTTAACTTTATGCACATAACATTATTGTGTTTTTCAATGTTGAATGGGCTTGTGTCCTCATTTTTGAGTGGTCGATTTTTTAATTGTTGTTAATAAATGTGTATTGGCGTGTCTATTTTATTAAATATCTAAATGTTGACGAAGATATTGCAATTAAAAGTTTGAATTGTAGTTTTAGCGCTAGAAATGGTCGGCCATATTTGTATGACGTGAAATGCATTTTAACGTCAGTTATTTGTTGAGTAGGTCAGTGCTGTGGTAATGTTTTGTAGCTGTTGGTAGTCGAAATAATCAAGTCAAGTCAAAGAATAATAAGTTTTTATTTTATTTAACCCTGCTAAGGCAGACATAATATTGGAATTTTATTGTTCCTTGAAATAGCTGTAAATAATATTTGATATTTTAATATATAAATACATATAGCAGAGATTTATGAGCTGTAAGGTTGGCAGCAGTTGTGATGTCACATGCATTTGGAATGTGTCGTCCCATCGTTGAATCCCTTTAATAATTAAAGAGACAAAATGACGTTTTTAATTGTTAATATCTCCTAGTAGCCCACTTTATCAATATGTAGTACACTTTTATAGAAATTAAGACATAGGACACAAGCCCATTAAAAAATGCTGACTTAGTTTGTAATGTAGCGTTATCTTTTGAACTGGAGTATGGGCTTTCATCACATCTTATAATAACACATTTCATGACATGGAAAGGTCAAGGTCAAGGTCATGTTTATGATAAGATCTCACAATTGTTTTCGTGTTATTTAGCGGCCTTAATCTTGGTATTTGCACTGCTTACATGTGTCACGTATTTCTTAGATTACACGAGTATTTCTTTCGTAAATTAACTTGTGCGTTGCGTTTGTTTCTTGATGGCTGATACTTATGCTACATCATTTTTTATTTGATGCTCATTTTTATATTTGCCGATGGTGTTTATCTTTTAAATTATTGTACATTTAATTAGTGTTATCATTACAATAGGTTTAATGATTTTTGTTTTTAAATGTAGTTTTGTTAACAGAGATATTAATAGGTCGTGTTTCTTTATTTCAATTTAAATAATTAGTTATTTTTCATTAATTTTAATAATTTTAACTGCGTTGGTGTTTGTACCGAAATAGTTATTATTTGATGTCGCTTAATTTGTATGTTTTTAGGTTTTTACTGTATTAAGGTGGTTGTTTCTGATTCTCAGTTCGTTTCATCATTTTTTCCTTTTGTTCACCATTGTAATATTTGTAGTAATTTATTTAAATGTTTGTTCTGTATAATTATTTTAATAGTTCGTACAATTTTCTTCATTAAGGTGGTTGTCCATTTTCGGGGAGTATATTTAAAAGATTTCATTTCTAGTCTGGTTAATGTTAACAGGAAGTTCTTTAAAGTTAAGTTCAGTTTTGTTTTGTTATTTTTATTCGTTATGATATTTCATCATATATTCATCTATCCAGTTATTATTTTTATTTCGTTTGGTTCCATGTAGTTGTGTCGAATTTCTAATCTTCTGCCCTTAAATTGAGCCTCTTTTTCTGGATCTTCTTGTTTTTCGGTATGCACTTTATTTTTAAATTTTGATTTTTCTAATTTTCTGCTTTTTCTTGCATTGCATAGTATTGCACATTTTGTTTTTCTGGTTCTTCTTGGTTGATGTTTTGTTGTTTCATTATTTTAAGTTCTTGCATATTTTGTTTTTCTGGTTCTTCTTGGTTGATGTTTTGTTTTTTCATTATTTAAAGTTCTTGCATATTTTGTTTTTCTGCTACTTGTTCGATTTTTTGTTGATTTTTACTTTAAAATCTTGAAAGTTTGGATTTTTTGATTGTTCCCTAACATTTTGTGATTTTGTATTTCAGAATGTTGTGTATTTTGATTCTCTGTTTCTTGTTTCACATTTTGCTGATTTTCTATTTTGAAATCTTGCATGTTCTGATCTTCTGCGTTTTGTTTGACTTTTACTTCAACAATTGAATTATGATTGATTTTTATTTTATTAAACTTTTAAACATCTTTTTCGTTTTCTTCTGTATCCAGAACTTCTTCTAAAGTGTTTTGATTTTGTGGATCGATTTCTAGTTTTATATCTGCTTCAACAATTACTTCTTTCTTGATTTGTTTTTTATTATTCGTAGTTCTTTTATCAACTTTATTTTTATCTATTTCAATATCCTGAATTTTTGTTGAACTGTTTAAAAATGTTAGCGCTTGTTCAAGTGTTTTGGGCATCATGGTACGAATGGGGTTCTTTAATCCTGTTAGAAAAGCGTGCAAAATAAAGCCGTCGTATTGTACACTTTTCCAGGGGAGTAGTTGTTCATCGTGCGTTTTGCAGGGGTTGTAAAGTAGAGATTTATGATATTGGCATCTCTCATAAAATTCTTTATTTCAATGTTTTTCTGCTTTAATTGGAAAGCGTCTCTATTTAAGCTGAACTCGTCCATTGGTGGTTTTAGTAGGTCAGGGTAATCATCCTGTGCATAGTTATCCATTTCATAGTTTGTCATGCAATTGTTTTCGGGTTTTTCATATTCATAATCAGTTTCCGTCTTACAGTTAGTTTCCATAGGCTGTAGCCTGTGTTAATTGGTTGATTTAAAGGAGTTCTTATAGTTGGATTTTGATTAAAATTTCTATTTTGTGCTAAATTATTTTGCATTGGCGGATTGAATGAAGGGTAAAATGAATTTTGATGTGGGTGGTTATATTCCTCATTAGTATGGATTTCTGGTTCGTCTTATCTTCTATTAATAATTCTAGGAGATCATCCATTGAGTAAGGGTTTTGGCATCTCAATTTATATTTAGTGGATAGTCTAGCTCGTCTGTGATTGTTTCTACTAACACGTGGTCGTGATGATTGTCAAATGATCTCGAATTAATAGATGTGAAATTGTGAAGTGTGTTCGAGACATTGATGTGATTTTTAAAATAACTCTTCATTAAAATAGTTTTTACTTTATCCCATGTATAAATATTGTTTATTAAAGTTGCTGCGTCTCAAACAATCTTGGTTTTTATAGCTGAGAGCAATATAGCGTTATTGGTAATAGCTAACTTGTCTATGATTATTTCACAATCATCTATAAAATTCGTCAGAGCATTTTTTCCGTCACATTCCTTCGTTTGATTTAAACAAATATCTAGTGGCTCCATTTTGATTAATTACTGTAGCTTTTGGTTAATAAAGATTATTTCGTACACTTCGTTGGTGAATTGGATTGAGATGTTGACATTTTGGTAATTATTTTAGATGGAAAGATTTATAAAGATGGATTTTAAATTTTTGTGATGGGTGGTGTCAGAGTAAACAAAATCAAATGACTTACAGTTAAAAAGATCTCTGCTTGGCTGCATAGAAGACTTCTTTTTTTTTGTTTCTTGAATTAGGTTTAATTTTTTAGCGATTATTTAGTTTATTTCAAAATTACACTTTTTAGTTCTTAGTTTAAATGGAGTTACTTTTATGCTGGTTAATTATTATTATTAATAATTAATTTTAAGTCCGTAATACTAGTTTGCTTGTTCTTTGTAATTCTTCGTTGTTGTTTGTTTTTCACCGAATTCGATAATCAGTAATGGCCTAACTATCAGGAACTATATTCGCTAGCACTAAGTGAGTTAAGAACATGGCTTAATCGGTGTACAATGGTTTTATTTATTACAGGAGGGGTGCGGGGTATTATATTGTAATTCTAAGTATATCTCTAATCTATGTGCTTACTAAGCTATATCATGATAAAGGTTCTTAACATGTCGATTGTAACATACATAACCCTAAAAACATTTAACTGTAAATGCAGAATGAAGATTTCAAAATGATGTAACATTACTAATTGTTTCTTTATTCAAAAGGGACTGATTCTTACTAAAGTTCAATTTAGAAGGGTCAATGATAAATGTGCTTAAACGTTAACTTTTTTATTGTTTGGAAAGCTAAACTTTTAATTGTTTAACTTCATAATTGTTTTCTGTTTAAAATTAATTAAATGTCACAATTACATTGATTATTACGTTTATTTGATATCAATTTTATTTATTTTAGTTTATTAGTTTTAAAGTGTTAAATATTCTGTTCTTACAAAAAGAAATCTTATAGCCCTGTCTCTGGTCGTTGTATTCTACTTCTGTGTAAACAAGTTGCATTTTCTTTTTCAGTTTCTTGCAACGACCGACATGATTCCGGCTCTCTTCCTCAGTCTTATTCGTAAGTATCGTGGAGTGAGATAAAACTCTCACTCTATTTATTATTTTAATAACAACTTGTTCCAGTAGTATTTTGTGCTTCCAAATTGATTATTTGCACCAGACTTTAATTGGTTAATTGACAAGCATCGAGAATCGAAATAAATTAAACTTCTTCCCAGTAAACATTTTGGAGTAAATTCTACTTAATTTCTATTACATATCATGAGTTTTTTGTCTGGAACGTGTTCGTTTTCTATTCAGTCGTTCATAGGAAAGGCCCTTTTTATGAGCTACAGACATTGCAACGACGGTTCACTGCTGAATTAAAAGCGATTCCGGTTTATGATTTATGACCGGAGTTATAAATTATAATTTATGCCGTGCTGTGATTGGTCAGGGATATTGCAATAAAATTAGGCGGGAAGTTTAATCAGAGTATTTAATTTGAAAAATAAAATAGATTTTTATTAGAAAACAAATTTATAATGAAAAAAAACAATAACTTGATGTAAGAATTTTATTAATATTTTATTAAATTTAATTTATATACAGCATTATTTTTGATCAATTGGTAATATAACATTAGTCTACATTGTTAAACATTAAATAATCATACACTAACTATTCTATATACTTGAATATACACTGGGCTTGAACTTTAGCTCTAGTTTTATCTAGGAGACAGTTTCTGAAAATGAAATTACATGTACTTTACATATTTATATAGTAATAACTCTTATAAATAATATCTTGTAAGGATACCATTTTATTTACCAGTAATCAAATTAAATCAGTAGATCAAATCTTGATTTGTAAATAAGTTCTTCTTATTTCTCCTTACAACAATTTTTGGGTACCGTCTAATTTTGTGTCTGAAATATAAGAGAAAAATTAAAACAAATTTCTGAATGAAAAATGTTGAAATATATGTAGATAAAGAAACGTATATAAGATGCTTCATAAAATGGCGACTGAATATATATGTATAACTTACCAAACATTTAATTTTAAAAACTTATAATTTCTTTGAACACTATTTTATATTATTGTTTTTTTAATGCAGTATTAAAACTGATTAAGAACATATATTATTTAAAAAAACTATCAAAATATTACACAAAAAAACTTAGTAACTCACAGGACGCTAGGACCAGAAATAATAGCTAGGACGAGCATTTGTTATCGCTAGTTGGCGCTAGTTGTTCCACTTCAGGGGTATAAAACTTAATGGAATTATACTTTTTAAAGTCTGCAAAATATAAATATTTAAATGAAGAAATAAATAGATGTAATCTTTAGTACGGAAAGTGATTTTTTAATTTATATTTTTCATCTTTAACAATTCTAGTTATATTAGTTTTTTACATTATTCTGGTGATTCAAAAATCTACGATCGGCAGGTCTGCGTTAGGTTTAAAACCTCTGTCTTAACAACGCTGGATAGATCTTCGGTTAAATACATTATATTCGGGGATAGAGGGAGACAGCGTCTGTTTATTACCATTAAAGAAATATTTGTTAAAAAAGGATAGCATATACTTTAAACATACTGTCCTGAACGAAATACTTTACAAGTATACAAGTGTAACGGTGAAAAATATATTTTACTTGTCTACCCGCATCTCGTTTCTCTCTCACTTAGGAATAAATGAGATGAAAGTGAACCTAAAAAAAATATATCGATGTGTGAAAGAAACATAAATACTTAATGAATGATGTTGGAAACAGAAAGAATATTATTATGAAAAAATTAACACAAACACAAACACAAATAAAACTCTAACACAAGTTTAGTTAAAATGAATTTTAACTAAAAGCGACTTTTGTGTACCACTTTTGAACTATTAACGAACTTGCTAATACTACATATTCAGATTTTATTTCACAAAATCTTGACAGGTAGGGAATAAATTTTAACTAAAATTGGTTTCTGTGTTGTTGCTTCGAACTTATAAAGCGTTAGAATAAAATTGTACGAGTGACTCGAACTTCACCAAATAGGGCACTTCACCAAATTGTTTACTGGGTTGCTGCACTGCAAATAACTTTAATCCAGAAAAATTCATTTAACTTGCAGAAGCTGTACTTTGCCAGAATTCCCAGGGAACGGACGTTACACAGTTCTGGGTGCCCCCGCTGACACACATCCTGGAGCTCTTGTACCCAATTCAACAGTAATTCAGTACAACTGTGACGTCGACTACGTATTATATTCACATTCCACGGCTGTTTGTATTGATGGCAGATGGGACACGCAATTTACAAAATGCCAGAGTAAGATAATGCCCTAAAAGGAAAATTACAAATTTATTGTGACTAAATCTAATTTATTTCTGTATTTTCCAGGAAAGGTAACATGTTCATTGCCGACAAATCCAGCGCATGGAAGCTTTGAGCTCTCAGATTTGGTTGGCCCTTTCGTACACGGTACAGAAGTTCCTAATTGGTCTACAGCCATTTATTCCTGCGACGCAACTTTTGAGATCGTAGGAAATAGAACAGCTTTCTGTTATAACGGATTATGGACCACAGAGCCTTCTCAGTGTCGCAGTAAGTAACTCCCGAGGACCACCACCAGCAGAGAATCTGTTATGGCCTCGTGTTAAACTTTTTAACATGCAAATCTCATCTAACTACCTAGTGCAGACAATTATCCAATTCTTTATATTTTTAATAAGATTGAATATTTTTGACAGAAACTACCGCCTGCATTGTTCCGGATGCACCAGCAAAGGGCAGCTACTCGATCCTTGGCTCCCAGGATGCCCCAGTTGCAGGATTAACTGTTCAGGAATTTCAAATATTGAAGTACGACTGTCCTGCACCAAATTTCCTACAAGGAGGACTCGACATCTACTGCCAAAATGGGAATTGGCTGCCAGAGATTCCCAGGTGCTTCGGTGAGTGAAAGACATCTTGGAATTCGTAATAATTTGTTTGTGACCAGCAGTTCAGAGTTAAAATGTTAACAACGTAGCTTTATTGTAGATTTACGGAAAATTCCCTTTCTTTTTTTAGAAAACACACCCTGCACTCTGCCTGCAATTCCAATGAACGCTGGAATCAACGCTGTTTAGGATGTAGATCATTCACTTGCGGGAATTCAAGTTCCCAATTTATCTGGTGTTGAATATTCCTGCGACGCAACGTTTGAACTTATTGGAACAGCCAACATTTCCTGCAACGATGGATCATGGTCATCTGAACCTCCTCAGTGCCAAAGTAAGTGTCTCCCGAGGACCACTACCTGCAGAGAATCTATTCTGACCTCGTGTTAAACTTTCCAACATGTAAATTCTTTACACTTTTCATAAGAAAGAATATTTTTAACAGAAACTACCGCCTGCGTTGTTCCGGATGCACCTACAAAGGGCAGCTACTCGATCCTTGGCTCTCAGGATGCCCCAGTTGCAGGATCAACGGTTAAGGAAAATCAACTTTTGAAGTACGACTGCCCTGCACCAAATATCTTCCAAGGTCTACCTCTCATCTACTGTGAAAACGGAAATTGGCTGCCAGAGGTTCCCAGCTGCAGCAGTGAGTTTGTGACAGGGTGTCCACTTAAAATGTTTGCACTGTAGCTCAATTAAAGTTTTACGAACATTTCCCTTTCATTTTTCAGCTACGAAACCCTGCACTTTGCCTGCAATTCCAGTGAACGCTAGAATCAACGCTGTTCAGGATGTGAATCTTTCACTTCCGGGAATTCAAGTTACCAGTTTATCTAATATCGAATATTTCTGCAATGCAACGTTTGAGCTTATTGGAATTGCCAACATTTCCTGCTACGAAGGATCATGGTCATCTGAACCTCCTCAGTGCCAAAGTAAGTTCTCTCCAAAGGTAGATTAAGTAAAATAAGTTACGTTAAATTAGTTAAGTCATAACAATTTAAAAGTTTCAAATCATGTTAATTCAAACGAACGCCAACAATAACCAAGTTGACTTAATTCCAGCTCCGCCTTCAGACTGTGGAAATGTTTTAGGCGACACTTCCGGTGTTTATGTCATCCAGCCAACCAGTAATACTGAACCATTTGACGTTTACTGTGACCTGACATTAGTTGGACAAAAATGGACAGTAAGTATATTACCGCTAAAATCTCAAGAAAACCTTCCCAAGGAATAAATGAATCTACAGGTGAAAACAATTTGTTAAATTATTTCAGGTGATACAACAGAGACTAAATGGAGACGTAGACTTCAATAGGAGTTACACTGGATACAGTGCCGGATTCGGTCCCAAAATGGGTATTCACTGGCTTGGACTGGAGCACATCCATAAGGTAAATCAGTTTGCATTTCAACGTTATCAATTAGCTTGGAAATTAGCAGTCTGTTGCTGACAACACTCAGAAGAAATGGAATTCATAATGACTTGTATTCGTTGCAGATCACAAAAGGAGGACACCATAAGCTGTACGTTGATCTGGAGGCGCATAACGAAACCAAGGCGTACGCCCGTTACGAGACCTTTATCGTTGGCTCTTCCAGTACTGGATTCCAGCTGACAATTAGCGGTTACAGCGGAACTGCCGGTAAGCTAATGTCACTTTTGTCCTACAGCATAAATAACGTGACTGGTCTCCTGCTATGTTTTCACAAATATTGTACAGCCTGGAATACTTACTTTGGTTTGTGTTTTTGTGCACAGGATAACGTCCCAAGTACCAGAGTTAAATTAGGTCGGGCTTTCTTGGAGGGCGCTTATATGGAAAACAAATAACAACGGCTGGGAAATGAAAGTTAAATGCAAAAGCCATTGTTTCTTCTTTCACATTTCTATTGATTTGATAAATAATTTACCGATTTGTTATTTGATAATAAATGGTTTTTAAAATATTATTTTTGACATCATATAGTTTTATGCTCTTGAAAATATGATCTTCTATGGATGTAATTCTTATATGGAGTAACGCAAAAAAACATTAAACTTAACTGCTGAAATGCTATATAACTAATCCCGGGATTGACTCTTTCAAATCCCGAAATCCCGAGATCCTGAATATGTTTCGGGATTGTATTCCCTAATTGTAGCCGACTCCAGCCGTACGGGCCATTAAGAGCGCAAATGATTCCGAGATTCCAACGGACTGAGATATCTGGTGATAAGTTTAAAGGGCCACGTTGTGAGACATACCTTAATAAGTCGCAATATTCTAGAAAAAATTAACAATTAAAATAGTCCTTTTTGTCCCTTTAATCGTTTAAGGGATCAACATTTATAAAAAAACACAAATCCAATGACGTCACGTCAGTTTCATGCCCTCTTTTCTTCTATTCTACAGACCTCCATAAGAATATTTAAAAATTAAAGAAACTAATAGAAAATAATTCACAACCCAATAGTTTTAAAATTATGTCTCCCTCCCATCACTAGACAAGCCGGGCAACACCGGGTATTAGGAGTTGATAACAAATAAACTTAACACATAACACACTTTGTGACGTGAACGTGTTATTAAATGTTAAATTATTGATTAAGTAATGTGGTTAACACGTTGAGGACGGAGCACGGAGTACGGAACACGTTGTGTTTTACTTTTGTAGAAAATTTAAATTATTTAACGTTCAAAACAACAGGAAGTTTTATGTTTTGTTTTCCCGTCGTCCATTGGTTGTAAAATAATCCCCCTCCGTCGCCCCGTCCCGTCTTGAACGTGTTAACAACGGATGATTGTCTTTGTGTGTGCCCAGTTGTTGGTTTGTTTGTACCGCAGTGTTCTTGTTATTGTTTCAGGCGACTCAATGTACAAACTACGCTACAGCTGGGCCGAACTAAACGGAATGAAATTCACTACGTACGACAAAGACCAGGACATGGCGTCGTGGACTAACTGTGCTGAGGACCGGCAAGGAGCCTGGTGGTACAATAGTTGTTCGTACAGGTAACTACCTCCACCTGCGTCTGCGTCACGTGACGCGTAATGTGACGGTCTTCTAGAGTGTAGGGTTGCCACCTCATCGGACGCCTGGGCCAAGACACATTATCTCCAGGCCACGGGTTTACTTATTCCTACTCCGGGTCTGCGAGTTCTGTCACAAAACACACAATTATTCGTTTCCATGTTACAACATTTTCTCCGCGGCAGTTCAGGAATATGAATCCGTTAAATATTCAAACTTTTATCAAATTTCAACAAATTTATTAAACTGAAAATAACACATTATACTTAAACTAGTAAAATATTTTAGAACTTTTGCTTTAATTAAGGTAGTTGTGCCGCGACACTAACTTCTATAGCTGTCCTACTCTTTCTAATACACGGCTTATATTTAGGTTAACTTTTTTAGGTTAATGTTATATTAGATTACATTAGGAAAAATATTCGTTTAACATAAATTCACGTTTTTTGTTGACCGGGTGATTAAAAGCAGTTTTATTAGATGAAATAAAAATATGCAGCAACCCAATGAAACTCCCATCGCTTTGTTGCGGATTTAGATTTTTGTAATTTATGATTTTCAGTGAATTGACTAAAATATATTTCAGTGCAGAGTTCATGGCAACATTCAGTTGTTGTCAGTTGGTAACCCTGATCCATTTATGTTCACCCTGTGTTTTTGTGTTGGTACTATTCTAACGTTGTGTTTTACTTGCAGCAATTTGAACAGTGTGTACCATGACACGGCTCAGTGGGGTACGAAGTCAATGTTCTGGCGTTTTAACTTTGGTCGCTACTCACTTAAAACATCGCGGATGCTGATCAGAAGGAAAGGATCAGCGTGAAACAAAACCACGCAAAATAAAAACACACAGGGAGGGAAGGAAATATAATGAACAGAACCACGAGACAGAAAGAAAGAGAGGGAACACTGTGGAATTAATTAGAGGATTTAATTAGTCTGACATCTTCATTAAATAAAAATTCCACTTGTAAAACTAATGTGTTATTTATTAAAAGTACAGGGTGTCCAAAAGGTGACTACTAAATTATTTAAATAGCGTAAATATAGAACACAAATAATAGGGAACATGCCTACAATTTAAAATTTATTAAATTTCTTAAAACCCTGGAAGATTATGTTCAGTTCATTAGTGGGACATCTCCGAAAAATCGAAGTTTGAGCATTTCGAACACTACACCTGGTTCAATAAGCAGACAACTCATAAATGCACAAGAGATGTATCACTTATGAACTGGACAGTAATTAAAAAAAAATTTTATTTGTTCCATTAAAATTTACAAAAATCAGAAAATATCAAACAATGGACTTAACCGCGTTGTCTTCTGGGCGGCTCTTCTAGTAAGTTGTTTCTCGGTGGGGACAAAACTTTGCAACGATGTTATAATTTAGAACCAGGTTGCAAAGTTTTGACCCAAATGAACTTATAAAAAAATAATTTAAACTAAAATTAAATTGCCTTAAATAGTTGAAGAAAAGTAGAAAATCTCTCTCTCTCTTTCTTTCACTCTCTTATCTTTTTATTACAAATTTATGTATTTACTAAAATAATATTCAAATAACGCGCGCTTTCCATAGAAAGAGTTAAGTAAAGCCGTCATCTTGAATATTATTTTAAATATAAATTAAATATTATAAATATATAAGAAAAAATGGATTGTATTGAAATATGTAAATAAAAATGAATCCCTCAAATATCCCATGATTTTGAAATAAATAACACTACTTATTATATTCTATTCAGTTCGTGACGTCAGTAAAACGAAATTCAAACTTTAAATAGCTATATCTTCGTCAATTTTTGGATATTTAATAAAATAGACCCGCCAATACACATTTATTAACATCAAGTTCAATCAACAATTGAAAAATCGACCACTACAAAATGACGACACAAGCCCAACTCAGTTAAGTTAATTTCGTTACTGTAGAGTTTTTGCTGTTGTGTGTATTGCCTTCGATTCAGGCGCATCGACTCTTACTAAATTTAAACGATTAATTTTATTCAACGTGTGTTTATTTTTAGATTCTAGTCTTATAACCAACAACCTATTGTTATGAGTAGACAGCTACGTGTATTATTGAAGATATAAACAATTAAAATAGTCATTTAAAGAACCAGAATAATTAAAGGGACAAAAGTTAGAAAGAAATGAAAGATGTTATTCAAATTGCTGTTATTTGTGTTGCCATCAATTCAGGGGCACTCCAATACAAAATAAAACACCAGCTGCAGTCAGACAATATTTTATATATTTACAAAATATTCACATAATTTAAATCAAATCTCAAAACAAAAATCACAATTAATTCTTAAATAAACGCAAACAATTCATTTTTAGGCCGGCGAATTCTTCTTCGTCTTCTTCTTATTCTGGGACGTTGTGGATTTCGATTTGACTTCCGGTTTCTTATTTACAACTTCCACATGGATTCTGGATTCCGGAAGTAAAGCTAAAGTGTACACAAAGTAGATTCCTCTATGCATGTCGCTCTGTTTCCGTTGTTTAATGCACGTGAGCCCCGCTTTTGTCAACAATTGGTGCAACAATGGTAGACCCCTAGTTACAGACGAGTCTTCGTCATCGATTGTTGAAAAATACCTCACAAAACGTAAACTTACGTAATAATTGTGATACATTAAGGGCCGGTTTTATGGTTTTCTATTTACCGGGATTATGAAACCCGGAGTTAGTTAGTAGAGACCTAAACCATCATTCTAGTAGAGACCTTAGCCATCATTCTAGTAGAGACTTAAACCATTTTTCTAACAGAGTCTTCAACCATCATTCTAGTAGAGTCTTCAACCATCTTTCTAGTATAGACTTAAACCATCATTCTAAAGCAAAGTTAATTTTTCTATTGAGGATTGTCAAGCCCTAAGTGATGTGGTGGAAAATTTTAAAGAAAGTGTTTTAAACACGAAAGCGGATGTAGTCACTTCTAGAATTAAAGTATTAAACCAATAGTCTAATATTATTGCAAGTATTTCATATAAATAAAGCAAAATAAATATTAGAAGAAGCCTCTTTCAGAGGTATAAGGAAAACCTTGAACTTAAATTCTCGTATATGGCTGTGAAAAATGATTCTGGGAAATTAGCAGCAAAACACTTTTGTAGAACAAGAAAAAAATTAATGAACAGTTTATTAAGATTATTAAGGGTATCTATGCTATATTTTAAAATCTAAAATTAATCCCTAATAAAGCATAGTATAAAAAATATACTCGCATATATTTATATATTAGATAATAATATAATCATTATATATTAATTGATTTAATTAGGTAAAACTGTTTCTATTTAAATCACGAAAATAGAAAATGAATGCATTTCTGCTTCCAATATCTTTAACACTAGGAGGAATATTCCCTTCGGAAATAGCTCTTGCAAGGGACACTCTTGTTTCTGGATCTTGATCTTCTGGTGGCTCTTGTTCTTTCTCTATTAAAGCAATACTAGCTTTTACCTCCGTCGCAAGCGACGTCTGTTTAAATTGAAATAATAAATAAACTCGTCCTATATTAATTTTACAAATAATAACAATTAATTTTTCATACAAACTGACTAAGAAAATATATTTTTTTTATCAAAATAAAAAATATTTTCAATTTATGCGGTATTTGACCAACTTTTTTTCAAAATTTGGGATTTTTTTTTTCGATTCGTAAATAAATTACCAAGGTTAAGCCTACATACAAAATTTCAATTTTCTAGCTCAATTTTTACTCTCGGCAAATACTGCCTCCGTGCCCTTTAATAAAATTTTTAAATTTTGAATTTTTTTTTATTGATAATATACTTTATTATTCTAGAATCCAGAAAATAAACTTTCTCCAAAGTTCCCTAACGGGCCCCCGAATTTCTTCAACCCCCGGTTTTTCAATTTTTAAATTTCTAATTTTTGAGAAATGTCAACATTGTATACCTTAATAAACATTCAGAATTTCAACTTTCTATCTCTTACGAATTAAATTTTTTTCAAGATTTTCCAAAATTACGGGTTTCCAGGAAAATCAGGGAAAAATATGGGGACGCCAAAAGTCTTAGAATTTTTTTCTCTACGAAATAGGAAATTTTCAAAAACATTGATGGAGCCGTTTTCGCGCTGCCATACAAAATTCAGTACCAAACATATAAGAATAGAAACATACACTTTGAACATAACAATATAGTATTATGCCTTGTACTGATAGCTAAGACTCTATGGGAATCTTCTTGGGGTATTAACACCATATTGTCTCTCAACAACATTCCTCGTTCTAATTTGCGACTCATTAAACAACTGATGTTCAGGTAAAGTGGGGGGTGCAATGTCTCAGGGGTGGTAGAATCACACAATAATACATTATTGCCAAATACTCCTAACATGAGTTGAACCAGGCCATCTAGGCCATCCAGGCCATCCAGGCCATCTTACAGGCTACAACGTCTAGGATTTTCTATTCCTAGATACTTCGGCATCGGCACCTCCTGGAGACTGTATTTTAACATGGGTGCAGTCCATGGAAATGCTGGGAAATGCTGGGAAAACTGGCTATGTTGTAAAAGCCCATATTTAATGCTTGTATTTCTGAGACAGCTGTTGGCATTTTCACATTGACTCGGTGAACTGTTCTAGATGCTGTTGACTCCAGACACTCCAGAAAAACCTCCCTGTTGCATAATACCTCAGAGTCAATAACCACTGATTCATTGGGGATAGGGACGTAGCATCATTTCTGAAACACACACACACATAACTAGTGTGCATTATTTTAAGGGTATGTTTTAAGTGATTTCACAGTTTAAGTATATACATATAGCTGTGAGTGTTGTAAATTACCTGCTACCGGAAAATTCCAACTTGTTGTTTATGAGATCTAAAATCTTCAACACAGTTGCCTTTTAGAAGCGAAATTTTGCGTAGAAATGAATGTCATTTAAGTCATGCAAATAATTTGGGTAATTATTCGATATAGCTGCCACTTTTGTTTTTCACTTTGTAAAAAAACTACTGCTTTTTTTTAGGTTTTATTATGCTTATTGTATTCTCAAAACATGTCAAAATCACTACGTAATATTTCTTTTACCACCTTTTATTAGAAAATAGAAGATATTGAGGGTTAAAGTTGACCAAAAAATGTGATATTTGACAACATTTTACACATAATTTCGTTAATATTGGCCAGTGTAATACTTACTTCCCAAGATTAAAACCAACTATAAATATATGTGATGTGTTTGAATATATGATAAAATAAATTTACAAATGGTGTAAATATGTGATTTCAAATATTCAAAAAAAACCGGTGCTTTTAAATACCTAATTTTACATGTTTCTAATTTAGTAATTATATAGATGTAAGGTTTACACTAGTTCGATAAAAAGATATAAATAAAGATAAAGATAAATATAGCAAATGTGGTGGAAGTAGAAAGAAGAAAGGGAAGGGAGAAAGAGGGAGAGGGGGAGGCTTAAAAAAGAGAAAGGAAAGGAATGGCGATCGAGGAGGCAGAAAAAAGAAGAGAAGAGGACTCACAGTTCCAGTGTGAGAACAGCCTTAACCAATACGCTGCGCTGGTTCCTACGTAGGCCCGGTCTGCCTTACAGGGGATCCGGATGTGGACAACCTCATGACCCCCCTCTCACACCACTTCTACTTACATGACTAAAATTTAACAAAAGTTAGGACCTACGTAATTTAAGTTTATTAAATAAATTTTTAATTGAATTTCTTCAAATTAATTTTATGATAATATTTTAAAACTTCATTGATGTTTATATTACGTAACATATATATAACTTAGATAACATATCACAATATGAGTGAAATGATTATTTAAAATAGATTATAAATATTTAAGCGCACCACGCTTTTATTATTATAATATGGCTAAAATGTGTTTCTCTTCCATTAATTACTTCATTCGTTTGAAACAAATTAAAGATTATTTTATAAAAAACATTTTCCATTTAATTTTAATTTTCTTTTTTAGTCACTTTAGTTATCAAAGTAAAATGTGGAAAAGAAAATAAAGAATCTTTTGTATTTATTATCTAGTGCAAGCATTGGACGTGTCATTTCTTTCTGGTTGCAATTTATCCATCAGCAGAGCATATTGTCGCACTATACGAACAGCTTATCAGGAATCATGGTGAGAAACAGCCTCCATGATGGGTCGCACTGGAATTACGCGCACGTGTCTATTCAAAATGGAATCACAACCAATTTGTGAACAACGTTATAATAGTTCAACTGTCAAACATCCAATGGGCTTGTGGTTTTTGTCTTAATTTCTATAAAACTGTGAAACCCTACTTTAATTGTAATGTGCCAGGTGTATGTTTATATTCTTAAATGATTATACTTGCAACTCCGGCGGCAACGCAAGGGGCGGCATAACTAGCGACATCAAATTACAACATTTAAAAAATCAATTCATGATTTCTTGCACGCCACTGCTTAAGCGCTGTTAGTGTATTTTGATTTCCGTTTCCAGTGCAGGAGCACCGTTACAGAACCCAATTAGGAAAAGTGCAGCAAAGAATTTCCAGCCGAACCGAAGTTAGTGCCGGAACGAAAGAACGACCATTTGATGATTTTGATAAATTTACAAAAAACCTGCTTAATAAAATTCTGCACGTAGCCCTTAATTCTCCATGAGAGTCAATTCTATCCCTCGCTACCTCACGCTGCCCATCCCCAATTCACGAACTTACTAAAGCTAAAGCTTGGAGGGTTGAACTATAGCAGATCATCATTTCAAAGTTGTTTTTATTTTCAAGATGTAAATAGCGTTTGTAGATTTTTTGCTGTTTCCCCTTAAATCGCGATCAAAGTTTATTTTAAGGAAGAAATATTTGAGGGGCGGCATTTCGAGGGGCGGCATTTCGAGGGGCTTGCACCACCCTGGGATAATCCACTGCACTGCATTGTAACAGAAAACCAAATCATCCCCAACATAAACAAACATTCCACCTGAAAACATCCGGAAGAGACAACGGCGACCTATTTGCGACACTTGTCATAAAGAATTGACATTCGAACACCTGCTACTGCATGTAATACATTTTACCACTAGACGGCAACATTCCTGGCCTACTTTATGACAATGGCACTAATATTAACAAACTATTAAAATGTTTACAGGACACAAAATTAACAAATAAAACAGGAAAAGGATCTGTGCAATTAAAATGTAATAAATGTTAATTAAATAAATTAGGAAAATCTGCAACATAAAAGAAAATGCTTGCGTGAATTTAAGGTTTATTTAACATAATTAAAAGTACCTGTTTATTAAACAATGTTACCTAATGCACAACGCTTTGTGACCTATTTTGAGTAGCCTTGGGTTCTTCCTTCTTCAAAGAAATACAGTTTGGTGTGTTTTTGTTTTGCAAAAACTTAAATTTATTTTTATATTAGCTTTAGTCTTGAGCGCTATACCCCCTTAAGACATTTTGTCCATCAAATTCAATTCATCGCGTAAACCAAACTATGATAACGTTATCAACGAATTTGCTGTAAAACCAAGCAAGAAAGGAACCGGAAATCACACTTTGGAACCGTGCTCCAGTGAGACGCATACGAAATCATATTTTATGTGAATCATTTTTCTTCAATTTTATTTATTCATGATTTTTTGTTCGATTTGAAAAATCAATTTTATTCAAATACCTGACATTCTCATACCCCGTGGTACCTCGGGTTAGGAACGCACAAACGTTGGGGCGTTGTTCTTTATGCAATTTGCTGTTGTTTTTTATGTAAAATATATGTAATAAACAGAATATAAATATTAAGAATATGTAGAACTTAAATAAGTATATATAAAATACTTTTTGTATTAAATTTACCGCCATTATGGCTCCAAGAAAGTGACGGTGGCGTAAAGAAGCCTAAGCGTATTACAGTAGTAACGAATAATAACTTGTGGCCTTGAACCTAGCGGTGTTTCGCTTGACCAACAAATATTAGTTATTTTTGGTTTGTGACAATATTTCATCTATTTTTTATTGTATTCATTATTTTGCTAATTTCTTCTTGTTTAATTAATTTGATGATGTGGACCTGTGTCCAGAGCTCGGAGGGGCCTTCAGCTCAAGCCGTTTTGAAATTTAGTTTTGCAATAAAGAACCATTCTAACTTCTTGGTCAGTTCATTATTGCTTGTTAAGCAGTGCAGACGTTCTTTCTTTCAAATATTCTATAAGTTATTTAATAAAATTGTTTTTAACTACTATTGTTCGTTATTATATTAACAAAAGAAGTGTTTAAAACGAATTGAACGAGTATCCGTTGAACATTTACAAATCATCGTAGATAATCTAAATCTGCATTTAAAGTGGAAAATAAACATTATATTATATGGTGTATAACCTATATGGTATAACATGTGGATTTCTCCTCAAACTAAATTCATAGATAAAAAGTGAAATTCCTATAAACAATGCAGTGCACAATCATTGTTCTAATAATAATAGTGTATTGTATTGTGAATAAATTATAATCAAATTTAAATTAATTGTTACCCAATAATTAATAAGATGGTGATTAGAAGTCCGCCGCAAAATACAGCAGCTTACGGCACTGATAAATCAAACATCTCTGATAAAACGGAGACCATCCCAGAGACTATACCCCAAAGTGTACCATCTCCATCCAACCGTTGGACAACCGTCCAACACAAGAAAAGACTAAGAAGTCCAGAAGTGCTGAATGCCAGGAAACAGACAAAACTAGCCGACTATTGGCTGAGTAAACCAATAGAAACCAACAACAGTTTTGAATGCCTGACAGAAGAGGAACGAGGAAACATAGAAACCACAAAGAAGACAGATACTAATGAATCATGCAACACAACCACTATACCCAAACCTCCACCCGTAACAATATATAAGGTAGGAGTGATTCAACTCATCCATACACTGATGCAAAAAATTACGAGTAATTATACAGTCAAATCCACTGGCTTTGAAACAATTAAAGTTCAATTTTTTGAGGCTGAACACTTTAAAACTCTTATAAAGGAGTTGGATGAGAAAAACACCCAATACCACACCTTCAGACCAAAAAGTGAGAAAACATTTAGGTTTGTACTAAGAGGCCTACACCACGGAACGGAGGTGGAAGCAATAAAATCAGCGCTCTTGGGTCTTGGCCACGAAGCAGTGAACATTCATAACATAAAACACAGAGTCACCAAATTACCTTTACCTATGTTTTATGTAGACCTAAAAACTAGTGGTAACAACAAAGAAGTATACAACATAGAAAAACTTGACTATAATTTTGGTAAATGCGAACCACCACGTACCAAAAGAGTAATTCCACAATGTACAAGATGCCAGGCATTTAAGCATACTAAAGCATACTGTCGCAAAGTACACAAATGCGTAAAATGTGCTGAGCAACATGAGACAAAAAATTGCTCCCGCCAAATAAAAGACAACCAAGTAAAATGCGCTAATTGTGGAGGAAATCACCCCGCAAACTACAGAGGATGTGAAGTTCATAAGCAATTGCAACAAAAATTATGGCCTACACTACGTGAAAAGAACAACATTCAAACTCAAGCTCAACCTAGCCTAGAAAGCAAAATAAGAACTGGAGTATCATACGCCCGAGCTCTTAATGATCAAACAGTACCAACAAGCACCCAATCTGTCAGCAATATGGTTAAGCTTGAAGAAATGCTTGCCAGACTTATGGAACAGATGGGGACGATGCTCAACCTACTTACTGTCGTAGTTAGTAAATTGGCCTAATGACAGTACAACAACAAAACTATAAACAACAAAAGTATAAATTATGTATTTGGTACGCAAACGGTTTAAACCAACACTCTCGGGAAATAAAAACTTTTTTAATTGACCAAGACATAGATATCATGATGGTATCAGAGACCCACTTCACTGAACGGCACTACATTAGTATTCCAAAATATAAAATATACCACACTAGACATCCGGATGGTAAGGCACATGGTGGAACTGCAATAATTATAAAAGATAGTATTGCACATCATGAAAGAGAGAAGTTTGCAATGGATTATTTACAGGCCACCAGTATTACTATTGAAAATGAAGTTAGCTCAGTAACAATCTGAGCAATTTATTGTCCACCAAAACACAACAACAAGAAGGAACAGTACCTTTTTTGAAACACTGGGTAACAAATTTGTGGCAGGGGGTGACTATAACGCCAAGCACCCAACATGGGGCTCGAGAATAACTAATACCAAGGGTAAAGAACTAGTAAAAGCAATGAGTGCTAAAAATCTAAGATCAATTTCAACTTACGAACCAACTTACTGGCCCTCTGACGTAAAAAAAGTTCCGGATGTGATCGATTTTTGTATCACTAAAGGTGTTGACCCGAAAAAGTGTAAAGCGGAATCCTGTTTAGATTTGTCAGTAGATCACTCTCCGGTGATTATTACTGTATACGAGGAAATACGCAGTAGAGAAACTGGGCCATCCTTGCACAATAATCGAACTACCTGGGACCTTTTTAGATCAATGCTAAATGAGTCTATTTCGTTAAGTATACCACTGAAAACTGAACTGGAAATTGAAATAGAAGTAGAACACCTTACCAGAAACATCCAAGAAGCAGCATGGTTTGCTACTCCCACGCATAAAGCTATCCAAGGGAAGAAGAATGATGTGCCCCTACTCATTAACAAGAAAATAATGGAGAAAAGACATCTACGTAAACAATGGCAACTATGCAAATCACCTGCTAATAAAAGAAAATTAAATAGAGCTATAAAAGACCTAAAGGAATTGATAGTGGAGCATAATAACCAATGTATTCAAGAATATCTTGAAAATTTAACACCATCGGAAGCTACGGAGTACTCGCTGTGGAAAGCAACAAGGAAGATGAAAAGACCAGAGATACACAACCCTCCTATCAAAGATGACAAAAATAAATGTGCAAGGAATGATAAAGAAAAGGCTACGATGTTTGCTAATCATCTGCAGGAAGTATTCAAACCGTATCCTTCAGAAACGGCAGCAGAAGAAGAAAATGGTATTTTGGATTTTGTGGACAGCCCTTTCCAAATGGACTTTCCTCATAAAAAAATTGCAACCAAGGAAACTTGGGAAACAATAGTAAAAGAAATCGATATTAGGAAATCACCCGGTTTTGACCTAATCACAGGAAAGATAATATTCGAACTATCTAAGAAAAGTATAAAACTAATTACTTTCATTTTTAATGCAATTCTTAGAATCAACTACTATCCTAGTAGTTGGAAGGTTGCTCAAATAATTATGATTCCGAAACTTGGAAAAAAACCAGAAGAGGTTACTTCCTATAGGCCCATTAGTTAACTGCCGATACTATCTAAATTATTTGAAAAAATATACGTTAAGAGGTTAAAATGTATCATTTATGAAAAAAAGCTAATTCCCGAACATCAATTTGGCTTCCGCAATAACCACGGTACTGTAGAACAAGTACATCGGTTGGTTAACACAATTAATAAAGATTTAAATGCCAAAAGATATTGCTCAGCAGCTTTTCCAGACATAGCCCAAGCCTTCGACAAAGTGTGGCATATAGGTCTTCAATATAAACTGAAAAAAATACTTCCGTACCAAGATTATCAACTATTGAGATCATATATGACTAATAGGCACTTCATGGTTAAAATAGGTAGCAAATGCACTAAATTGAAACCCATCCAGTCAGGAGTCCCTCAGGGAAGTGTCCTAGGACCCACACTATACCTTCTGTATACTTCCGATTTGCCATCTACAACAGAAATTACCGTTGCTACGTTTGCAGACGATACTGCTATATTAGCATCACACACAGACCCAGTATCGGCATCACGGAATCTACAGACTAACCTTGATATGATTCAAGAATGGCTCAAGAAATGGCGAATAAAAGCAAACGAAAGTAAATCAACGCATGTAACATTTACCACGCGCAGAGAAACTTGCCCGCATGTGAAAATAAATAATTGTGTAATTCCACAATCCAATGACGCTAAATATCTCGGTATACATTTGGACAGAAGGCTTACCTGGCAAAAGCACATTTTTACAAAGCGTAAGCAGCTTGGTCTTAAAATCAGGAAAATGTATTGGATAATTGGTCGAAAGTCAAAACTCTCTCTGGACAACAAAGTACTTATATATAAAACCATTCTGAAACCCATCTGGACTTACGGAATTCAGCTTTGGGGCACTGCATGCAACTCCAATATAGCCATAATCCAGCGATTTTAAAACAAAGTACTACGACTCATTGTAGATGCACCATACTACGTCACAAACGAAGTCATCCAGAAAGACATCCCAATAGCATCCAT
Source organism: Panorpa germanica (assembly GCA_963678705.1). Classification (NCBI taxonomy): domain Eukaryota; kingdom Metazoa; phylum Arthropoda; class Insecta; order Mecoptera; family Panorpidae; genus Panorpa; species Panorpa germanica. Next base: position 13,703,521 of record OY783208.1, read on the forward strand.
CAAAGATGAAATATACCTATCCAGCACAAAATATAGTGATAGATTAATCAACCATCCCAATGCGTTGGCGAATCAACTGAACGTGTGTGACAACAGGGAACCCCGCAGATTAAGGCGATATCAACCAATAGACCTACCTTAGGTCCTCGATAGGGAATAGTGTACAATGTATGATATATTATAATAGATTATTGTATATAAAAATAAGAGGGCATTCACTGGAATGTTTCTCTTACATGTCTTAATTAATTATGTAAGTTATCATGTAAGAAGCTTATTGCCTACTTAGGCAGATTGCTGAAACAATAGGAGAAATAAAAAAAAAAAAAAAAACTTCTTGGTGATTTGGAATCTATTTTGCACCGACGATAAACGTGAGATCGAATAAGTTGTTATTTTTGTGTTTTGGAACACCGCACGGACCTAATGTCTGGGACGCCATGGTTTTTGGTATTTTATTAATTTCTATTCGTGCGGTATTCTCTTGATTTTAGGTCTTATTATCATTCAAACAGGTGTTGCATTTTAAAAATATTTTCTTTATGTATAGATAATTAATTAAAGAATCTAAGTTAGAATTATTGTCTTTTAAATACTGCAATGTTTCTATGCAGTTCTACGGTTGTGTTACTATGGTCACTGGCTGTCGAAGAGTCCAAGTCATCCACAAACATATACTAAGATTCGTTGTTTTCCTTTTTCTTATTAGTTGTATCACATACAGTTTTCATATTTGCCTGTTTTATTTTCCGTACTTCAGAGACTAACAATTCTTTTACGTATTCCTTGTTTGGCTTCGGCACCCATTTAAGTATAAAAAATTGATAATGGATAACTTAAGTATAGGCAGGTAGTTTTAACAGGAATTATTTTTATTTTGTAGAAGGATAAAATATTTATATGTAGTTGGGGTAGTTTAGGGATTAAAGCGGACAAGTGTTAAGGGTAGTAGGTAAAATAATATATATTTATATATATTATTATTATTATTATTATTATTATTATTAATTGTTCGGCTTTCGGCTTTACAATCTACATTCTTAATACATTTCATAGAACTTCAACTTAAAATTAAATTTAAACTATTCTAGACCTTTTTATTTCCAAAAGAACTTTCTGCTTCTTCTTCTCTTGACCCTCATCCTTTATTTTCCCTAGTCTTCCTTCATTCTCGCCGTTTTCTCACCTCTTGACTTCTTTGTCTCCTCTCGGCAAACCGTTTCCTGCTTCTCTTTTCTCATAGTTTGTATCTTCATCTATTACCTCTTGCCTTTCTAGTCTCCTCTCGGCAGACCCTCTATTATCTTTTCACTATCCTTCCTGCCTTCTTTCTTCGTTTTCACTTCTCCACTTATGTCTATCACAGGCCTAGAGGCTCTGTCTTTACTATTTCCTCTTGACTTTCTTACTTTACTCTTTCCATCTTGACTCTCTAACATAACTGTATATATTTATGTATATTATATATTTTAGTAAGAAATGTAGTGGAGTGATTGTCTTGTAGTAAAACAAATAATGAACGAGAAAATATGATAAAAAAATTTAGGTAAACGAAAATCAGATGTCTTATGGTAGGGGTAACAAGAAGGATAATAAAATAATAGGCACATCTATCATTTTAAATCAGAATTATTGAGACAATTGTGCAGATACTTTTAGATCATAGATAGTGCAATTGTTGATAAGGTTTTAAGTTTATATTCAAAAAATAATTTGTACTGATTAACACTATGAAGTAACAAAAATGTAAAAAGTATATTGTATATTCCAAATAGGAAAAGGTATTTACTTTTAAATACAAAAGAGAAAATAGGTATTTAGTATTTTGTATTTGTATTTTGAGTATTTGTATTTGAAAAACGATCTGGCATATAAAAGCTAGAAACATCTAACATAAAAGTGATTTATTTGCTAATTTATAATTTGGTGATTGAATTACTGATGAAATCAGAACGGGATCTTACCGCAAACTTTTTCATCCCGAAACTTTGATAAATGGAAAGAAAGACGCCGCCAATAACTACGCCCGAGGACACTACACTATCGGCAAAAATATGCTGGAAGTAACACTGGATAAAATACTAATAGAAATTCTACATCTAGAAATTTAAAACAAAGTTAAACATTTTATTTATTAATTATAATTAATTAATTATTAAATTTGGAATATTACAGAAATCATTTGCCCCTTACCTTCTTCCCCACTATCATTATCATCACTGTTAAATAAGAGAAGTGTAAAAGAGATGCAGAATTAAACGTCAAAGCTATAGCACCTGTTGCGTCGACCCATAATGTTTCAATATTATGTCGTGATATAAAATGAAAAACAAATAACATTACTTGTTATATTCTATTTAGTTCGTGACGTCATTAACTTCTAGGATAATTAAAACTTTAACAAGATATATCACAGTCAAGTTTTGGAAAGTTAATCATGTTTGAGTGAGGGTGTAGGAGAATAGTGACTTTGGTGAGTGGGGATAGGCTTTAGCGATTACGGAGTGAAGTAAAGAAAATAACACGTGACGTAACATAGGATGGTACATATGGCAACACTGGTTTTCTGGCTAGTAATAATTCAGGTTACAACTAATGGTGGAAAATTATTTTTACAATTTTCTGAAGTTGGCTGCAGAAGGATTTTTATCCTTCTTAAAATAAACAAAAGTAAAAGGTATTTTAGTAGCACATTATTGTTTAAAACTTGATGCTCCACCTCATATAATAAAATGTTCCAAGTGAAAGTTTATATGCTTAGGCGATTTATATGGTGGCTCGAAAACGGCTGAAAAGATAGGAAGTTGAAATTTTGCATGTTTATTAATGTATTCAATGTTAATAAATTTAGAAGTTTAGGAAATCAAAAATTGAAAAAATTTGCGCTGAGAAAATCAGGGGGCCCGCTATAGAACTTTGGAGAAAGTTCAAATTTTGAATTGTGTATTTAATATTTAAATAATAAAAATAAAATAAAAATTTCAAAAATTTATTTGGGGGCACCGGGTCCGTTATTTCGAGCGAAAAAATTGTGTTAGAAAGTTGAAATTTTATATACAGGCTAACTTTGGTACTTGATTCACAAATCGAAAAGAAAATCACGTGTTTTACAAAAAATTGATCAAATAACACAAATTTTGAAAATTAATCAAATGTTAAATTTTGTTGAAAAATTATTTTAATTTAAAAATGGAATTAAAACTAGAAATTACAAATTGTTTTGTTGAATTCAAATCCTACACACTAACAAGACGTCGCTTTGCGACGGTGGTAAACTCTAGTGTGTATTGTTAATTTTTATTTTCGATCCATTTAAGACCTCCTATTATGTTGCCAGTTTTTATGGTGTCGAGAAATGCATGATACTTTTTACACAGAATCCTGAGAAAGCAAAACAGTCGCTCTTCATTTTTTTTATCATTTATTTATTTATTTATAAAAACACAATCCATTTTTATTATTACATTTATAATATTTATTTAATACTAGCTGACCCGGCGAACTTCGTACCGCCTAACAGTCAATGAATGTCGTGTTACCTTTTAGCTGAACTAATTTAGGCTTTGATGAACGTAATACAATAATACAAAATAATATTTAATAATATAGATAGAAACATAAAAGTATTTTATTATGATGAATGATGATGAAAACATACAGAATGAGAATAAAAATTAAAAAAATAATAATAATTAAGTAATTCAAACTCATGTCAGAAAAAAATGATTGAAAACTATGTTGTGCAGATTGGAATAAACTCGGATTAATTCATTAATGGGATTTTCATTCAAGCACCTTGTGGTAAACGACATTCTTTGTTTTTTGGTCAGGCGCAAAAACAAATAAAGCGGATGGTTTGCCGACACGTGAGCATGCCACGTACAATTGACCATGAGAAAAACATGCATTTTCTAGATTAAGGCCACAAATAGTCAAGGATTGGCCCTGTGATTTGTTGATCGTCATGCCGAAGGCAAGACGAATCGGGAATTGAATTCGTTTAAACTCAAATGGCATATCCGTTGGGATCATCGGAATCCTTGGAATAAGAACTTCCTCATCTTTAAATTTTCCTTTAGGTATCGACGCGTAAATCACATTGCTCATCAGTTTTTTTATCACCAAACGCGTTCCATTGCACAGTTTTGGTAAGTTTAAATTTCTAAGCATGATGACTACCGAGCCAACCTCAAGTTTTAAATTGTGCGGTGGTAAACCAGGCACATCCAAGGAGAAGCTGTAGTCGATGGTGCAATCATATAGAAACGCTGCTCGGTTCAAATCAATACTTGAACCATTTCTTCTTGCACTTCGAAGATTATTCCTCTGTTCATCTGCAGGATAAGCTCGACGATTTCTCGTTTCTAACCTAGCCGTTTCACGGGCTACCTCTCTTTGCTCTTGTGTTTGAGAAGCACGAATTAAGGCCCTTCTTTGCTCCATACTAATGCGGCGCTCTTCTTGTGCAATTTCTCGTTCTTCATCAGATAATTGACTCGCGATATTCCGTTGCCTAATTGCATTACGCCTCCGCTGGGAAAGATTAGATCTTCTAGGACGCGGCATTGTTATTAATATTAATACTGAATGTGCACTCGCATAAAACCACAAAAAACCAATTTCGAGACATAGACAATAGCTCAAAGAGTATATAACCACTACATATGAATAGCTTATCAAGAAAAATTATAGATAACCTATAAAAAGACATTTACACTTTTGTTAACCTGTTCAATAAATCTTAGGTATTATTTTCTGAAATTAAAAATTAAATAATTAATAAATAATTTACACAAATTAATGTCTAAAACAAACAAATATAACAGTACCTGAACTTTCGAGACATTTTACAAAAAATAAATTTCTGAACGCACACATGAATAGTTGTTACAGTATTTGACAGGATTGGACAACAAATGTTTGACATGAAATCAGCATTTATTGAAATGATTAAGTATTCATTACACATACCGAGTTTTCATTGTTTTTAAGATGTATTATGCTATTCGGGGCGGAGACAAATCCAACGAATCAATAACCATGAATATTGGTTCAGCAGATCTCGAGTTATAATTGTTGTAACAAACCCGTATTTGTTTTATATATTTTCATTGTTTTTAAGATGTATTATGCTATTCGGGGCGGAGACAAATCCAACGAATCAATTACCATGAATATTGGTTCAGCAGATCTCGAGTTATAAGTGTTGTAACAAACCCGTCTTTCTTTTATATTATAAGATTTATTTTCATTGTTTTTAAGTTGTATTTTGCTATTCGGGGCGGAGACACATCCAACGAATCAATAACCATGAATATTGGTTCAGCAGATCTCGAGTTATAATTGTTGTAACAAACCCGTCTTTGTTTTATATATATTCATTGTTTTTAAGATGTATTATGCTATTTGGGGCGAAGACAAATCCAACGAATCAGTAACCATGAATATTGGTTCAGCAGATTTTAGGTCATTAGTGTTGTAACAAGCCCGTCTTTCTTTTATATATTAAGAAGATTTAAGATGTGTTATGCTATTCGGGGCGGAGACAAATCCAACGAATCAATTACCATGAATATTGGTTCAGCAGATCTCGAGTTATAAGTGTTGTAACAAACCCGTCTTTCTTTTATATATTAAGATTTATAATAATATTCAAAATGGCGGTTTTACTAAACTCTTTCTATGGAAAGCGCGCGTTATTTGAATATTACATTAGTAAATACATAAATTTTTAACTAAAAGGGGAGAGAGAAGGATAGAAAGAGAGAGAGAGAGAGAGAGAGAGATTTTTCTATTTTATTACACTATTTAAAACAACTTCCATATTAATTATTTTCGTAATTGTAATTTAACTTTCAATTGTTTTTTTTTGCTCACTGGGGTCAAAACTTAGCAATGGGGTTTTAAATTATTTCCGGGTACGCTGTCGAATTTAAATTAGATCGAAAAAAAAAATTCATTTAAAAACAAAATTTCCTACACTGTTTAAAATATTCTTAGTTTTAACACAAATTTAATAGACAATGCTTACTAAAATTAAGAACCAGTTAATAATTTCTTTAAGATGCTTTGTCTTCAATTTTCTTTTGAATTCCTCAAGCAATTTCATTAAACAGACTGTACATGTTCTGAAAATTAATAAACGGGGTCTGAACGTTTCCCAATGCCGGGCCCTAAAATATGCTTTAGGAATGCTCTCAAATTTATTAAGTTTTTTTAACAGTGTATTCATCATCTGGTTTACAGAAATGTCACATCTGCCTACGCACGAATTGTCCACAAAAAAGTAATTTTACCTGAATATTGCATTGTTGTCCGCAATGAGTGTGCGCGCGAAATTTGAGCTCGATAACTTTAACTACGTAAATTATAATATCGTTGCAAAGTTTTCGCCCAGAAGACAACACGGTTAAGTTCATTGTTTGATATTTTCTGATTTTTGTAAATTTTATTGGAACAAATAAAATTCTTTTTAATTTCCAAAAGCTTCTCTTCTTCTTTCTGATCCTCTATGTATTAGATGACATTTTAGCTTTTTTTTGACTTTACTGCGTTGGCTTTTGACTGTCTTATATCCAGTTCATTAGTGAGGCATCTACGAATATTCGAGTTTTAAACATTTCAGTTTCGTTTGTGAGTTATCAGAGTACTGAACCAGGTATAGGGTACAATTTTACAAACAACTGCATACTCAGCTGAAACTTCGATTTTTTGAGATGTGTCACTAATGAACAGTATATAATCTTCCAGGGCTTTAGGTAAATTAATGAATTTTAGATTAAAGGCATATACCCTTTTGTTTGGGTTCTTCATTTTCGCCATTTAAATTTTTTTTTATTCTCCTTTTGTACACCCTGTACTGTTCATCACATTCAAACTAATTAACAAATTAGTTATACAAGTAAAATTTTTATTTAATTAAAATTTCGGACTAATTTAATCCTCTAAATAATCCCACTGTGTTCTCTCTCTCTCTCTTTTTGTCTCGTGGTTCCGTTCATAGAAACGTAATGAAAAATCCAAAATGTATAATAGTATATCGATATTAAATTAAATGATGAATGTTAAATAAGATAAGCTGGACACGTACCTGATTGTCTAGATTGTAGACTTATATGGCAGCTAGCTAATCTTCAGTGCAATGTTTCTTCTTCGATAGTTCAGCGGTATCGTGATATATAATTTCAAAGGACCTGGTTTCACAGTTATCCGGATCGTAGGACCAGATAACGTTGTCAAAAGTCGATTCGCTGATGATTTTGGTGCAACGTTCTTTTCAATTGGGTATAAGCCAATTTGGACCGATTATTCAAAGGAAACAGTACACTTCGTTTAATTTAATATCTTTTTATATTTTCTACAAATTATAATTACTACCAAGTTAAGTTTTGTGTCTTACAGCTCTTGTTATATTTTTGATACAAAATTAAATTTAGTATTTTATTTTACTTGTTATATCTAAAACAATGTAGTTTTGTTTATAACAGAAAAGGAACGGGTTTTGAAAAGAATAAAGGAATGAAATATATTTGTAGGTTGTTTTACTAGATAAAGAAATGCGTATTTGAATAGGATTGAAATAAAGGTTTTGGTTTGTGCGATGTCTTAAGGTGAGGGAATAGAGAGGATATAACTGACAAGTACAAATATTTACATCAAACAATTTACAATGATTTTGAACATATAAGGTACTACTGTTGGATTTCGTCCAGGTACATTAAACTAAAAGTAAATTATACGCGGAACATTAAACTTAATGGAGGTATGCTAATCGCTTGACTTTCTACGAAACGAACACAAAATTCCATTGGATTTTCCTAATCGCTATTGAAACGCCATTACGGTTAATTCACTCTTACGGCTACTTAAGTCTCGCCTTTCATTTACGTGCACCGTAAACTAAAAAAAGATCATTTGTTATCAGTAATGGGTTAAAATAGTGTAGCAATAAGCATATTAAAGCTCTCTATCCCTCTTAGATAATCCAGCTATCACTGCTGATTTATATTAACAGTACTTACGCTCAGTTGTTTTCTTATAAAGGTAATGAGCAGAAGTTTTATAATTAATTTAGTTTATGATAAAAGTGAAATTTAAATTCATCAAAAATGACATCTTAAGCTTTGATAGTCGTGTTCTTTTTAGTGATTATTCAAAGTATTTATATTTTAAATTAAATTACACATTTCAATTAAAAATATTTATTAAATATTTGTAATTTGATCTCACAAACATTTTAAATTAAATTTTATAACATCTAATATCTAGCCGAAACATTTAGTCCATTTAATTTTTTTTGTGGAAGTGTAAAGTCTCTCTCCTGTCCCACACAACCAAAAAATATGTATATGTTTCAAATTATAAAACATCAATAAGGACATATCACACACATATTTCAAACACATAAAAAAATGTAATTGTACAAAAAAAGAAATCTTACAATAAATTTAATACAACAACAAAATCTTACAATAAAATTACATATAACAAAGAGTTAAAAAAAAGAATCGTGAACTTATTCGGCCACTCCGAACGAAGGCCGAAGTGTTAAAAATCTGTAGTTTTACTTTCAGTTTTAATTCGTTATTTAAAGTGATATTATGAGGTTTGTAAATTTGAATGTAATCCTTCCCATCGGGTTCCTGTGTTTTTATACTCTTTTGTAATACCTCTTCTTCTACTTCTGTCTTTTCATTGGCTTTATTTTCTTATATTTGTTTTATTACAAATAGCGCCTGACCCTCGAACTCCAAAAGTCTAATATTTATTTATCCTTATATCACTTTTACTCATTCTTAACGATGTTTGCTTTATTACGACCTTATTTGTTTTAACTATACTTTCTTCTGGCATATCTTTAGTCCACACATCTTTGGACTCAACGACTTTGGATAGTTACATTATAATGGTTAAAGTCGCTGATAGTCCAGTGGCGTGCGATGGTTACATATACACACACATTCATAGTAACACAGAAATGATCGTGAAAATAACGCAGACCTCATAAGACATTGCAGTCCTAACCATACATACCTTACGAGAGCCTCATTTTAGCATTTATTCAAAGCAATATGAATGCGTTGTTACCACATCACTACTACTGTTCAAATTATTTTGAGTTGATTGTAAAATTCACATTTTAAATAATAATATCTCAAATAATAATAATATCTCAATAACGACCCTGTCAACTTTAATTTAACTATAAGGTCTGTGGATATGACTTTTATAACATATCAAAGTTTCATCAAGTTGCAATAAATTTGAAATTTTAACAGAAAATATTATAAAAATTTGTATTTCCCATTAGAACCCGTTTTATCATAAAAACGGCGAGGTCAATTTTAAAATAATTAAGCTCATACAATTCGTATCTAATGAAAAAATAACTAAGCCAAGATTCATTATATTCCTGCAATAAATGCATCCAGTGATTAATTATCTTAACACCGATCAGTGTACCTAACACTGTATTAGGTTGTAATATTTTTGTTTTGAGTGTGGTTAAATGTTTTTGTATGTGAAATAGAATAATTCCTTTCCCAAAAATTAGGTGATGAAAAAAAATTTCCGATAAAAATATTATAAATTATATTTTTTAATTTTCTTAGAAATTACGTCTTCAGTCTTCCAAAGCCTCGTCCTCAGCTTCTGTCCCAATTTCCAATGTCCTTTCAAAATCATATTTCTTAATTTTTCTTCAGTTTTTCATCATCGTTCATACGAAATATCATTGTTATAGGCTAAAAATAGCGAAAGCACTTCACCTACTGGAATCCAAACTATGAAATAGTTAATGCAAACCTTACAGCGTGTGACTGATCTTAAGTTGTATATTTTGAGAATAGGTATCCTTTGCTACATTTTGATGTAGTTTAATTTATTATTTTTTGATAATTGTTATAATTTAGGTTAAATAATGTTAATTGGGGTTTTTATTTTATTAAATATTGAAAAAGTGACAAAGATATAGCTATTTAAAATTTGAATTTAATTTTACTACAATATTTTTGATTTCATAAAGTCTGTAAAATATAATAAATACCACATTTTATTTATCGTTGTATTCCACGTTATTGTATGAAATACCGAAACAAGCATTTCTTTCACGTTGTTGGTATTCAGTAGCAATTTTAATGGTAGTAAAAAAGAGAATAAGAAAGAAAATGACATTAAGGATTTTGTAATTCTTGAAAATTGATTCCGTTTTAATCATTTAATTGTCGTAAATGATTATTTCAATTGTTAATAACTTTATTTTCTATATCTTCTAAATTATTGCATTGTTGTTCTTTTATTTTTCTTACGATATTACATTCAGAATTTCTAATTTTCTCCTCGAATTTATTTCGTTTGTGTTTTCGTTATAGCACATTCCAAGTTATGTGACACAACGTCCGCTAAGTTGCCATTTATTTTAAGCAACAGAACGTAAAAGAGGTAGCATATTCAACACAAAACTCTTATCCATAGAAAAAATAACCCCATTAATATTCTGTATTCAAATACGCCTGCGACTTGGGTTCGTAATATAATTAACGAGGGGAGTAATTATTTTTATTATTTAGTCGCCTTGTAACATATAAAATAACGAATAGTCACAATTAAAAATTAAACGAAGTATTAACACTTTTTACAGAACTATAACTATTTTAAATTACTGTTTATTATTTCACTGTTTACTTGTTAGTTTTGCTCTGCTTGATTTCTTGTAACTGACTGATTGTTGCACTCTAGGCTCCGGCTCCTTTTATACCATGGAGTGCCGTAGCAGAATACCCCTTCTTTTGAAATCTTTACCTTCTAGAACTTCATATTCGTAGTTATCCCAATGTTTTGCAATATAATTAAATCTAGAAAGATCGCGTGGATACGTAAATAACAAATATGCGCGATATGCATTTGTTTACGCATTGCTTATTGTGTTATATTCAAGAACTGTGCATAACAAGTTATGACGCATCAAGTAAACAGCCTTTGTTTATTTCATGTCGCCGAGATATTTATACAGGGAAGTGCAACCTTTTCTGCTAATTCTGGTTAATATTTTATCACTATTGTTTTTGTATGCTCAGACGCCCGCAAATTCGTAACAATACATATATATATATATATATATATATATATATATATATATATATATATATATATATATATATATATATATATATATGGGATCGTAAAAATAAATCAATCATACAAAGTTATCATAACTATAACACCTGGTCTAGAAAAGTCGTAAAGAATGTGATTAATGAGGGTATATATTGAACGGAAACCAAGTGAAAGGTTAAAGCAATTAAAATGTGTGAAACTTTAAAGCACTGATTGAATACGTAAGGGAATGTGCTTACGGAAATTAACTAAATGTATTCTCAGAAGTAATAAAAATAAACCTTTTAAATATAGCTGAAAACTAATGTAGGACTGAGTATATAATAACAAGAATTTAAGATGGTTTGTGCATTCATTGTTCTGTATTTGTAAAGTAAATACCAACGTTTATATCGTACCCTTATTGTATTATTATCATTATTATTATCATCGTTATTGTTTTGTTAAATAAATGTATTAAACAAATTATGTGATTTTTTATCATCCTGACAATTAACATTTGCCAACATTCTTTTTTGTTGTAGAGGAGGGTAAACCTTTCAAAGGCTAGTTCCTGCGCGGCAAGAAGTGTTGGATTCGCCCTCTTCTCGAGGCCGCCTACCAACTAAAACCACCTCCCCTTACTCGCCTTGAATTCAGCCTGGAACCGCATAATGCATTACTTCAAGCTGGTTCTTGATACCCGATTTCTCTATGTTTTCGTGCTGGCGTCCACTTCTTTCGTTTTCAGTATTTCCGTAGCGAAGGCTTGAACCGCGTTCCAGTACCCTTCCTTTTCCAGTATAATATTGACAATATTATCTGATGTCAATATGGTTCCTGTCGTCGTTCGTACTACTTGTCTTGGAGTCGCCCATCGGTCGCACATAAAGAACGTGTGTTCTGGCGTATCGACCTGCTCACAGTACCAGCACATGTCGGTCTCTCTTTCTGAATCGCTTCAGGTAGCTCCCGAAGCATCCATGCCCTCCGAGGAGTTGTGTTACAAAATAATCAACTTCTCCGTGCTTTCGATTTACCCATGTGCCTATGTTCTTTATCAGCCTTTTTGTCCACACTGCCCTTCGGGTATCCTTCTCCCACTCTTTCTGCCATTTCTGCACTGTTTCTGACCTTAGTTCTTGGCGTTTCACATCTCTGTCCATAAACACCTTTTTCCTCTCTTCCATTATTAGTGCCAGTGGTACTATTCCGGTAATCACTTGCACCGCTTCTGCCGAAATGGTTCGATAAGCGCTGCCAACGCGTATTGCCGTTCTGCGTTGTACACCTATCAGCATACTCCTGTACTTTTTGTGCCTCATTACTTCTTCCCATACCGGTGCAGCATACAGCATTACTGAGTGTACTACAGAAGCTAGCACCCGTCTCTTATTTGCGTTGGGACCCTTCAGATTTGGCATCAATCTGCTTAGCGTCATCAATTTCTCTTCGGATTTCCTAGCTGTTTGAATAACATGCTGCTTCATCCTTGAGTTTCTTGCAATGTAAAGCCCCAGGTACCTTAAGCATTCCTTAGATTTAATTGCCGTGCTGCTTTCTCCGGAGTTATTTCTTTTAGCTTTCTTCCACCGTAGAGTACAATCGCTTCAGTTTTTTCCGGCGCAAGTTTTAGCTGCTTCTTCTTCAATGTAGCCTCAATCCTAAGCAGCGCCGCATTTGTGTGAGCTTCCAACACTTGCTCCGTTTTCGCCTCTACTATGAGAGCTGTATCGTCTGCGAATCCTATGATAGATGTGCCTTGCGGTAGCTTGATCTTAAGTACCTCGTCGTATAGTATGTTACATAGGAGAGTACCCCAGTACCGATCCCTGTGTGACTCCGCAGGTTACCCTTATTTGTTCTCCCTCGACTGTTATCCAGCGATCTTCCAGGTAGCTTCCTATTATTCTAATCAGGTATTCGCTGAATCCGAATTTTTTCAGCGCTTCCATGACGCAGTCGCCTGGTGCTGAGCTAAAAGCGTTTTTAATGTCGAGCGTAATCAACACTGCGTGTTTTCTGTTCTGGTGGGCTTTTGCTTTAATGCTCTGTACCGATTCCATAATGCTCCACATAGCGTCGATGGTCGACCTCTTCTTTCTGAACCAATATTGCTTCTTTTATAGATTTGGGTTGACTTCTTCATCTAATCTGTTAGCTATGAGCCGCTCCAGGACTTTCCCCATAACATCCAAGAGGCATATTGGCCTATACATTTCTTCAAGACCTCGTGGTTTTTTTGGCTTCTGCACCAATACCACTTTTGCTGTCTTCCATATTGCTGGAAATATACCACTTTCCAGTTGTTTGTTCATAATTTCAAAAAATTCTTTTGGAAATTCCCTAATTGCTGCTTTGATAATCTCTAGTGGTATTTGATCCGGTTCTGGTGCTTTTCCATTTCTTGTTCGCTTCAACGCTTCCAGCAATTCCTCCTTCGTAAAATAGGGTATGCACGTATCGTCGATGTCTTTGCGTAGCCATTTGTTTTCCGAGCGTGTTATGAATAATTCCCTAATTGTTTCTCTTAGCTTTAGTGTACTTAGTTTAATACAGGGCATCATATTAAACTTTTTGCATACTATTTTATAACCCATTCCCCATAAGTCTTCGTCCACTTCTTGACAAATTTTCTTCCATGCTTCTTGTTTTGCTCTAATGACTGCGTTTCTCAGCGTTTTCCGATTATCCTTGTAGTCATTTTTTAAGCTTTCCTTGTTTTCTTCAGTGACATTTCTGCTCTTGTTTCCGCGGGTGAGATTTCTCCTTGCTTTCAGACACTTTTTCCTTAATTGGGCAATATTGTCGTTCCACCAATACACTGGATTTCGTTTTCCTACTCTAGCTCTCTTACAAAATGTGTTGTATAGTGCTCGTTTTATTGCCATCATGCCTGTACTTGCATCAAGTCCTTGGTTGCTGTCTATCTCTTTTCCAAGATTTTACACGAAGATCGGTATGCCTTCTTTCCTTATACTCCATTTTACTTCGTTCTTTTGTGCCATACTAGTATGTTTAAAGTTGACCTTGTAGTAGATGTTCCTATGGTAGCTAAGGTTTTCTTCGTCAGTTACTTTCCACTCTGTTATTCTATTTGCTATTAGCTCAGACGTCAGAGTTACATCAATATGTAATTCGCTGCCTCTTCTTACAAACGTTGGCTCGTGTCCTCTGTTCTGCACAACTAATGAAAGTTCGGCCATCCAGTCCACAAGCGCTAGGCCCCTCTTGTCTTCTTTGGTAGAACCCCATATACGTGACTTCGCATTAAGCTCACCAGCTACAATCACCTCTTTGGTTTGCCGTCTGATGCTATCCCCCAGTTGCTGTAGGTACAACTTAAATTCGCACACAGATATGTTGGGCGATACGTAGCACGAATAGATAACTACTACCTTTAGCTCTACCCATACGAAGCCTTTCTGCTCATTGCCACATTCAAGCACATCCACTTCTCTGTTATATACTCTAATGGCTGCGCCAATATTCATGTCCCTAAACCATGGTCCTTTAGTGACTTGCTTCTTGTTCGGTTCGGCAACAATAGCGATGTCTATGTTCCTGCTGAGGCAGGTGCTGTGCAGCAGATCAAACGCTGCCAGTCCACGGTCTACGTTAATTTGCAGTATTTTTAATTCCATATTTAGCGGGTGAGTCAGTCCTTTTCCTCATTAGTTCACTCACTAGGGATTTGTATTTTGGACATATCATTTCCCTTCCGCTGTATCCCTTTATCTTGCAGGTCCAGCAATACACTTCATTAGAGCATTCCTTCGCACTATGTCCTGCCTTTCCACATTTCAGGCATTTTTCCCTCGTGTCTTCCTCATTTTTGCACGAACTCGCAAAATGTCCGTAGTTTTGGCATTTGAAGCACTTGATTGGTGCTAGTCTTTCTACTATTCTGCACCTACTCCATCCTATTGTCAACCTTACATTAGACAAGAGACGTAAAGCACTATCAACGGGTAACATAACATTCGCGTATCGAAGCCCTCGGCTGTTTGGCTTCAGTGCCATTTTTATCGTGATGTATTTTCTACTAGATTCGGAGTCACCTAGTTCCTTCTGTATAGCTTCTACTATTTCCTCTTCGGAGATAGTTTCATCTATGTCGATGACTATTATGTTCTTCTGTCTTTAGACAAGTTCTACTTCCACCGAATTTCCCATTTTCTGTTGTACCGCTGCTTTTAGTGATTCCCCGTTTCCTCTTTTACCTCCAGAAACACTCAGCTTTACGTAGCCCTCCGATGTTTTTTCGATGTTTTTTATTTTGACGTCTAGTTCCTCTATATCAATATTTTTCTTCATCTCTCTAACAGTATCAACATATGTTCTTCCTTCTCCCTTTGGTTTAACCAGTACTATTTCTCTGCTTGTCGCCTTTCCGGCCCTTCCAGCAAGTTGCCAATCTTGTGTTTGTTGTCCCTTTTGCTTCGGGACCCTTTCTTCTGGCTTCTGCTCTTCTGTTCTTGTATGGATGGCTATGTTATGTCCTTCTTTTCGGAAGATTAACTCTATCGCTTTTCTAAGACCGAACTCCATTCCTTCTTTAGAGCATATAAAAAATTAGCTCTTTCCTTTTCTCTCTTCTGGATATGTTTTCCACTTTTTCGAGAGCTGTCACTGCGTCCTTTACGTTTTCCTTGTTTAATATTGCCCCATTTAGACCAACTAAGTATGTATAGGTGCTGCCAGTTTGTTCTTTTCCATTGTCCTCTATTATGCTGCTCTTGTTAGCAAAGCAAGTTACTTTACCTGGGTGTACTGATTTCATTATAATAGCATCCTTTAATTGCGGAATTCTTTCGTTTAGTCGTCTTATTAGAGCGTTTATCTCGTCCACCTCTTGGTCTATTATTAGTACCACATCCTTATCCTTTGATGCCTGCACGACACCGCCCCTCACCATTTTAGTTAAGCTAAAAGATTCTTCAGGCCATTTAGCAAGGACTAGGTATAGGATATTTCCCATTTTCTCTGGTTCTTCTCTATTAGATTCCGACTTAAATTTGTCTATTTTATTCTGGAATCAGAGCAATGTTTCCATTTCTTCTAAAGGAAGCGTTTGAGTGCCTGCTTCCGTCATAGTCCTTCCTTTTTCGTCCAGTCCTCTCCCCGGTGCTTCGTAGCCTATACTTCTGTCATCGGTTTGTGTCGCCATATCCGCCATAATTTCCTTTGCCATTTGTCGGCCGATTTCGTTTACTCCGTTTTCGGTCTTTAGCTTACCGACGTAGAGAATCAGTTTTGCTAAAATCTCCCTAATTTCCTTCTTTGTGTTAAATCTATCCTTGACGATTTTTTCCAATTTGATCGTCTCTCTCTTAATCGTTAGAATGAGGTTTCGAATCCTGCTAGTATCATTCCGTTCCTGGTGTTCAGCTTTTTCCCCTTCTTCTATTCTTTTTATTTCTTTCCACTCTCTTCCTTTCCGTCGTCCTCTTTTTGAAAGAAAAAATCCGAAAATGAGTTGCCCCTAACTGGATATCGCATCAACTTCCTGCTTTTCATAAAACCGCTTCTCCTTTTCCAGTAGCTGTATTTCCCGCAGAGGCCTGGTCAGCCACCACCTGCGTATTTCCAGTAGCCGAGTTACCCGCAGCGGCCTGGTCTACCACCATCTGCGTTCCGCAGTTGCTTGATAACGACCCAAGGGGAGCCTGTTTTACAACTCCAACTAATGCCGGTTCTGGGGATCCGAGCCCCTGTCCCGTAAACCTAATTCCATTTTTCTGATTCATGTTCATATTTCCGTTGCAATCCTGTTGGTCCGCGGGAGGTATTTCATTACCCTCCAGCCCTCTGTCCAAGACGGTTTGAGCATTACCCTATCCGCCACCTGGGGACGCGCTTGGTTGGGGTAACAGGTCTCCCCGCCAAGATATATATATATTATATTTTTATAAAATGCTGTAGTTCTTTTAGGAAAACACTAGAGCAGAATGAAGTAATGTCATTATATTGTTGTTTTGAATATATTTTAAATTTAAAATTCGCATATTCTTTCAGTGCAGTTGGCTATAAATATCATTTTGCATTATTACCCATTGTATATATTACTGTTGAAAACTATATGCGCTATATATACCTATATACTGTTTGGTGCAGCTTGCCTTGTATGCTGTCTTTAGACCAGCACATATCATGTCATAAAATGGGTGTGTGAGGGCATACTTCCACAAGAGAAAAAATTTTGACGGCTTTGATAGCTTAATTGTAAAAGATTTGTCATACTTAAATAAAGACCTGTTGTTAAAGTCCTGGTCAGGTTGTTTTTTTCAAGTAATTTTTGAACAGCATTACTCGCTTTGGGTAATATTGCAACATAAACTTCCATTGGTTCTTATGAGGTTTCCATATTAAAAGTGATGTCGATATACTCGACATCAATGCTTTTGAAGATTATAATAAGAAGATGAATATATTTACCGGAGTTTTTTTTCTTTGATTTAGGTTTCGCAGAATCTAACAGGAAACACTACTTGATAGACACTATAGCTCCACGGCCTTTATTGCATAAAATACGTAGTAAAATGTTTGTATTAAAAATGTTTGACTAAATTTAATAATCATTGGCAAATCAGGTCTATTCTATTTATACATTTGTCCAGTATTTCTATTTATCCAGTATACATTTGTCACTGATTACATGTTTAATATTTAGTTGTTAGTTTTTAATCTAACTACTGAAAATTACAGTATTCAGATGGAGAGATTGGGTCAAGTGTTTCATTTTCCAAAAACACATGTTTTATTCTCTGACACAAATCTGCATATTAATTATTTTTGGAACATGCAACTGAATAATAATAATTTAGACATCTTTAATTTAAAATCTTGTCGAACAAATAACTTTTACCAAATAGCTCATTAAACCAGATTTGCGACGACGACAGCGGACGTATATCGTCGGCATGCTTGTAACACTAAAACACTCAGCATTCTTGTCTGGGTCATTTGTTTTTTATAAGTGATTATGTCACAATCACATATAATCATACATAAAATCCACATGTAAAGGTAACTATACATCGACTTAAGCTTGTATACATTACAGTGAGGTAAAATAGAGTTGTTTATTGATTGGTGATTAAAAGATGAAGAAAAATTTTTTTTTTGTTTTATATTTGAAAAGGAAAAAATTTATTTCATTTCACAACAGTAATGAATTCATTTCGATTAGTGTTATTTAGTTGAACTTCTCTAAGTAAATGAAAGTGAATCCAAAGTAAATACTGAATCGAAGCGTTATACGTGTCCGCAAATTATCCGTTTCATTGAAGTGCTCCTTGGTAAACCACATTTTTTGTTTTTTGGTCTGATGTTAACACAAACAAAGCGGATGGTTTCCCAACTCGTGAACACGCAACGTATAACTGCCCATGTGAAAAACAATGATTTTCTAAATTTATCCCGCAAACACTAAGCGATTGGCCTTGCGACTTGTTAATTGTCATTGCGAACGCAAGGCGAACTGGAAATTGCAATCGTTTGAATTCAAACGAAGATCAGTCGGAATCATTGGTATTCGAGGAATACATACATTTTCACCTGCGTTCTTTCCGTTAATAATGGTTGCGTCAATCAAATTCGGCATAAGTCTTTTTATCGAAAGTCGAGTACCGTTGCAAAGTCACGGTGGATTCAAATTACGCAATATCATAATAACTGTACTAACTTTGAGTTGCAAGGTATGTGGTGGAAATCCTGGTAACTCCAGAGAGTTCAAAAACTCCGTTGGATAATTAACTACATCATCGGGATTTGTTATGGAAATAACGGATTTGTATGTCACCAAATCGGCAGCAATTTTTGATTGAATGGTAAAATTCAGTGTGTGTACATCATTATTCTTTGCGGCAAGAATTGCTTGTTGACTTAACCAAGCATAATTCTGATAATTCTCACTAATGTTTGGAAAAACATTTTCAATAAGAGCTAATTGAGAGTCTACAAATCGGCAAAAGTCGTTGGTAAGAGTAATTAATCCAGATGTCGCACCAACTGGGACTATTCCATTTCCAACAGCTAACAATTGTTTGGAAAATTGTGCAGCACTTTGATCATTTTGAAGTTGAACTCTTATATTAGTGGTTAGCGATAATGTTTTTACGTTTTTACTGTCAAACAATGTATCACGCACCGGCGCCATCTACTTAAAATATTGGTTTGTATCTATGCTATGTATCAGAGATGGCGCTGTATGTGAAAAAAGATTTTTACGCTTTTCTGTTGAAATTTTTCCTGAATTCCTGAATTTTCTTTGCTATAAACCTTACGGAGCCCGAGACCTTACCAACGAATGCAAAACCGTGGAAATCGGTTCGTGCGTTCTGGAGTTATAACGTCAGGAAGGAAAACACGACTTATTTTTATATAGTAGATATATATATATATATATATATATATATATATATATATATATATATATATGTGGGATATAATTTAGGATTAGATATAATTAGTTTGTAAGAAATAATAATTATAAAGAACTATATAAAATAGGTTAGGAACATTGCTAATATTAAGTTATATTTAAATGGTACTAGCGCTTTTTTGAAACGACTTGTGGACCACTCTAACAGGTCACGACACAATTCGCTTGCTACGACATTCACGATGCATGGTTAGCGCGGCAGGAAATTGTAGAAATGGCGATAGTCGTAACATACACAGTTTGTATGGCGGTCATTGGAAAATTCGGGAAATGTTGTATTAACTAGTTGTTAATAACATTAAGAATTAGAATCCGTTTCACAATATTAGTAGTTGTAATATTTGTTGTTTGATAATATTATTGTGAACTATTTTTGATATATTTACATTTTGTAAAATAATTTCTTTGAGAAATAATTAAATGAACTATTATTAAATTCAGTTATGTGTTAACTCTTTTTTAATAAGCTATATTGTAATTGGGGGCTCAACTCAGAATTATTATAACATCAAAACTGCTAAAACCACAGCTGGTAATCTAGCCATCACCCACGAAGGTGTAAGGTAGACCCACAATTGGAAACATTAACCAGGATAGGTTTATTGTCACCCCACACTTATGGGCTCAACCGGAATAAAGGAAAAACCAAGTTTATTCGGTTAAGAATATTCTTAACTATTGACCAACGAATAAAGGAAAAACCAAGTTTATTCCGTCAAGAATATTCTTAACCTTTGAACCAGAACTATTGACCAACAGATAAGGAAACAAGCTTATTCAGTCAAGAATAATCTTAACTTCCAGGTGCATACAATTTACTCGTTAAAGTAATTGCACTTCAATCTGTAGCAGTGACAAGTAAAACAATGATAAAGGAAAAACCTAGTTTATTCAGACAAGAATAGTCTTAACCTATGAACCAGAACTATTGACAAACAGATAAGGAAACAAGCTTGTTCAGCTAAGAGTAATCTTAACTTCCAGGTGCGTACAATTTACTTGTCAAAGTAATTGCACTTCAATCTGTTAGCAGTGATAAATAAAACAATGATGGAGGAATAAAACAAATTATCAGTAGCAGAATTACGTCAAGATCTTAGCTTCGTTGGATTAAGTCAACTTTGGAAATCGTGCTGAATTATTAACGAGAATGAACTCGTATAATAGCAAAGTTGAAGGACAGAATAGCAGGTCAGTAAACAATAAAACTAATTATACGTTTTTAGATTTAGAATTGGCTTTACCTAAATATGGACTTAAAAATGTCAAATTATGGATCAAACAATTTGATGATTTCTGTGACCAGGCGGAAATAGATGCAAAATACAGATATTTGTATGCCAGGAGATTGTTAACTGATACCGCAAAACAATTTGTCAATTTTGAAACCAGGATAATAAACTGGGATACATTTAAATCGTATTTGATCGATGAGTTCGATACGAGTTTAAATAGTGCACAGGTGCACAAAATGCTTCAGCAAAGGTTTAAGAAACCAGGTGAAAGTTTTCGTCATTATGTTTATGATATTTTAGACACAGCTAGACAAGCAGATGTCGAAGAAGCAGCTATTATTGATTATATCATAGCAGGTATTCGTGACAGTACAGCTAATAAAGTATTACTGTATGGAGCTGAAAATATTGCACAACTTAGACGTAAGCTTGAAAAATATTAAAAAATTAAAATGGATAGTCCGGATTATGATAGGAGATTAAGGTCAGGTACCAAAACAAAAAGTGAGACAACAGGTGAAAAGATTAAATGTTTTTATTGTGGTTCGTTATCACACTCATCTAAATTGTGTCCAGATGAAGACAAGGGTTATAAATGTTTTACTTGTGGTAATTATGGTCATGTTAGTCGAAACTGTGAAACTAAAATAAATACTGTTAAATTAGAGCATAATATTATGAAAGTGGAAATGATAAAATCAATTTGTGTTAATAAAAGCAGTAATGTAAACGCTTTAATAGATACTGGTAGTGATTTATCTGCAGTGCGCGAAGACTATTTTAAAACATTAAGTAATGTTAAATTATATGATTCTGTTATAACAATACGTGGTTTGTAAAACTCTCGAGTACATTCTTTAGGTAGAATAAGATTGGACATTGAAATTTATTCAGAACATAACGCTAGTTATTTTGAAGTGTTACCTTCACAGGCTATGGAAATAAACATGGTGATAGGTTTGGACATTATAGCTAAAGCTAGATAGATTATTAATAACACGGGTGTAAAATTTCATAAACTATATAACGATAAAGATGAGAATAAAAATGAACTTAAACAATTAATGACATTAAAAATAGACAATGGTGATAAAGAAAGTGATCTAGACTTATCTCATATAAACGATAAAAATGTTGTTAATAAAATACACGAGTTAGTGGACAATGACAAACAAAAAGAGTTTCTCAACTCTGAAAGTGAAATGACAATTATATTGAAAAATTAAACTCCCATATTTTCTAGGCCACTTAAACTACCACCTGCAGATCGACTAGATGTTCAAGAGCAGCTGGATGAAAGGTTAGAAAAGGATGTCATACAGGCAGCCCAGGAAATGAACGACCTAGGTTATGTAATTAAACAAGGCACTGTTCGTCCCTCTAAGGATAAGGTCAACGCAGTTAAGCATTTTCCGAAGCCGAAGACGACGATACAAGTAAAGAATTATGCAGGAAAGTATTTAATAGAAAATGAATTATTATACAGGTTAAAAGATGATCAAAAGCTGTAAGTAGTACCAAGTAACATGCAACCAGAAATAAAACATAAAGCACAGGACATAGGGCATTGTGGCTTGAATAAATGTCAAGAGAATTTTAGATTAGGGATTTAGCTAAAAAGATTAAAACTGTATAGATAATTGCATAGAATGTATACTAGCAAGTAGAAAAGTAGGTAAAGTAGAAGGATACTTAAACTCTATACCTAAGGTAGGTTTACCTTTAGACACATGGCATATAGATCATTTAGGACCTTTACAAACAACAAGCAAAAAGTATAAACATATTCTCGTTATAGTAGATGCTTTTACAAAATTTGTTTGGTTGTTTCCTACTAAATCATCAGGCACTGATGAAGTATTACAGAAACTGAAAGTGATAGCAGAAGTATTCGGAAACCCAAGAAGGTTAATTTCTGACAGGGGTACAGCTTTTACTTCAACAGATTTCAAAGATTATTGTACTGCAGAAAACATTGAACATGTGTTAATAACTACAGGAGTACCAAGGGGTAATGGCCAGGTGAAACGAATAAATGGAATTATTGTACCTGTGTTAACAAAGTTAGCCCTCACAGATCCTAGTATAATTAAAAACATAAAAAAATTAAAGTAGAATGAAACCTATTGGAAATGGAATTGAATACCACTAAAATGAAAGGAAAAATAAATTACGGGCGATCTGTGGTTGGGAAGGGGTAGGGGGTGAGGTTTTAAGGGTTAAAATCGATAAATCTCGATTTCCGGCAAAACTACAAGTCCTATCGAAAAAAGTTAAATGGCAAAGTTGTAGATAATAAAAAGATCTACAACTTTTATATCTACAATTTTACTCCATAACCTCAAAATTCATGTAAAAAATCCAAAAAACCACATTTTTGATTTTTTATTTATATCTTTTACAAAAAAATTTTTTTTTTCATGATATTTGGTAAAAACTTCCCTTTTTATGTCCCAAACACACTGGAATTTTGAAGATTTAAAATATTAATTTTTTCACCCTATTTTGACTCGATATCGAAAAAAAAACCCTAATTTTCAATCGAAAATTCTCACGTCAAAATATCTGATTTTTCAAAACAGTCGGTGGGCTTTTTGTTCGTTGAAATCTCTATTTTCTGATGGTGTAAAAAAAAATATACATTACTATGGAAAATTTTTTCAGAAAATGCAAAAAAACGAAAAATACTAAAATTCGAAATTTTTTTTTTAATCTTTATGTACAATTTTGAGGTATTCATTAAAATTTTTACTTTAATTACTCGAAAAACGTTAGGGACCATGTTAGATTAATAAACAAAAAATTGCAAGTCGAAATGTACTACTATAATTAACAACTAAATAAGTTAATAAAGTTAATATTTAATATGACATCTACAAAATTTTGAGAAAATTGTCGAATTTTCTTTAAATTATATGCGTAGATGCCTATTTATTGCTATTTTAAAATTATACCTATATACCTGAGAGAAGTCTTGTCTCTAAAAACGGTCCAATCTTCTGTTAAAGTAAACGGAGATATTATAGCAATTGATCCGTTATTGATATTTCAAAGAATATCTCTAACGATCGACAGTAAAAAAGATATGGAAACTTATTTACAATACGAGCTTGCACCTTTTCCATTATCTCTTTTTACCGAAAATGGCTACAGAAAAAACGTTAAATCTCAGCTCTACGAATTATTTGTGAGTACGAATAGACCAACGCATTTTGACGGCATTGTGCATCTCGTCGACGGTGGATTTTTACTACACAAAGTAATTTGGCAAAAAAATGAAACGTTGGAAGAGATCATGAATATATATTTACGCTATGTAGAAAAACATTACGCAGCAGACAGCTGTATAGTTTTTGATGGGTACCCTGAAATTGAAAAATCAATTACTGTGTCAACAGTACCAGCAGTTCATTCAACTAAAAAAGGAGAACGTAGTCGTAGAAAGACGTCAGACAATATTCCAGAGTTGAATTATCAAAACCATACAAAAATATCATTTTTGCAAGAAAAATTTTTATCTAATGAGAAAAACAAAGACAAAATAATAAAATCGTTAATGCAAGTATTACAGTCAAAAGGATTTTCCTGTAAACAAGCTAAAGAAGATGCTGATGCTGACATTATTAAGACCTCGATAGAAATTGCCAAAGATACTAATAAAACTGTCATTGTTGTAGGACAAGATATTGATCTTTTGGTCCTTTTGAATCAATTAAATTCTAATAATCATAAAATTTATTTCCTCAAGCCCGGTTCTGGAAATATAAAAGATCTTTTTTTCACGTCTAATAGTTTCAAGTGTGAATCCGTCAAAAACATAGTTGCATTTCTGCATTGTTTTTCTGGTTGCGACACAACATCTGGATTTGCCGGAAAAGGAAAGAAAACTATCGTAAATTCATTATTAGACAATCAAAATTTGTCAAATTTGGCTAATATTTTTTTTTAAAAATATGTAAACAAAGAAGATATAAAAAAAATGGATTGAAATTAATTAAATCTATTTATAAATGTAAAAAGGATAATATATCACTGAATCAATTAAGATTTCAAAAATTTCAATTGGCAAAAATTAAATCATCTTTCATATTGGCAAATCTCCCACCCACAGAAGGTGCAGCAGAACAACATTGTTACAGGGCATATTATCAGCTTCAAACGTGGCTGGGTAATGAATTGACAGCAACAGATTGGGGCTGGAAGCAACATCAACATGGAATTATGCCCAAATTTACAGAAATGGAATTAATTCCGGAAAAATTGCTGAAAACTATTTGCTGCAGCTGTGAAACTGGATGTAATAGTTTAAAATGTGGCTGCCGAAAACATGGTTTAAAATGCACAAATTTATGCTCAAATTGTGGTGGTTCTGAACAATGCGCCAATGTGGAGAAAAAAATCTACGAGGAAGTTAATGATTCCGATGAAATTGCGGATGAAGAACCAATGCAGACCGAAACTAATGTTAATGACGAAGATGGTGATGGTCTTGAAGATGTCGAAGATCTACTAGAATCAGAAAGGCCTGTCGAATCTAACGATCAAGAAATACCATCAAAAAGACAGAAACTGATGAATAAGTGATTCGAATTGAATACTATGTTTTGATAAATACAAAGATTAATGCTTTTAGAAATAATAGAATGTATAGTGTAATCATTAAAAAAAATCTCTACTCAATAGTACGATTTACGTGTATATTTCTATCTAATGAGATTTTCTAATACATAAATGTAATGAAAATTTAATAAATCAACTTTTATTACTGAAAAAAAAAGCAGAAGATACATTTTTTTAATAAAATCCCCTTTTAAATCGTATTTTTAATATTTACAACAACTATGTTTTTTGCGATATTTATGTTTAATTGGTTTGTAATTTTTTTGTTTATTAATCTAACATGGAACCTAACGTTTTTCGAGTAATTAAAGTAAAAACTTTAATGAATACCTTAAAATTGTACATAAAGATTAAAAAAAAATTTCGAATTTTAGTATTTTTCGTTTTTTTGCATTTTCTGAAGAATTTTTCCATAGTAATGTATATTTTTTTTTACACCATCAGAAAATAGAGATTTCAACGAACAAAAAGCCCACCGACTTTTTTGAAAAATCAAATATTTTGACGTGAGAATTTTCGATTGAAAATTAGGGTTTTTTTTTCGATATCGAGTCAAAATAGGGTGAAAAAATTAATATTTTAAATCTTCAAAATTCCAGTGTGTTTGGGACATAAAGAGGTAAGTTTTCACCAAATATCATGAAGAAAAAAATTTTTTTGTAAAAGATATAAATAAAAAATCAAAAATGTGGTTTTTTGGATTTTTTACATGAATTTTGAGGTTATGGAGTAAAAGTGTAGATACAAAAGTTGTAGATCTTTTTATTATGTACAACTTTGCCATTTTACTTTTTTCGATAGGACTTGTAGTTTTGCCGGAAATCGAGATTTACCGATTTTTACCCTTAAAACCTCACCCTCTACCCCTTCCCAACCTCAGATCGACTGTAATTTATTTTTCCTTTCATTTTAGTAGTATTTCCTTAAATTTCCAATAGGTTTCATTCTACTTTAATTTTTTTATGTTTCTAAAATTATCTACCCTGGTCTATAAGTGGTATTCACATGTAAGTAAACTACAGTTAATGCTAAACAGTACTTATCATAGAGGTATTAAAATGACACCATTTGAATAAATGATTGTGGTTAAAATGAAAACCAAACAAGACATGAAAATAATAGATTTGATTACAGAAGAAATACAAAATGAGTTTGTAGATAAACGTGAAAAGCTGAGAGAAGAGGCTAAAGGAATTATTCTAAAAATTCAACAAGAAAACAGGGCTAGCTACAATAGGAAATGTAAAGCACCAAGAAAGTATACACTGAACAGTTTAGTGGCTATACAACGTACACAATTTGCAACAGGAGCTAAAGTTAGAGCTAAATTTTTAGGACCATACAAAATAACGAAAATTAAATGCAATGATCGTTATGACGTGGAGAAAACAGGAGAGCGTGAAGGACCAATAAGGACTTCTACATCAGCAGATATGATAAAACCATGGGCAGGATGATTGTAGCAACTGAGGACAGTTACTAGTCAGGATATGCCGAATGTGGGATATAATTTAGGATTAGATATAATTAGTTTGTAAGAAATAATAATTATAAAGAACTCTATAAAATAGGTTAGGAACTTTGCTAATATTTAGAAATATTTAAATGTTACTAGCGCTGTTTTGAAACGACTTGTGGACCCCTCTAAATAACCATTGAATGCTGACAGCACATGTTGGGCACGACAAATGATTGTTAAAATGGCTGATACGTAGAAATACACAGTTTGTATGGTGGTTATTAGTAAAATTCAGAAAATGTTGTATTAACTAGTTGTTAAAAGCATTGAGAATTATAATCAGTTAAACTATATTGCTAGTTGTAATATTAGTTATTGTTTAGACGTAAATAGTGTAGTTTGTGCATAAAAGTATAGTGTTAAATGTTAGGTTGTGTTTATCATTATAAAACGTTGTGAATTTATGTGTTAACTATTTTTTAATATACTATTTTGTATATGGGGGCTCAACTCACGATTAATATAACATCAAAACTGCTATAACCACAGCTGGTAATCTAGCTACCATCCACTAAGGTGTAAGGTAGACCTACATTTGGATACGTCAACCGGGATAGGAACAAATTTCAACCCACATATATATATATATATATATATATATATATATATATATATATATATATATATATATATATATATGTGGGATATAATTTAGGATTTTATATAATTTGTTTGTAAAAAATAATAATTATAAACAACTCTATAAAATAAGTTCGGAACTTTGCTAATATTAAGTTATATCTAAATGTTAAAAGCGCTGTTTTGAAACGACTTGTGGACCCCTCTAAGAGGTCACGACACACGTTCGCTTGATATGATATGCTGAAGATGCATGGTTAGCGCGGGAGAAGATTGTAAGAAATTGCTGATACGTAGCATACACAGTTTGTATGGCGGTCATTGGTAAATTCGGGAAATGTTGTATTAACTAGTTGTTAATAGCATTGAGAATTATAATCAGTAAACTATATTGCTAGTTGTAATATTAGTTATTGTTTAGACGTAAATAGTGTAGTTTGTGCATAAAAATATAGTGTTTAATGTTAAATTGTAATTAACATTATAAAACGTTGTGAATGTAAACTTTGTACTATTTATACTACGCATTACTTTGTGATATGCAATCATTGAAAGGTCTTCAAACCTAAGCATTACATATAATCTAGTGATAATATTATTGTGAACTATTTTTGATATATTAATATTCTTGTAATATAATAGTTTTTCTTTGAGAAATAATTAAATGAACTATTATTAAACAAAATTTATGTCTTAACTATTCTTTAATAAACTATATTGTAAATGGGGGCACAACTCAGGATTAATATAACATCAACACTGCTAAAAACCACAGCTGGTAATTACATCTAGCTAGCACCCACTAAGGTGTAAAATAGACTCACGCTTGGAGACGTCAACTGGAATAGGAATAAACCTCAACCCACATCTATATATATATGTGGGATATAATTTAGAATTAAATATAATTAGTTTGTAAGAAATAGTAATTATATAGTGAAGAACTCTATAAAATAGGTTAGGAACATTGCTAATATTAAGTTATATTCAAATGTTACTAGCTCTGTTTTTTAAACGATTTGTGAACCCCGTTCACTTGACGTTCGCTTGCTACGACATGCGATGATGCATGGTCAACAAGAGAAGGTTGTTAAAATGGCGATAGTAGACATACATAGTTTGTATGGCAGTCATAGTAAAATCGAGAAATGTAATATTAACTAGTTGTTAATAACATTTAGAATTAGAATACGATTAACAAACATTACTAGTTGTAATATTTGTTGTTGAATTATTGTTGTGAACTATTTTTATATATGTGAGTTATTTTTGTAATATAATTTCTTTGAAAATAATTAATTGAACTTTATTTTTAATAAGCTAAATTGTAATGGGGGCTCAACTTAAGGATTAAAATAAGATCAAAACAGCTAAAACCACAGCTGGTAATCTATCTAACACCCACTAAGGTGTAAGGTAGACCCACAATTAGAAACATCAACAAGGATAGGATTATTGTCACCCCACACTTGAGGGCGTCAACCGGGATAAAGGAAAAACCAAGTTTTTTCCGTCAAAAATATTCCTAACCTTTGAACCAGAACTATTGACCAACAGATAAGGAAACAAGCTTCTTCAGTCAAGAATAATCTTAACTTCCAGGTGCATACAATTTACTCGTCAAAGTAATTGCACTTCAATCTGTAGCAGTGACAAATAAAACAAGAATAAAGGAAAAACCAAAAATATTCCGTCAAGAATACTCTTAACCTTTGAACCAGAACTATTGACCAACGGATAAGGAAACCTAGTTTATTCAGTCAAGAATACTCTTAACTTCCAGGTGCGTACAATTTACTCGTTTAAGTAATTGCACTGCAATCTGTTAGCAGTGATAAATATAACAATGATGGAAGAATTAAACAACTTGTCAGTAGCAGAATTACGTCAAGAACTTAGCTTCGTTGGATTAAGTCAACGTGGAAATCGTGCTGAATTATTAACGAGAATGAACTCGTATAATAGCAAAGTTGAAGAACAGAATTGCAGGTCTGTAAACAATGAAACAGAAAATAAAACTAATTATACGTTTTTAGATTTAGAATTGGCTTTACCTAAATATAATGGACTTAAAAATGTCAAATTATGGATTAAACAATTTGATGATTTCTGTGACCAGGCGGAAATAGATACGAATTACAGATATTTGTATGCCAGGAGATTGTTAACCGATACCGCAAAACAATTTGTCAATTTTGAAACCAGGATAATAAACTGGGATACATTTAAATCGTATTTGATTGATGAGTTCGATACGAGTTTGAATAGTGCACAGGTGCACAAAATGCTTCAACAAAGGTTTAAGAAGCCAAGTGAAAGTTTTCGTCAATATGTTTATGATATTTTAAAAATAGCTCGACAAGCAGATGTCGAAGAAGCAGCTATTATGGATTATATCATAGTAGGTATTCGTGACAGTTCAGCTAATAAAGTAATACTGTATGGAGCTGAGAATATTGGGCAACTTAGACGTAAGCTTGAACAATATAAAAAAATGAAAATGGATAGTCAGGACTATGATAGGAGATCAAGGTCAGGTACCAAAACAAAAACTGAGACAACAGGTGAGAAAATTAAATGTTTTAATTGTGGTTCGTTATCACACTCATCTAAATTGTGTCCAGATAAAGACAAGGGTTATAAATGTTTTACATGTAACAATTATGTTTATGTTAGTCGAAACTGTGAAACTAAAATAAAAACTGTTAAATTAGAGCATAATATTATGAAAGTGGAAATGATAAAATCAATTTGTGTTAATTAAAGCAGTAATGTAAACGCTTTAATAGATACTGGTAGTGATTTATACGCAGTGCGCGAATACTATTTTTAAACATTAAAGAATGTTAAATTATTTGACTCTCTTATAACAATACGTGGTTTGTAAAACTCTAGAGTAAATTCTTTATGTAGAATAAAATTGGACATTGAAATTGATTCAGAACATTACGCTAGTTATTTTGAAGTGTTACCATCACAGGCGATGCATATAAACATGGTGATAGGTTTGGACATTATAGCTAAAGCTACAGTGATTATTGATAACAAGGGTGTAAAATTTCATAAACTTTATAACGATAAAGATGAAAATGAAAGTGAAGTTAAACAATTAATGACATTAAAAATAGACAATGGTGATAAAGAAAGTGAACTAGACTTATCTCATATAAACGATAAAATTGTTGTTAATAAAATACACGAGTTAGTGGACAATGACAAACGAAAAGAGTTAATCAACTCTGAAAGTGAAAAGATAATTATATTGAAAAATGATACTTCCATATTTTTTAGGCCACTTAAACTACCACCTGCAGATAGACTAGATGTTCAAGAGCAGCTGGATGAAGGGTTAGAAAAGGATGTCATACAGGCAGCCCAGGAAATGAACGACCTAGGTTATGTAATTAAACAAGGCACTGTTCGTCCCTCTAAGGATAAGGTCAACGCAGTCAAGCATTTTCCGAAGCCGAAGATGACGATACAAGCAAAGAATTATGCAGGAAAGTATTTAATAGAAAGTGAATTATTATACAGGGTAAAAGACAATCAAAAGCTGTTAGTAGTACCAAGTAACATGCAATCAGAAATAATACGTAAAGCACAGGACATAGGACATTGTGGCTTGAATAAATGTCAAGAAAAAATTAACAGGGAATTTAGGATCAATGATTTAGCTGAAAAGAATAAAAACTGTATAGATAATTGCATAGAATGTATACTAGCAACCAGAAAAGTAGGTAAAGTAGAAGGATACTTAAACTCTATACCTAAGGTAGGTTTACCTTTAGACACATGGCATATAGACCATTTAGGACCTTTACAAACAACAAGCAAAAAGTATAAACATATTCTCGTTATAGTTGATGTTTTTACAAAATTTGTTTGGTTGTTTCCGACTAAATCTTCAGGCACTGATGAAGTATTACAGAAATTGAAAGTGATAGCAGAAGTATTCGGAAACCCAAGAAGGTTAATTTCTGACAAGGGTACAGCTTTTACTTCAACAGATCTCAAAGATTATTGTACTGCAGAAAATATTGAACATGTGTTAATAACTACAGGAGTACTAAGGGGTAATAACCAGGTTGAACGAATAAATGGAATAACCTGTGTTAACAAAGTTAGCCCTAACAGATCCTAGTAAGTGGTATTCACATGTAAGTAAACTACAGTTAATGCTAAACAGTACTTATCAAAGAGGTATTAAAGTGACACCCTTTGAATTGATGATTGGGGTTAAAATGCAAACCAAACAAGACATAAAAATAATAGATTTGATTACAGAAAAAATACAAAATGAGTTTGTAGATAAACGTGAGAAGCTGAGAGAAGAAGCTAAGGGAAATATTCTAAAAATTTAGCAAGAAAACAGGACTAGCTACAATAAGAAATGTAAATCACCAAGAAAGTAAACACTGAACAGTTTAGTGGCTATACAACGTACACAATTTACAACAGGAGCTAAAGTTAAAGCTAAATTTTTAGGACCATACAAAATAACGAAAATTAAAGGCAATGATCGTTATGACGTGCAGATATCAGGAGAGTGTGAAGGACCAATAAGGACTTCTACATCAGCAGAAATGATGAAACCATGGGCAGGATGATTGTAGCAACTGAGGATAGTTACTAGTCAGGATAGGCCGAATGTGGGATATAATTTAGAATTAGATATAATTAGTTTGTAAGAAATAGTAATTATATAGTAAAGAACTCTATATAATATGTTAGGAACATTGCTAATATTAAGTTATATTCAAATGTTACTAGCTCTGTTTTTCAAACGATTTGTGAACCCCGTTCACTTGACGTTCGCTTGCTACGACATGCGATGATGCATGGTCAACAAGAGAAGGTTGTTAAAATGGCGATAGTAGACATACATAGTTTGTATGGCAGTCATAGTAAAATCGGGAAATGTAGTATTAACTAGTTGTTAATAACATTTAGAATTAGAATACGATTAACAAACATTACTTGTTGTAATATTTGTTGTTGAATTATTGTTGTGAACTATTTTTATATATGTGAGTTATTTTTGTAATATAATTTCTATGAAAATAATTAATTGAACTTTATTTTTAATAAGCTAAACTGTAATGGGGGCTCAACTTAAGGATTGAAATAAGATCAAAACAGCTATAACCACAGCTGGTAATCTATCTAACACTCACTAAGGTGTAAGGTAGACCCACAATTAGAAACGTCAACAAGGATAGGATTATTGTCACCCCACATATATATATATATATAGTTATACTTTTCAACACTGCTTTCCAGCTGTCAAACTTTTGTAAAAACACTGATTTTAGGGTAAATTAACACAAAATTAAAACAAACTTAAATACTTTTCATTAGAAGAAGTATTTATATAAATTATTTAATTTTTTTCCGTAATTAATTTCTCACTTTTAATTACTTGTTTCACCTAAAGTAGCAGGAGCCGATCTTACACACAGTAGATAGGGACAGTGGCTATCTCGGTAATCCCAGTAGATAGGAAATTTTTTTTTTGCATTTGTCTTACATTTTGCTGTACTTCCCGAGTGTTCGCTCATTATGTACCTTGCTTACTATTGTTTTGTATATTTGTACCAATCTGGAACAATTTGTATATTATAAGAAATTGATATATCCATACTATGTTTTTTGTACAATGTATTTTTAAAAAGCTTATGTCAGGCGTTTGGTTGCAGACGTCCCTAACCACTAGAAGGTGGCTTGACTCTCCCTCATCTGGCGAAATATGTCTCAATCGATAGTGAGACTACTTGTTGCAATCATAGATTGCAGCTTTCGATCTGCTATCAAGACTTGTTGTCTTAAACAATAGTGACGCTACTTGTTACAATCATAGATTGTAAACATTCGCTCTGCTATCTCGACAGATATCTCAAACAATAGTGACGCTACTTGTTACAATCAAAGATTGTAAGCTTTCGCACTGCCGTTTTGACATATTGACTGGCAATATTGACTGACACTATTTGTTACAATTAATTGTAAACTTTCGTTCTGCTATTCCAGCTTTATGGTCTCATCGATAGTGACACTACTTGCTGCAATCGTAGATTACAAACTGGTGTTTTGCTATCTCAAATATTTAATGCAAATGTATAGTAAAAACTCACAATTAAGTTATATAAAAACCATTTTCAATCCCCTGGAACCGCCTGTGTGAATTTCTCAATATAAAGTAAGAAGAACCTTAACGATGGCATCGTTCGAATTTTGAGTCTGTCACATAGAGCACACATGGCCCTGACGTAGAAACTTTAAATTTCGATAATGATAATTTTCAAATGTTAATAACATAGTTCTTTGTATAGAGTTGAGCATTCTACTGGGCACCACAAGGGTGGCCCTGTGGTACCATGCTGAAGCACAACACACAGCCATTGGCATAAATGCCCCCTCGTATAGTGTCACCATAGTTGCTGAGTTTAAGCCCTATTCCGTCCTTGTAACACGCGCAAGGTGTGCTACAAGTTTAGTCATTCGTTTTCTCAAGAAACGAATATGTGTCAGAAACGTTAATTGGTTGTCCAATATTATTCCTGTGTATTGAATACTCGTTACCATGCTAAATTAGTGCCATTGATTTTAACTGTTGAATTGCGATTCACACTAAGTTGACCCCTGAGCATAATCATTTTTGTGTTTCTTAAAGATATAGCTATTTTGTGTAGCTTCTAGAAACTACACATTTTATCTATAGCAGTTTGAGAACGGCTTTCTAGTTGATCTCTACTATTTGCACCGACAAAAATCACTTTATCATTGGAAAAACATACGTTTACACAACCATCCGAGTGAGAAACACAGATCTCGTCAAATACCATGTTCAAGAGCTCAGGGCCCATTACAGATCGCTGAGGACAACCTATAGATAGCTGCCTTTCCTTAGAACGGTAATCGGTTTGTAAAATTATTGTTCGACATTGAAAATAGTTCTTTATAGTGTAGTAGATGTTCCTAGAGGTTTTTGCTGGCCTAATTCTTCGAAGGGAACTTGGCCACCAGACATTGTCAAAGGCACCCTGATTGTCTATAAAAATCCCAAGTACATATTTGTACTTAAGCCTACTTACTTACCATACTTGTAAGTGATGTAATAGTTCTATAAGAAGAAATGAGATCTTTTTGTTTATCTTCACTTTTAAGAAACAGTGTAAACAGAGCTTTTTTCCATTCCGTCAGAAAACACATTTCCTTAAGATAGGTATTATACATGCAAACTATGTAATCAGGTTTAAGCTGGAAAAACTTAGTGAAAATTTCTCCATCAATTAGATCATGACCTTGTGCTTTGCCAGGCTTGATCTTTAATATCGCCTCTCGAACTTCTTCAACGGTAAATTTACTTGCATTATCATGACTACAATAGTTTTGATTCTCATAACGTATTGTCTCCTGTTCCATGCTTTCAGACGTCATGTCATCAGCAGGCGCATAGTGTTCCAAGATATAATTAAGATCTACGGTCTCTGCAGTGCCCCCGCGGATCTTTAACGAATTAAAGATTTGCCCGCCTCTTATCTTGTTCCGCGGCAATTTGTATATGAGACCCCACGGGTCGCTGTTTTTTACCAGTTGGACCAGTGCTTGTTATGAATCTTGCTTCTTGGATGCAATTGCAAGCTTTTATTCTCTATCAACTTTCTTGTCAATCTTCTCGGCAACATCGTCATCAACCCTGCGATCGCTAATAAAATCAAGCTAAAATTTTGGATTTTATAAAAACTGAATATGAAATTAAAAAAAATAAAAAATTCTATGTATAGGCACATTTATGAAAACCATGCATCTCTTTGAAAATGTAAATTTATTAAATTTACCAGTTGCGCTACATAGAACTCGACGCGTTTTTGTGGTACTGGTAATAATATTATGTAAAAAGCATTAGTAATTCTAGAAAGTAGTTAGTAGTAAAAGCAATTCCTGTAAAACTCTTTTCTTTGACGGTTGCAGTTATTATCCATTTGGATATTTACTCTACCATTTCGATTTAGCCTTTTAACATTGTTGAAGTTACCTGAATTTTTTTTTAAATTTAGATTCCTTTTGTTTATAATTCCACATGTTTAAATTTTCTTCGTTAAATTAAATGTGATTTATTTTATTTAGCGTTTACTCTTTGCTTCCAAATGTTACTCTAAGAAATGAACGATGCAAACTAAACAACCTTGCTCTTTTCTTTTAAACTAAATAATTTTACTTTATACTCTAATAAATAGCATTCAATTAAGGCATGCATTATGCAGAGATTATTCTAATCAAGTCTTTAAAACATATTGTGTTTTGTGGTCAGTTCAACTTGTTTAGTGTTACCTTGCAATTAGAAAATATTTTTAATTAATTACCTATTTTATGAATGAGTTAAAGCCGAAGTTCATCCAATTTTACAATCTTCTTTGGAACTATTATGTTTTTTTGTTATAGCTATCTCTTTAATATTGTTAAAAAGGTTAATAATTAGAATAGGTCTATATTTAATAGACTTATTTAATGTGATTTTTGTTTTAATAAAATATCCTTTTATGTTAAATTTACAGTTAGTTGTTAAAAATGTATCATCAAGTAGATTAATGTGTATATTATTTTCTCGTAATAAATATTTTAGTTCATAGTTAAGCTGAAAAATTGTTTTATGGTTATATGGTTAGTTATAGATGGTGACAGTGTATTAAAATGACAATTTGACACATTTGTATTACCACTCCATGTTTTTTAAATATAAAAATGTTAATAACTTTGCGCACGATTAAGCTATTTAAACTATATAAACTTTAGGAGTCAGATAAATGTTCAAGTTTTGTTTATAAACAGATCATTAATTAGTATATCAATTATTTCAAAACAAATAGCTGTATCAAATATCCAATTTCTTTTTTTTTATAATATTTTTATACATTGTTTCAAGCATATGCGTTTCATATTTTCATATTTGTATTTATATTTAGTTATTATTATAAACTATTTTTGAAAATGTATATATCGATCAATCATTTCAATAAGGGGTCAAGTTCGAATTTTGAGTTTTGCGATATTGAGGAATTATGTATTCTTCTAATCATGAACCAGTTATTACTTATAACTTTAAATATGCATCGCTTAACTATCATAACTTTATATAAACGGTCTTTATATAAACGGTCATCGTGGGTTATTTAACTTATTTGACTTAAGAGTCTATCGTCGACTCTTAGATGTCTGCATATTATTTTGGTTTTCATGTAGCAGCGTTTCACGAAATCCTTCACTGATAGTGGTAGTTTGTTTATAGCAACGTTTATTAATTTTTCCTTTAAATCTCCGCTATGAATTTTACATACACAAATAAAAAAATCAACATATTGTTTGACTGCATCAAAAATATCTGCAATCTGGTAATGCTTTTGGTAGCATTTCAATTACAATATTTTGTATTATTGATACTTTGCAAGTTTTGTTGTCCATTTAATTATCTTTCTACAATAAGTTTGTGTATTTCAACTGGACACTTTACTGTAAGAGTGTTTAGGTATTATCAACAAATCCCAACAAAACAAAGTCATTTTCATTCACAAAATATGCCATTTGAGATATATATACTTGAATTAATTCATAAACATAATCTTTAATATTTAAGGCAGAATAAACTAAATCCTTTTCTAAATGGCATTGACCTATTTCTGCAGTACAATATCATTCGCACTGCTTGATTAGGTTTTTCATACTGCTAACAAAACCTACAAAATCATCTTCTTCACAATTTGTATTTATTCTATAAATACTTTAAAGAAATGTTGTTGACAATTAAGGTTATAAAAGCATTAATTTTCATTTTATTTCAATTTGTCGATGGCTGTGATAAATCTTACTCCATATTGCGTGTGTTAGATGTAGTATCAATCAGTGGTTTTAATTTGTGAACTGGAAATATGTTAATAGAATTAGTACCTTTATTTAAATTTGTTTTTTTTTTACATTTTGATTAAATAAAGTATTTCTCTGTTTTAATTCCGTACTACTTCCATCCTTGCATTAAAGAAGCCTAAGCCTAAGATTTAAGGGCGTTAACAAACATAATAGGAGTGTGGTACTTAAAATAACATGTTACGGTGTTATTTAAAACCCGTTAAGTAGCTACAGACAATACAGGATCATCACCGCAATAAAAATGCATTTAAGCTTACAAGAAGAATAGTAAATAATATATCATAATGCCGACAGAGGCCTGTGACAAATCTTTTAAACTAACAATATTTTAGAGATTTTAAAGAATATTTTAGAGAGAAAAACAATTAAAATAAATATGTTATATCTTATTACAGAAATTAAAGTTAACCGGTTGAACATTTGCATATTTTAGACATGTCATTAAAGCTTATGTAGGACGCAACAAAATAATTATTACAATAGAATATTTAAAACTTATTGTTGAGTGTTGTGCACTGCTTGCTGGGTGATAGCTAACTATTATTTCAAATTTTAATCCTTTTTTAAATTGAAATATTTAACACGTCCATATTTCGCTTGCGACAGGGGTAAACACTAGTATTCATACATTCTAATTTGTTTATTTGTTTGGTATTTTGTAGGCGTTAGTAGTCTTTTGTAGGTTCTTTAATACCCCAACAGGTAAAAACTTTTGGATATTATAAATCAACAGTCTAGGGTTCTTCGGTAGATAACGAATTCAGTATAATTGTTCTTCAATACAAAATACATTATTAAGAATACAAAAACACAACATTCTAAAACACAAACAAACTTTAATTTCTTGATTGATTTCTTTTATTTTGAGCCTTTATAATGTATGGAGGGTTCCTACATTTTTAATTTTTATTTTAGCTTCTCTGTAGAATGATTTCGAGTAACAGGCAATTTTTAAAAAATTTGTCTTATTTTGTTTTCATTATTTTGACAAACAAATCATTACATTCACCTGAGTAAAAAAAAAAATTTTAAAAAACAAATTCTGCATATACATTATGTTCTTGAATACGAAATTGTTATATTAAGCAGAAATAAACTATTATTTTATATTAATCAGGTTTATTTTATAAACTAAATGTACACTTGCATTATGATGTCACAGAGTATAGAATTACATAGTACAGTATTACAGACTACAGTATTACCGAGTGTAAAAAGAAAGATAGAAGAGTAGTAGTGTCAATCCCTAGAGGGCGCTAAATTTAAATCCAACACTCCCTCTAAATTTAGACATTCTAACAACAAATCATAATTAATTGAGTGTCAAAAAACATGAAAATATTAATCAAGTTATACTACAAGATATTCTAACATATCACTTAACAAAAGAGTTGTAGTTAAACATACCAAGTTTAGATCTTAAGAATTGGAATTTATCTTTTGACAATGCTTTAGTTAATATATCTGCATATTGATCACCAGTGCTTACAGATTTTAAATCTATAATCTTTTGAGAATATTATTCTTTTATGAAGTGATACTTAATATCAATATGTTTACATCTTTTATGAAAATTTATATTCTTGATTACACTGATGGCACTTTGATTATCCAAATGTAAACACTTAGTGTCTTGATTATATTCACCAATATCACATAACACTTGCTTTATCTACATAGCTTCTTTTGTTGCAGCACAGGCTGCCATAAATTCAGCTTCTGTTGTTGACAGAGCAACCGTCTGTTGGCGTTGGCTGGACCATGTCACAGCAGCACCATTCTTTATGAAGACGTAGCCAGTAACTGAGCGTCTTGTATCAATATCATTTGCATAATCAGCATCACTATAACCAGTAACAACTGGTGGCTCTGATGTTGATGAGTAGTTCAGGCCATAATCTTTAGTATCCGTTTTAGAAATAAGTAGGCCATCATCCACATACAGGCAAAGATAACATTTCTCATTATTGACATGACCAACATACACACATTGATCAGCTTTGCTGATGATGAAGCCAAATTTCTTTAATATTGAGTCAAATTTCTTATTCCAGCTTCTGGGGGCTTGCTTTAAACCATACAGCGACTTGTTGAGCTTGCATACCATGTTGTTTTCACAGGATAGACCTTCAGGCGGAGACATAAATATGGTCTCTTCAAGTTCACCATATAAAAATGCAGTTTTTACATCAAGTTGTAAGATTTTAAGTTTATTTTGAACAGCCATGGAAAGCAATGTATCATACCTTACAGTCGGAGCGAATGTTTCTGTGTAGTCAATACCTGCGGTTTGTGCAAATCCCTTAGCACAAAGTCTCGATTTGAACCGTGAACCCGTTGACTCTTCCTTTATTCGGAACACCCATTTACTGCCGATCACTTTGGCATTTGGAGGTTTTTCTATCAATGTCTAGGTTTCATGTTTCTTATGAGCATCAAGTTCTTCATTGATTGACTTTATCCATTCATTTGAACACAGATGAGTATGTTCTTTAGTACATGGACAGTTGAAATTTTTATTTTCTGTTTTATTTCTTGGTCTCAATGTCACATTACTGACAGGAGGAGAATCAATACTGGTGTTAGGTAAGTATTCACTGTCGGATGTTGACCTGTTTCCTTTCTCTGTCTCATATAAACTTTCTGAATTTGTGTCATTGTCAATCAAGCTGTCTTTTTTCGTTTTTGCTTTTTCTCTTACATCTTCTTTTTTTGTATTTATTTTGTCATTTTCAGTGTCTGTCTCATACAATTCTACTGAAACAAAGTCTCTCTTCACTGAGAATTCAAGAAATGTAGCATCTCTGCTCTTTATTACCTTTCTAGTATTTAGTAATGTGAATCTGTATCCTTTTGTATGGTCGCAGTATCCGATGAAAATCATTCTGTGAGCCTTTGGGTTCCATTTTCTGCGTTTTTCTTTAGGCAGTTGAACCATTGCCTCGCAGCCAAATATACGCATATGATTAACATTTGGTTTGCGTCCAGACCACATTTACATAGGAGTCTTGAAAGCTAAGGATCTGGTTGGGAAACGATTGATGATGTAAGCAGCAGTGTGTATTGCATCTCCTCAATACAACTTCGGCATACCAGCGTTGAGTAGCATGCACTTCGCTTTTTCAACCAGTGTCCGATTCATGCGTTTCGCAGTCCCATTCTGTTCAGGCGTGTATGGTGTGGTTGTTTGATGGATGAATCCGGCACCTTTCAGGTAATCAGAGAAGGCTTTGTTATCGTATTCAAGTCCGTTGTCTGTACGAAAAACCTTTATACGAGTATTTAATTGATTTTCAACTTCTTGCTTGAATTCTTTGAATTTACTGAGCACTTCAGACTTATTGTGAAGAAAGTATACTGAAATCTTCTTGGAATATTCATCTAGGAAGGTTAAAAAATATCTGCACCCACCGAGAGACTGGGTTTCCATTGGTCCACATACGTCAGAATGAACCAGTTCAAGGGGTTTGGTGACTCTTAATCCATCACTTTTAAAAGGTAACCGTGTCTGCTTTCCTTCTTTACAGGTTATGCATGTCAGATTTTCTGTTTTTCCTGAGAAAGTTAAAT
Source organism: Panorpa germanica (assembly GCA_963678705.1). NCBI lineage: Eukaryota > Metazoa > Arthropoda > Insecta > Mecoptera > Panorpidae > Panorpa > Panorpa germanica. The sequence goes on from OY783208.1 coordinate 13,744,505, forward strand.
GCTCTGTGTTATCAGACAATTTTTTAAAGTTTGGAAATTAAGATGTCCCATCCTCTGGTGCCAACAAAAAGCATCTTATTCATGTTCAACACTGGACATGTGCGCAAGGCTTTCAGGCATGTTCAGCCGGTACATGTTATTTACAATGCTCGCAGTTGCTATTATTTGATTCTTGCTGTTCATGATCACACAGCCTAAGGCATCAAATTTTACTTGGCCTCCATTTTTAATAATTTAGCTTACAGATATCAGATTAGTTGCCAATTCAGGAACATATAAGACATTTGTGAAAAGAATCTTATTCTCTTGCCCGTTTTGGTCATAAATATTTAAGCTGACATCTCCTGAGCTTTGCACAGACAACACTTTGTTATCAGCAACACGAATGTTCTTTGTTATAGGGGTAGTTTCCTTAACAATTATATTCTTGGTTTTAGTCATATGTGCCGAAGCACCGGAGTCTATGTACCAAGCATCATCATAGTGGGATGACGCAACAAACACAGCAGCATAAGAAGAGCTAGGTCTCTGTGTCTTGTTCATGGGTTTGTATTTGTTGCATTCAGAGCGTTTATGTCCATATTGATTGCAGGAATAACATCTCGGACCCTTGTAGAACTTCTTCTTTACAGAGTTGTTATGAAACTTCTTGTTGACAGCAAAAGCCGTTGTGTTGTTGCCTGAATTTCTAACATCTTGCAATAGTTTTGCTTTAACACTGTCTGCAGTTATTTTTGTGCCTGAGCTTTCGATCGCAATAATCATTGGTTGATATGATTCGGGCAGACCGGAGAGCAGCAACGTCCCGAGCCACTCGTCGTCCACTTTAAAGCCAATGTTGTGCAGCTTGTGAGCTGTTGACATAATTTTGCTCACATACTCTTCTATATTTTGACATCCACTGAGCGATGTGTTACATAAATCACGCAGCAGACCAACTCGGCGTGTAAATCCGGAGTCGTCGAACGCTGCTGCCAATTTGTCCAAAACTCCTTTGGCCGTGTTTTCCTCTTGGATATGAACGTAATTGATCGGATCAACCAGAAGAATTAACTTTGTTTTCGCTTTTGTATCACGTTTTGAATCTGCGGGTGACGCCGGGTTAACCTCAATACAATCCCATAATTCTTCGTGTTGTAAGTATGTTTTCACTGCGAATTGCCAAGTCGAATAGTTTTCACGGCCGGTTAACTTCTCGATTGATGCCAGTAAATTATTCGATGCCATTTTTATTCGTTGAGAATACTTTAAACACAAAGAAGAACAGAAACAGTTTCAACAGCCACGTTTTTTTTTAAGGTTATGTTCACCACTAAAAGTGTTTATTCACTGTTTACTTTTCGAAAAACACTCACTAAACGTCTCTGGGTTTATCTGGGCCGATAACCTGTTATATTTAGCAGAAATAAACTATTATTTTATATTGATCAGGTTTACTTTATTAACTAAATGTACACTTGCATTATGATGTCACAAAGTATAGAATTACATAGTACAGTATTACAGAGTACAGTATTACCGAGTGTAAAAAGAAAGATAGAAGAGTAGTAGTGTCAATCCCGAGAGGGCGCTAAATTTAAATCAAACAGAAATACATTTCAAAATTTATAAATTCAAATTTTTTTTAAAACGGTCGCTAATAAAATCGAGGTCAAATTTTGGATTTTGTAATAACTAAATGTGATATTTAAAAAAAATCAAAAGTTGTATGTATGGACACATTTATGGAAACCATGCATCTATTTAAAAATGTAAATTTATTAAATGTATGAACTGTTATGAGTATGTTTTGAGATACTGGTGATAATATTATGTGAAAAGCATTAGTCATTCTAGATAGTAGTTAGTAGTAAAAGCAATATTTTAATAAAAAATTATATATTTAATTATTGTTTTACTTCTAGTGCATTATTTAATTTGTTATTTTATCTATAACTATTCATTTATAAATTTATCTAATTTACTTAATATAAGTTAAAATGATTGTTGTAAGAAATGTATTTTATTATTTATTTTTGTACATTATATGACATCACTATTTCAGCACTTAACATAAGGGTTTCTTGCATTTTTATTAATTAAAAATTCATTTGTTATACTTAAAACTTTTTATTTATTATATAATATATAAATGAATTACAAATATAATGGTAAAGTAATTATTATGATACATATTAAATTAATTATTCAAATTTTTCATTTTTAAATTTCATAAATTGTTTTTGGAGTATATCTGAAGATGAAAATGCTATTGAGCACTTACCATTTTGTTCAAAATTTTCAATTGTTTTCCTCAGCTCATCTATTGATCTAAGTGCTTTATCCAATGATAAAACTTTGTTTTCTTCAGCATTCACTTTACTGCTATTATTATTACATGTAGAGTGATTATAGCCATTGTCATTACATGTCTTATGGTTTACTGAATTTTTTTCAGAGTTCTCTTTTCTTGATGCCTCTGATTTCACATTAACGTATTTATTAGTATTTATTTCTTTATTAGTTCTGACGATTCGATTATTTAGTGAATACATATCGTCATCTTGTTTATACCAATTCATGTAAAACTCTTTTCTTTAACGGTTGCAGTTATTATCCATTTTGATTCAGCCTTTTAACATTGTTGAAGTTTCCTGAATTCTTTTTATATTTGGATTCCTGTTTTTTATATTACCACATGTTTAAATTTTCTTCGTTAAAATAAATGTGATTATAATTGTGAATAATTGTGAACAATATCTTTTGGCATTAAAATCTCTATTAATTGTGTTAACCAACCGATGTACTTGTTCTACAGTACCGGCTTATTGCGGAAGCCAAATTGATGTTCGGGAATTAGATTTTTTTCATTATTGATAAATTTTAACCACTTAACGTATATTTTTTCAAAGAATTTCTATAGTATCGGCAGTAAACTTTTGGGCCTATAGGAAGTAACCTCTTCCGGTTTTTTCTTAGGTTTCGGAATCATAATTATTTGAGCAACCTTCCAACTACTTGAATAGTAGTTGCTTCTATGAATTGCGTTAAAAATAAAAGTTATTAGTTTTATACTTTTCTTAGATAGTTCGAATATTATCTTTCCTGTGATTAGGTCAAAACCGGGTGATATCCTAATATCGATTTCTTTTACTATTGTTTCTTAAGCTTCCTTGGTTGCAATTTCTTTATGAGGAAAGTCCATTTAAAAAGGGCTGTCCAGAAAATCCAAAATACCATTTTCTTTTTCTGCTGCTGTTTCTGAAGGATACGGTTTGAACACTTCCTGCAGATGATTAGCAAACATCGCAGCCATTCCTTTGTCATTCCTTGCCCATTTATTTTTGTCATCTTTGATAGGAGGGTTGTGTATCTCTAGTCTTTTAATCTTCCTGGTTGCTTTCCACAGCGAGTACTTCGTAGCTTCCGATGGTGTTAAATTTTCAAGATATTCTTGAAAACATTGGTTATTATGCTCCACTATCAATTCCTTTAGGTCTTTTATAGCTCTATTTAATTTTCTTTTATTAGCAGGTGATTTGCATAGTTGCCATTGTTTACGTAGATGTCTTTTTTCCTTTATTTTCTCTTTAATGAGTAGGGGCACATCATTCTTCTTCCCTTAAATAGCTTTATGCGTGGGAGTAGCAAACCATGCTGCTTCTTGGATGTTTCTGGTAAGGTGTTCTATTGCTATTTCAATTTCCAGTTCAGTTTTCAGTGGTATACTTAACGAAATAGACTCATTTAGCTTTGATATAAAAAGGTATCAGTTATTTCGATTATTGTGCAAGGATGGCTCAGTCTCTCTGCTGCGTATTTTCTCGTAAACAGTAATAATCACCGGAGAGTGATCTGATGACAAATCTAAACAGGATACCGCTTTACCCTTTTTCGGGTCAACACCTTTACTAATACAAATATCGATCACACCTGGTACTTTTTTTTGGACGATAGCAGAACGAAAGTTTACAATTAATTGTAACAAGTAATGTCAGTCAATATTGCCAGTCAATATGTCAAAATAGCAGAGCGAAAGCTTACAATCTTTGATTGTAACAAGTAGCGTCACTATTGTTTGAGATATCTGTCGAGATAGCAGAGCAAAAGTTTACAATCTATAATTGTAACAAGTAGCGTCACTATTGTTTGAGACAACAAGTCGAGATAGCAGAACGAAAGCTGCAATTTATAATTGCAACAAGTAGTTGCAGCTGAACATAATATCACAATTTAATTTTTTATTAATAAGCCAATTTTAATTCTGGATAACTCATATAACTTGTTGTTTCCTAATTCAAAAAGTATATTATATCAACTAAATATAACATATATATTTCGTTTCACTCGTTACACTGCAATTTATTTTCGACAACCTTGCATAAGTGTATCTGCTCCATGTTGCACTCGCTACGCGAAAACTTTTTTTTTAAATAGATATACGAGTATACTGCAAGCAATTCATTTTAACACTCATTTTAATGTCTCAGACTAATATAACCCCCTTTAGAATTAAATCTGAGTTCAAGTAGCATGTTACCACTTTTCACGTATTAATGCGACCCTCTACTAAAATAGTTAAGGGGCTCTATATTAAACAAATAATTAGATATTCACTAAACGTACTTAAAGTATTTTAAGTTAAAACAAACTTTTAATGAAACTGTACTACAATTTAAAATACCATTTGAACTGAACTGTCATTTGTCGTTTTTGAGAGTTTACATTTCTGTATACAATTGTACACTAAATGTCAAACTCATGCTAACTTCTATTATATATAAAAATTGTATTATATATAAAACTTGTATTATACATAAAAATTTCTCGTTCTATTCTAAATTTAATTAAGTTTAAATTAACCATATACAATGATTACCCTAAATGCTAATTAAATTAATACTGTGTCACAAATAGAAATTCTAAAGTAAAGTTTTAAGTTTGAGAAATCTTTAGAGGGTTTATAATAAGCAGGATAACGTATATAATATATACACACACATATAAACTTTAAAATATATAATTTGATTAGGACGTTCATATTAATGTGAATATAGAATTTTGCTAATGGATATTATGTGTTTGGTAATGTTGTGTCTGTGAATGACATACTTTGATATGTCATACATCATACATATATATTATGTATACTTTGATTAATTTATGTAAAACAAATGATAACAATATAGAAGTGATACAATAAACAAATATTCAAATGTGCTACAATGGCGACGAGGATAAATTAAAAAAAAAAAAAAGATAAGGATTGATTTAAATAAGGATAAACTGAAAATAAGGATAAAATAGAACGACAAAAAAGTGAGCATATAAAATAAAAAAATAATAAACATAAAAGTGATAAAAAAATGTCTAATTTAGAATTGATGGGCATACAACCCTTTTTGCCAGCAAACTATAAATCAAATTGTGGTAAAGAATGGAAAAGGTGGAAGAGAGCATTTCAACACTATATTGATGCGGCTGGAGTAACTGATTATACACGTATAAAGAATATTTTTTGCACTGTGTAGGAATGGAAGTGCAAGACCTTTATTATTCTCTGCCAGATGAAAAATTAGAACCATCGCAATTACCAGGTACAGCTACAACTCATGAAAAAACTGCTTTTGAGGAAAATAAACCAAGATTGAGATATGAAATAATGTTATTAGCTCTAGATGAACATTATTTAGGTCAGTCTAATACCACATATGAAAGACACGTTTTTAGAAAAATGGAACAAAATCCTGATGAAACATTAGAACAGTATATTGCTAGATTAAGAATACAGGCTAAGTTATGTGAATTTGGTGACAATTTAGATGATCAGTTGGTAGATCAAATAATAACAGGTTGTCAATCAGTCGAGCTAAGAAGAAAGTTACTTCAAAAAGGTAAAGTGAAATTAGATGAAGTAAACCAAATTGGTAAAACATTAGAAAATTTAGACTTGACAATGGCACATTTCGAAAAAGAGTCAGGACCCTCAAATATAAACCGGTTAAGAAATAATATTCAAAATTATTCAAAAGAAAAAGATAAAGTTAGGTCAGGCGTAGGTAGACATAAGACAAACAGATGGGAGTCAAAAAGTAAAAGCTGCTATCGATGTGGTAGAGTGGGACATTTTGGTAAAGATCCTCAATGCACTGCAAAAGGAGCCAAATGTGTAAACTGTGGAAAAATTGGACATTTTGCTAAAGTTTGTAGAACTAAAGGAGTAAAATGGGTACAGAATGAAGCCTACGACGAAAATGAAAATGAAACAGAGAGTGATGAAAATTTATTCATAATAAGAGGAATGTCGCAATATAAAAGTAAAGATGATAAATTGAATGTTTCAGTAGGAGAAGTAGAAATAAAAATGTTGGTCGACTCACGATTTTCACGTTTGTACAACAGAGTGTAAAAGTGAGGCACAAAGCAACTAGCAACACATAAAGTTTTAATATTATGTATTCTTATTAGTCTATAAATACTAAATTAAAAACTAAAATAACTTAAATACTAATGGATTGATGTCAAAGTATAGCATCTGTTCTTTCCTGTACAAATTTGTGGAATGCAATAAATAGCAAAGTACATTCAGGTAATATTTTGTGGTTCAGTAGGTCCAGGGCTCGCTTTAGTTCGGGCCTGCCTCTCAGAAATTTTGACGGTATTTGAATAAGCGTATAAAATAATTAACCAAAGGAAATGCGATAGCGATAACCCGATGGAACCCAATGGCAAATCGTTTCAGAAAATAAGATGTAGAATTAGTTAGTAGAGCCTCGCGCGTCTAAGCAGCATCTACTAAGAACTACAGTGTGGACAAAGTGGGTATAGAGTGATTGAAAGTGTGTTGAAGAAGAATAACAGTTCACTTTATACAATAGTTTTTGGTTTTAGGTATTTAAATCAAGATGTATGGTTTAAGGATATGTCTGCTTATTGCATCTCTTGCAATTGTTTATGTTCGGACCAGCTATCGTGCACCATTACTGTTCTTGGATGACGCAAACAAATTAAAATCTATTCCAATGGATTGGAATGTTGAAGACCCATGGATTGTAACAGACATTGATGTGTCTAATGTAAACGTTGACAGAATAAACACCGGAGCTTTTAAGAACTTCACAAGCCTGGAAAGGCTGGAACTCACTAGTAGATTAACCGCCATTGAGGACGACGCCTTCACTGGTTTGAACAAATTAACAAGCATATCACTAAATGGAGTTGGCATTGAAAACATCGGCCCTAAAGTGTTCCATAATTTAAATCGTTTGACGTCGTTAAACATTGCAAAAAATGAAATTAAGAAAATACATCTGACTAACTTATTATTGTTAACATATCTGAATGTATCTCATAATCATATCACAGAATTAGGTGAGGACACTTTTATAAACTTAGAGAACCTTAAATTTATTGACTTAAGTGGAAATAAAATCGGTGCAGTAAAATTCAGTGCGTTTGCTGATTGTCTCAGACTAATTACAATAAATTTGTATAAAAATCAGATTACTAATATTAAACCAGGTGCTTTTATACACCTGTCCAAGTTGGAAGTATTATCTTTAAGTCATAACAATTTAACGACAATAACAGTGCAACAATTGACGAATTTAAAGGGATTAGATTTATCACAACAAAATAATATTTCTTGGAGAGGACACTTTAATGCAGTTGCCTGAACTGATTGACATCAGGTTGGATCATAACTTAATAACGAGAGTAGATATAGATTATTTTGTTTACACACCTAAATTAGAAAATTTAGACTTAGGATTTAATTTAATAAAAGAATTGCATTTACCTCATAAATTAGAAAGGTTGACAAGTGTTTTGTTACAAAATAATAAAATTCAATCTATAGAATTATCAGGTACAAATCAAAGAAACATAAAGGTATTATATTTAAGCGACAACAACTTGACTCACCTTAACGAATCGTTTCAATATTTAATTAACCTTCAAGAATTGTCATTAAGCAAAAACAAAATTAAAAGTTTTCCTTTGTATCTACCGGGCAATTTAACTGATTTGGATTTATCAGATAACGAAATTACAGAATTAAATAGCAATAATTTTAAAAACTTGAAAGAGCTGGTTTATATTGGGATGCATAATAACAAAATACGTTCAATCAAGTCGGGCACCTTCGCTGGTTGTTCGAACCTAACTAAATTGTACTTTTATAACAATCAGCTAGCAGATATTAAACCAGACGCTTTTAGGGACCTTCAAAAGTTGGAACTGCTAACTTTAGAGAACAACAATTTAAAGACGATAACGCCAAATAATTTCAAAGGGTTGACGAGTTTAAAGCAATTAAGTTTATCTCATAATAATATCACATCCCTTGATCCGTTCCTTTCAAACAATTTGACAGAATTGACTTACATTTCGTTCCATCACAACTTTATAACGAGTTTACCTGTTAGTTTATTTAACGACACACCTAAATTAGAATTGATAAGCATTGGATATAATTTGCTAAAAGAGTTTCATTTAGCGGATAACTTAGTCCATCTGACACTTAGTCTACTTACAACACAATCAAATAGACTCTATCAAATTACCAGCTGCAGTTCAAAGGAAAATCATCCTAATAAATTTACTAGACAACAGGTTGACTCACCTGGACGACTCGTTTCAACATTTAATTAACCTTGAAGAATTGTCATTGAAGAACAACAAACTTAAAAATTGTTCTCTATGTATTCCCTTGAACTTAACAAAATTGTTTTTATCTGAATATGAACTTCATGTGGTAGCATTGGATAAATTTTGTGGCTCCGAAACTAGAGGGAAGCTGCGAATAGTAGATTTATCTTCTAATCAGTTTACATCTTACAATTTTACGCATAGCAACAAATCATTACAAGAAACGCAACCAGATTTGAACGAAATAGATTTAAGCAGGAATTTCTTGAATGCCGACTCAGTGAAGCTAATTCAAAATTCTGAACTGCGTCATATAGAATTTCTAAATATTGAATCACAGCAAACAGTTGTCATCAAAATCAATCGTAATGAAAGCATGAACGGGGAAGGGAACAACACATGGATAGTTGCTACTTCCGCTACACTGGCTGCTGTATTTGCAGGTTAGATTTACAATCCTATTTATCTTAGTTGTAGGATAGGCAACCCTCCTAACAATTTAGGGTAGCAACCTTAAGGGGTTACATGGGTTTCGTGTGTTCAAAATTTTTTTTTTTTTTGGCTTATTAATTTCTACAACATCTCAAGAATATTATACTAAATTTTCAAGTCGATCCGAATAATAGTTTCAGAGATACAGCCTTTGGAAGGTGTGCGCTCCAAGTCAGTTTTATTGTTACTCAAAAGTTTAAACGCGTTTTTCTGGGAACCGTGTTTTTAAAGTCGGTTGTCAAATTTTCTCGAAAACTACTCAACCGATCTTGATGAAATTTTACACAGGTGTTTGAGATACAATGTACTCGTGAGAAGGATTTTTTTTTTTCAATTGCAACTATATTAAAAAAAACAAAATGTAAAGCAAATTTACCGAAATTTTCATTTTTTTGGAAAAATGTCTGCCAAAACTCCAATTTTTACTTTTTTTTTCTTTCCTTCTGTTAAGCACGAGTTTATGGTCTTACCTAAAACACTTATTTTTGTTTTTTCACTTTAGATAATCCTGTCAGGAGTTATGCTGACAACGCGGACGCACCTTTTTTTCGAGGCGTCACCGGAAATGACGTCACAATAGAGGAGTTTTAATTGTTTTTTTTTGAAAATTTTAGAAATTATTCTTTAAATATGTATCAATAAGACAGAAAAAAGTTTGAATTAAATAAATAATTTTTTACATAGAAAAAAAAATATTGAAAATAGGCCTTTTTTTACCCGACGAAACCCATGTAACCCCTTTATTCAGAGTAAAATAAATTTCAAATTTATTGAGTACAAAACATAATTAAAACATAGTTAAGTGTTCCTAACTTATAATATTAATATTTACATAGAAAACCTTTTCCTTTTCAGTAATTGCCGCCATTTTATTTGTATATAAACAACGAAGAAGGACGAACCCGAATCAAAATGTCTATGTATGTTAACGTAGGACTCGCGAGGGCTGATGGTGACGACAGATCCAGTCCATTTTATCACTATCCCATCTTTCCAATTTACGACTCCGTGGGAAGACCTCACATTTATGATTATCCCAGGTTTCATCCTCATTATGTCGAAGTACGACCACAACCCGTCTATTTAACGGTCCTGCCCGATATTCCAGGTACGTACTTGGAGAACACCCAAGGTAAAGTGAACCTAATTATTGAAAAGTCAGTTAGTTGCTTTTACAAGCACATTGTGTAACATTGTTACCTAAAGCTTCGAATACAACAATTAAACAATAATTCAAATGTAAATACAAAGAAAATAGGGTAATTTTAGTTCACTATTATAAGTTGATGTGTTTTTTGAATGTTTTAGGGCCCCAACGTCTGGAACAGGAGAACAACGAGCTCGATGAGAATCTTTACGAAGAAATTGACTGAATATGGTTTTTGTTTTGAAGAAGATTTTTTTTATTTTTAGGTAAACTTAGTTTATATTAAACTTGGATAAACTGGCAGTAGTTATTATTTATATATTAATTGTGTATGCCTTTCGGCTTTACAATCTACAGTATTATATTTCTAATACATTTCATTCCTATATACATTCCAAACTTAAAACTAAACTTAAAATAAACTTAAAATCTTCTCGACTTTTACTACTTCCAAAAGTGCTTTCTGCTTCTTCTTCTTTTGACCCTCTCTATTATTTTCCACCAGCTTATTACCACCAGTTTATTCTCCTGTTTTTCCTTTCCTTCTTACTATTTCCGCCATCCACCTCTTTCCTTCACTGCCTCCCTTTAATAGCTGGCCAATATTCCTTTCGCTTGCTACTTTTTCCTTACACTCAAACTTAATGTGCTCCAGTGTTTCGTCCTCCGCTCCACACATTCTACACTTTCTTTCCTCACTCTTTTCCCAGTATCTGTTTCCTTTTTCCTCATTTCCCAATCTAAACCTTGCTGTTCTTCTTATGTGTTTTATGTCTTTTTCTATAAGGTACTGAGGCACATTATTTTCCCATAACCTCTTATATCTTTTATTGTAGTTACTTTTTTCTATTTTTCCCATTCTGTCCTGCTGCTGTGTCTCCTCATCCCTTCTCCTTAGCTCCTCTGCCACACTTGCGCCACCTTCTCTTCTCCTCTCTGCCTCCTCGATCGCCATTCCATTCCTTTCAAAGTATTCTTTTCTCTTTTTTGGACCTCCTCCCCCCCCATTCTTTATGTAATCCTCTCTTATTTTCTTTAAGATTTTGCTTTCCGCTCTGTTCAATTTCTCCTCGTATTTTACCGCTCTTTCCCCTGTTTTAATTCGTATCTTATCCCTGGCAGTAGTTTATATTATATTTATACGTTCTAAATAAAAATCTTATTTTACGAAATACATTTTATTATTATTTTTACTTCCTACTTTTTATTTGTAATTATATTTCTTTTCTGCTGATATACTTGTCACAGGAAAACCATTAATGGTCATATTTTTGAGCCAAACATATAAACAAATAAACAAATACCTACACCTAAACATTATAATATACTAGCGTTAGCCCGTCTTTAAATTCCATTTTTAAATTAGAATGTGTGACTTAACTATAATGGCCGTCGTTTCAATAAAATGGCGCCGTATTCGTATATTGATGAAGTTGGCTATCAGGTCGTCCCTCAAATGTATAATTATTTAATTTGGGTTAATGCGGATTTTTATGTAAAATTGTATCTTCTATCTGATTCAATACTCAGACAACTCGAATATATATTTCGTCGTTCTTTCAAAACTCAATATTTGGATTTGTTTCACTAATGAACTGCACGATCGATATATTTTAATAAAAATGTAAAAAAAATTTCACAGTCTGATTTGATTCATTTCTAATCAAAATGGAAATGCGGTTTCAGATCTGCTCCGTGCGTTCATCGAACAACAAACACAAACCACCATTACGCAAATAACGTGTAAGGGCCTTCTCACACTGGTTCTAACTACTTTTAGCGTCCGAGTTATGCAGTTGGATGTGCTCGCATTTATTTGATAAAGTGTGTTAATACGAAAGAACTCCAATACTAGTTACTAAAAAAGTCGGTATTGCTAGTAGACAGTTGCAGTGTGAGATCAGCCTTAACTTACACGCTGCGTTGGTTCATACGTAGGGCCGGTCTGCCTTACAGGGGATCCGGATGGCGACAACCCCCCCTCTCGCTCTACTTCTACTTACATGACTAAAATTTGACAAAATTAAAGACCTACATAATTTAAGTTTATTTAATAAATTTTTAATTGAATTTCTTAAAATAAATTTTGTGATAATATTGTAGACTTCATTGATGTATAGATTATGTAACATATATTTAACTTAGATAACATAGCATAATATGAGTGAAATAATTATTTAAAGTAAAATATAAATTTTAGATATTGTAAGTGCACCACGCTTTTATTATTATAATATGACTAAAACGTTTTTCTCTTTCATTAATTACTTCGGCTAAAGAGAACGAAGTCGTTCGAACTAGTATGAATGAACGAGTATTATCACTGGATAACACTCGACGTTATTCTTTTGTTTAGATTAGTATTAGAGATAAGCTATTGGTTAATTGTACAAAATTAGTTATAGCAGTAAATAATAATAATAAAAAAAAAAGAGAATAAAAAAATTAAAAAAAAAAAAAAAAAAAATTAATTACTTCATTCATTTGAAACAAATTAAAGATTATTTTATAATAAGCATTTTCCATTTAATTTTTTATTTCTCTTTTTTAGTCACTTAGGTATCAAAGTAAAACGTAGAAAAAAAAATCTTTTATATTTATTATCTAGTGCAAGCATTGGACGCATCATTTCTTACGGGTTGCAATTTATCCAGCAGCAGAGCATATTGTCGCACCATACGAACAGCTTAACAGAAATTATGGGAAAAACCAGCCTCCATGATGGGTCGTACTGGAATTACGCGCACGTGTCACTCAAAATGGAATCACAACCAATATCATACGTGAACAACGTCATAATATTTTAACTGCCAAACATCCAATGGGTTTGTGGCCCTTGTTTTAATTTCTATAAAACTGTGGAATCCTCCATTTATTGTAATGTGCCAGGTGTTTGTTTATATTCTTATATGATTATACTCAGGCGGCAATGCAAGGAGCAGCATAAGTAGCGACATCAAATTACAACAATTTAAAAAAATCAATTCATGATTTGTTGCACGCCACTGCTTATGCGCTGTTAGTCTACTTTGATTTCCGTTTCCAGTGCAGTAGCATCGTTATAGACCAGGGTAGAAGCCGTCAAAAATAATTAAAAACATAAAAAAATTAAAGTAGAATGAAACCTATTGAAAATGGAAGGGAATACTACTAAAATGAAAGGAAAAATAAATTACGGGCGATCTGAGGTTGGGAAGGGGTAAAGGGTGAGGTTTTAAGGGTAAAAATCGGTAAATCTCGATTTCCGGCAAAACTACAAGTCCTATCGAAAAAAGTTAAATCGGAAAGTTGTAGATAATGAAAAGATCTTCAACTTTTGTATCTATACTTTTTCTCCATAACCTCAAAATTCATGTAAAAAATCCAAAAAACCACATTTTTGATTTTTTATTTTTATCTTTTACAAAAAAATTTTTTTTTTCATGATATTTGGTGAAAACTTACCTCTTTATGTCCCAAACAAACTGGAATTTTGAAGATTTAAAATATTAATTTTTTCACACTATTTTGACTCGATATCGAAAAAGCACCCTAATTTTCAATCGAAAATTCTCACGTCAAAATATCTGATTTTTCAAAAAAGTCGGTGGGCTTTTTGTTCGTTAAAATCTCTATTTTCTGATGGTGTAAAAAAAAATATACATTACTATGGAAAAATTTTTCAGAAAATGCAAAAAAACGAAAAATACTAAAATTCGAAATTTTTTTTTTAATCTTTATGTACAATTTTGAGATATTCATTAAAATTTTTACTTTAATTACTCGAAAAACGTTAGGGACCATGTTAGATTAATAAACAAAAAATTGCAAGTCGAAATGTACTACTATAATTAACAACTAAATAAGTTAATAAAGTAAATATTTAATATGACATCTACAAAATTTTGAGAAATTTGTCGAATTTTCTTTAAATTATATGCGTAGATGCCTATTTATTGCTATTTTAAAATTATACCTATATACCTGAGGGACCTGAGTGACCTGAGTGAAGTCTTGTTTCTAAAAACGGTCCAATCTTCTGTTAAAGTAAACGGAGATATTATTGCAATTGATCCGTTATTGATATTTCAAAGAATAACTCTAACGATCGACAGTAAAAAAGATATGGAAACTTATTTACAATACGAGCTTGCACCTTTTCCATTATCTCTTTTTACCAAAAATGGCTTCAGAAAAAACGTTAAATCTCAGCTCTACGAATTATTTGTGAGTACGTTGGTCTAACGCATTTTGACGGCATTGTGCATGTCGTCGACGGTGGATTTTTACTACACAAAGTAATTTGGCAGAAAATGAAACGGTGGAAGAGATCATGAATATATATTTACGCTATGTAGAAAAACATTACGCAGCAGACAGCTGTATAGTTTTTGATGGGTACCATGAAATTGAAAAATCAATTACTGTGTCAACAGTACCAGCAGTTCATTCAACTAAAAAAGGAGAACGTAGTCGTAGAAAGACGTCAGACAATATTTCAGAGTTGAATTATCAAAACCATACAAAAATATCATTTTTGCAGGAAAAATTTTTATCTAATGAGAAAAACAAAGACAGAATAATAAAATCGTTAATGCAAGTATTACAGTCAAAAGGATTTTCCTGTAAACAAGCTAAAGAAGATGCTGATGCTGACATTATTAAGACCTCGATAGAAATTGCCAAAGATACTAATAAAACTGTCATTGTTGTAGGACAAGGTATTGATCTTTTGGTCCTTTTGAATCAATTAAATTCTAATAATCATAAAATTTATTTTCTCAAGCCCGGTTCTGGAAATATAAAACATCTTTTTTTCACGTCTAATAGTTTCAAATGTGAATCCGTCAAAAACATCGTTGCATTTCTGCATTGTTTTTCTGGTTGCGACACAACATCTGGATTTGCCGGAAAAGGAAAGAAAACTATCGTAAATTCATTATTAGACAATCAAAATTTGTCAAATTTAGCTAATATTTTTTTTAAAAAAGATGTAAACAAAGAAGATATAAAAAAAAATGGATTAAAATTAATTAAATCTATTTATAAATGTAAAAAGGATAATATATCACTGAATCAATTAAGATTTCAAAAATATCAATTGGCAAAAATTAAATCATCTTTCATATTGGCAAATCTTCCACCCACAGAAGGTGCAGCAGAACAACATTGTTACAGAGCATATTATCAGCTTCAAACGTGGCTGGGTAATGAATTGACAGCAACAGATTGGGGCTGGAAGCAACATCAACATGGAATTATGCCCAAATTTACGGAAATGGAATTAATTCCGGAAAAATTGCTGAAAACTATTTGCTGCAGCTGTGAAACTGGATGTAATAGTTTAAAATGTGGCTGCCGAAAACATGGTTTAAAATGCACAAATTTATGCTCAAATTGTGATGGTTCTGAACAATGCGCCAATGTGGAGAAAAAAATCTACGAGGAAGTTAATGATTCGGATGAAATTGCGGATGAAGAACCAATGCAGACCGAAAATAATGTTAGAGACGAAGACGGTGATGGTCTTGAAGATGTCGAAGATCTACTAGAATCAGAAAGGCCTGTCGAATCTAACGATCAAGAAATACCATCAAAAAGACAGAAACTGATGAATAAGTGATTCGAATTGAATACTATGTTTTGATAAATACAAAGATTAATGCTTTTAGATATAATATAATGTATAATGTAATCATTAAAAAAAATCTCTACTCAATAGTACGATTTACGTGTATATTTCTATCTAATGAGATTTTCTAATACATAAATGTAATGAAAATTTAATAAATCAACTTCTATTACTGAAAAAAATAGCAGTAGTCACATTTTTTTAATAAATCGTATTTTTAATATTTACAACAACTATGTCTTTTGCGATATTTATGTTTAATTGGTTTGTAATTTTTTTGTTTATTAATCTAACATGGAACCTAACGTTTTTCGAGTAATTAAAGTAAAAATTTTGATGAATACCTCAAAATTGTACATAAAGATTAAAAAAAAAATTTCGAATTTTAGTATTTTTCGTTTTTTTGCATTTTCTGAAAAATTTTTCCATAGTAATGTATATTTTTTTTTACACCATCAGAAAATAGAGATTTCAACGAACAAAAAGCCCACCGACTTTTTTAAAAAATCAGATATTTTGACGTGAGAATTTTCGATTGAAAATTAGGGTGCTTTTTCGATATCGAGTCAAAATAGGGTGAAAAAATTAATATTTTAAATCTTCAAAATTCCAGTGTGTTTGGGACATAAAGAGGTAAGTTTTCACCAAATATCATGAAAAAAAAAATTTTTTTGTAAAAGATAAAAATAAAAAATCAAAAATGTGGTTTTTTGGATTTTTTACATGAATTTTGAGGTTATGGAGAAAAAGTATAGATACAAAAGTTGAAGATCTTTTCATTATCTACAACTTTCCGATTTAACTTTTTTCGATAGGACTTGTAGTTTTGCCGGAAATCGAGATTTACCGATTTTTACCCTTAAAACCTCACCCCCTACCCCTTCCCAACCTCAGATCGCCCGTAATTTATTTTTCCTTTCATTTTAGTAGTATTCCCTTCCATTTCCAATAGGTTTCATTCTACTTTAATTTTTTTATGTTTCTAAAATTATCTACCCTGGTCTATACAGACACCCAATTAAGAAAAGTGCAGTAAATAATTTCCATTTGAAGTTAGCTGATTTAATTCTCAAAATTTTAATTTTCGTTTCTTTTTGACATTTAAAACTCAATGTGTGAGAGAGAGAGAGACCGAGAAGAAAATCTCCAGTCAATACTTTCACTCGCCACCCTACGCTCCCAATTCACGAGTTTAATAAAGCAAAAGCTAGGATGGTTGAACTGTAGCAGATCATCATTTTAAAATTGTTTTGATTTTCAAGATGTAAATAGCGTTTATATATTTTGTGCAGTTTCCCCTTAAATCAAAATCAAAGTTCATTTTAAGGAAGATACATTTAAGGGGCGGCATTTCGTTGACTTGCATCACCCACAGATAATCCCCTGCACTGCATTTTAACAGAAAACCAAATCATCCCCAACATCCGGAAGAGACAACGACATGTAATACATTTTACCAGATGAGACTAAATTTACAACTAGACGACAGCATTCCTGGCCTACTTTATGACAATGGCACTAATATTAAGAAACTATTAAAATGTTTACAGGACACAAAGTTAACAAATACAATTGAATAATTCAAATAAAATAGGAAAAAGGATCTGTGCAATTACAATGTCCTAAAACTAAACTAAATAAATTAAAGAAATCTGCAACATAAAAGAAAATGCTTGCGTGAATTGAAGGTTTATTGAACATAATTAAAAGATACCTATTTAGTAAAGAATTGTATCTAATACACAACGTTTTGTGACCAAGTTTTTATAAATTGTTTAGGTTCTTGTCCAACAAAAGCAATTTGAGTAGCCCTAAATTCTTCCTCCTTCGAAGAAATACAGTTTGTTGTGTTTTTGATTTTGCAATGAATTAAATTTATTTATTGAATTAGTAATTCTTAAACCAAACTATGATAACGTTATCAACGAATCTGCTGTAAAACCAAACAAGAAAAGAACCGGAAATCACACTTTGGAACCGTGCTCTAGTGAGACGCATACGAAATTATATTTTGTGTGAATCATTTTTCTTCAATTTAATTTATTTATGATTTTTTGTTCGATTTAAAAAAATCAATTTAATTTAAATAATTTAATGACTTGACATTCTTATGCCATTCTTGTTGTTGATGCAATTCGACTTTTTTTAATGTAAAATATATGTAATACACAGAACTTAAATATTACGAATATGTAGTACGTAAATAAGTATATATAATATGCTTCTTGTATTAAATTTACCGCCATTATGGCTCAATAAAAATGATGGTGGTGTAAAGAAGCCTAAGCGTTTTACAGTAGAAACGAATAATAACTGAACAACAAATATTAGTTATTTCTGGTTGGTGACAAATATTTTATCTATTTTTTATTGTATAAGTTATTTTACTAAATTCTTACTGTTATATTAATATGATGACGAGGACCTGTGTCCAGGGCTCAGTGGGACCTTCAGCTCAGGCCGTTTCGAAATTTAGTTTTGCAATAATGGACCATTATAACTTTAGGTGACGATAAACGTGAGAGCAAATAAGATATTATTTTTGTGCTTTGGAACACCGCATAGTTTTTTGGGATTTTATTAATTTTTATTCGTGCGGTATTATCTTTATTTTTGAATTTGTTTATTCCTTTAATTATTTATTTTGGTACCATCTATGCAAAAAGGATTTTTATTGGTTTTCTTTTGAGGTATTGCTATTCGTTTCTACAACAGAAAACGACAAGCACTTAAGAGCTAGTCAAACGTCAGTTAATACTTACAGCTGACTCGTAAAACACATAAAGTTTTGATATTATGAATGTTAAGAGCAAAGAAAATTAAATCGATTTCTTATTAGTTTAACCTACAGACTTAAACACTAATCGATTGATGTCAAAGTATATAATCCGTTCTTTCCTGTAGAAATGTAGTAAATAGCGAAATGCATTCAGGTAATATTTTGTGGCTCGGAAGGCCCAAGGCTCACTTTAGTTCGGCCCTGCCTCTCAGGTAATTTGACGATATTTCAATAAGCGAATAAAATAATTAACCAAAGGAAATGCGATAGCGATAACCCGATGGAACACAATGGCAAAACGTTTCACGAAATAAGAAGTAGAATTAGTTAATAGAGCCTCGCTCATCGAAGCAGTGTGTGTTAAAAATTAAAATTTACAGTGTGGACATAGTGTGTGATTTTATGTGACATTGCTTATTTTTATACAGTTATTTCTAGTAAAGAAAACTTTGCTCTATCAAAATGTTAATGTGCGGCTTACCGATGGGCCTACTCTTTGTATTTCTGTTAAGTGTGAATGTTCAGACAATCTATCGTGATCCATTTGTTCGGTTGGAAAGTGCAAAATCGATTCCAAACGATTGGAACGTTAAAGATCTATGGATTATAACAGACGTTGGTGTGATTAATGTAAATGATGACAAAATGAACAGTGGTGCTTTTAAAAACTTTACCAGCCTCAAAGAACTGAAGCTAAGTGATAACGACGCCTACACTGGATTGATCAACGTAAGACGCATGACACTAAATAGAGTTGGCATTCAACACACCGGCCCAAAAGTGTTCCATAATTTAAATCGTTTGCAGTGGTTAGACATGGCAAGAAATGAAATTAGTAAAATATGTCTGTCTAACTTGCTAGTGTTAACAGAACTGAATTTATCTCATAATGATATTACTGAATTAAGTGATGACACTTTTATTAGCTTAACATCTTAACAAATTTGTTTTTATCTCAAAATGAACTTCATGAGATAGCAGGTGATAAATTCTGCGGCTCTGTGAATCAAGGGTACAGCATCCCTTAAGATTTGAAATTAGATTTATCTTCTAATCAGTTTACTTCTTACAATTTAACGCACACCCACAAATCTTTACAAGAAACGCAACCAGATTTGAACGAAACTGATTTAAGAAAAAATTATTAAAATTTCTAAAAATTGAACGGCAACAAAAAGTTGTCGTTGAAGTCAGTCGTAATGAGAGCGTAAAGGGAGAAGGGAACACAAATGGCAATGAAACGACAATCCAAAATGCGACGATGTTGACGCCGGTTGAAAGATCAGATCCGAACGGAAAGCAGAACACCACATGGTTAGTTGTTACTTCGGCTGCACTGACTGTTGCTGTATTGGCAGGTTAGAATTACAATCCTTTTTATCTTAATTGTAACCCTCCTAACAATTAACGGTGGCCAACAATTTTAATTCAGAGACTTCAGAAAGTGGGGATGACATGCGTTTTATGTTCCAGGCAGATGATTTATTGAATAACTTTTAAATGTTACACAATTTTATAATTTATATATTTCATAAAATTCTCGTAGCTATTTAAATTGTTTTTGGTGCACATCTTTTCTTCCACGTACCACGATTATAAATATTCAGGGGCACCATATTTTGACATTATTCCGTTCAGGAAAAGTTTCTCGCGAAATTTGAATCGTAGTACGGTCTTGTAAGAATCAGGTGTCCTGTAGGACCACGTTACAGTATCGTCAATGAAATAACATCGACCTGGAACATAAAACGCTCCCCGTACATCCAAAGTAAAACGAATTTCATATTTATTGAGTAGAAAACATAATTGGAATTGAATTAAGTGTTCCTAACTCATAATATTAATAATTACTACATAGAAAACCTGTTCCTTTTCAGTAATTGGCGCCATTTTGTTTGTGTATAAACAACGGAGAAGGACGAACCCGAATCGAAATATCAACGATGCAATTATGTTAGATGAACTTTATGATGACGTCAGACCCTCGACAGATAAAGATGACATCGCATCCGCTCCAGTTTATGACTACGCGAAGTTCCTTTTAATTTATGACGAAGTACGACCATAACCTGTATATTTACCGGTCCTGCCTGGTATTCCAGGTACGTAATTAGAGAACGCCCAACGTGAATTAAACCTAATTATTGAAAAGTGAATTAGTTGCTTTTACAAGCACATTGTGTAACATTGTTACCTAAAGCTACAAATACAGCAATTAAACAAAAATTAAAAAATGTAAATACAAAGAAAGTAAGGTAGTTAATTGGGTATGTTCACTATTATAAGTTGATGTGTTTTTTGAATGTTCTAGGGGCCCAACGTTTAGCAGCAAGGGGACGTTTCCGAAGAGAATCATTGTGAGGAAATTGACTGAATATGCTTTTGGTTCTGAAATAGATGTTCTTTGTTTTTAGTTTATATTTTCGTATTGTATTTCTTCATTTAATGTGTGTGCCGTTAGACACTTTATTCTTAGTTGGACTTAGTTTTCAATAAACTTGAAGTAGCTAGCGATATTTTATAATAATTTTGTAAAACTGCTTAATAAGTTACTCATCAAAACAAAAACAGTTAAAGAAAGTAAAGAATTTTTTATATTTATTATCTAGTTCTAGCTTTGTATATGTCATTTCTTTCGGGTTGCAATTTATACATTAAAAAAAAATTTAATATTCATTAAAAAAACAGATTGAATAATTGAAATAAAATAGGAAAAAGGATCATTGTTCTTTAATTTAATTTATTAATGATTTTTTGGTTGATTTAAGAAATCAATTTTATTCAAATATTATAATTACTTAACATTCTCATACCCAGTGGTGCCTTGGATGATGAACGCACAAACTTAATAACTTCACTATTCCAATAGGGGAAGATGGGGGAATAGTGGTCACTTAAGCAGTAATCGAAATATTTTCTTATTTTAAGGACTTAGGCTAAAAGTAACTGACTTTTTACATAGCTTATTTAGTTTACTTTCGATAAATATGATACACATTGCCAATCTATTAGGCGTTTGTTATTTTTCTATCGTTTTTTAAAACCCATCGGTGACTGTCGTTGCCCCATCTTACCCTATGCTTTTCCTTGTATCTCATTTTTATATTCCCTTACATGGGTTCATTTTACTTTTATTTCAACAACAACAGAACTACGATCTGCATAGGAATCAGCGATGTCTCTTTAATGCATTCTCCGCTTCTTTCTTAAACATGCATACTCTGTTTATCCTGTGAAGAATTTCTTCTGTTAACGTACAACTATACTTTATTGTTCTGCATTATTTCCATATGTCTTCCAAACGTTTACTTGTAATTAAATCTTCCATTGCATAACTTTTTATTATTTTCTTTAATTATACCCAGAAATGTGCGTTTTTCAAATACATATACTCGAAATTCAAGTGCAAAATAGTAAATACCTATTTTTTATTTTGTATTTAAATATCTTTTAAGAGTATATAATTTTATATTTTATTTGAAAACTTTTACAAACCTATTTTCTATTTGGAAAATACAAAATACTTCTTTCATTTTTGTTATTTCATAGTGTTAGTCAGTAAATATTATTTTTTGAATATAAACTTAAAACTCCACCAAAATTAGCACCATCTATGATCTAAAAGTATCTTCACAATTGTATTAATAATTCTAATTTAAAATTATATATGTGCCTATTATTTTATTATCCTTCCTGTCACCCCCACCACAAGACATCTGATTTTCGTTTACCTAAATTTGTTTATCATATTTTCTCGTTCATTATTTGTTTTACTACAAGACAATCACTCCACTACATTCTTTACTTAAATATATATACAAAAATATGTATGATTTTATCTACTACCCCCACCCCGCATGCGACATCCAACATTTATATATTTTCATTTATAAGTTGACATTATTTAGACATGAGTGTACTAAATGTGTTGCATTTTTAACGTACAGATTAGTGCGACATAAACATGCGACACTAATAAAACCCCTACTTTTGCTATTTTTAAAAATTCTGTGTAGTATTTTCATGAAACAAAAATGTTTCCAAACGTTTAGAAACAAAAAAGTTTCAAAACGAAGTCGGTCTTTATCCAAGAGAATTCTCAGAATTATTAAAAAAAATTAACATTTCTATCAGTCACATAAAAATTATTCTATTTTCTCAAAAGTATTTTGTATTTATACTAACATGAAATTTATTTTTTATTTTGTATTTGAAATAGGAAAATAACGAGGTATTTGCATTTTGCATTTAAATGCTTTTGAAAAGCATTTGTGCACATCTCTGATTATACCCATTTCCTTTTTGACAACCAAACCTAGAAAGTATAATTCTGGTCTGGGGATCGAACCCAAAGACACTGGAGTCTAACGTCAAGCATTATTGCAAAGTCGCTTGCTGGAGATAGTGTTAGCGAGGCCTTAGAATGCGAGAAGGGTCTACTGCGCGGCGATTTAGTGACGAAAACGCCGAATGCAACTGACATAAGGGATTAATTGGATTTACTTTAATTTCAATGATAAAAATCGTTTCGATGTGCGAACACTTCGACTTACGAACATAACCCAAGACGTCAGTGAATTTAGCTGACCGACACTAGTAGGGTAAACAAGTTATCAATCAACGGCCTGATCGAAACCATTAGTAATCGATATTATAGCGTTCAAAAATAAACTAAACAGTTATTTTTATTAATAGTAAGACAAATACAGAATGCACAAACGTACGTACAAAATTCTTTACCAGCTCTTGGACCAATAACTGTGTTGTTAATTGTCCTGTTCATTACATTAAACATTTTACATAAATTTTAAAATAATTGTTGCTTTGATATTTGAAATAATATACGTATTTGTTTTCTGCTAAAACCCTTTTATTTATTTAGTAAAGTTTACATAATTTAGTTCGGTTTGAACTTAAAAAGGTCTTATTACAGAAATATAACTTGCTTGAGAGCAAAAGTTTTGTCACGTGGTTTGTAGATACAATTCTTATTATTGGAATTTAGAAACTCCTACATTAATACTCCTCCATAATACTTCATTAATACATTATACCTTGACGGTCACAATGAAAGGGTGCTAATACATATAATTACTTCAGTAAGTTCATATAAGTACTTCATATAATTCGTCGAAGTTAAAAAACATGCCATCGCAATTGTCGTAAAGGACAACTGGTATATTGTTGATAGTTCTTCCACAAGATGCTCCTTTATCCGAATTCTTGTCGAATATTTTATTATATGTTTTTAATTCAAAGGGTTCTAGCATCATCTCCTCGTCTTCTAGTTTTTCCATCTTCAATCTTTTACTCCTGTGAGAATACCTAAGAATAAAAGAAATATCAAGATGATTAAAAATTACTTTTCATAAATTCATACAAATTTCCTGCAATCCATCACCCAAATCCCCCTTGGTGTGAAGACACACATTGTAATTAATAATTTTTTTAAGTGTTTTATTGTTCTTAGAGTAAATAACCTCATAATTTTTTCAGGAAGTTAGAAAAACTTATTTTGTGCCAAATAATCACCGTTCCGTTTATTATGACATGCCTGAATCCCTAAAATATTCCCCACTTTCAGGTGCACAAATAATGCAACTATATGGAGCTCACGCCAAAGACACTACATTCTTTCGAAAGCTTATAGTCTAAGATAAAAAAATCTATAGCCGTTTTTCTTAATATTTGTTTGTTATAAAGTTATGAATTTTTTAACAATATTGCGTTTTACTATTTGTGAATGTTTATTAACAACGGTTTAAAACTTTGGACTTTGGCTACTTCTAGTCCATGTAGTAGACTCTTCAAAAAGAAATCCAGAATTTTTTCAAATTTTTTGAAAGCTTAAAAAACTCTAAAGACCCAGTATACACACCATGACTCGAAAAATATAGTGTTCACACGAAGGGGTAATTCTAAGTCCATAATACTAGTTTGCTGCAATTTATAATTGTCATTGTTGTTTGCTTTTAACCGAATTCGATATTTGGTAATGGAACTTTCAGGAATTACATTGGCTAGCACTGAGTGGTCATCATGAGTGGTATCATAGCACAGCTTACTAAGCTATATTATGATAACGGTTCTTAGCATAAAAAATTAAAAAAAAAATTCTATAATTTATTCTATTTAATAAAAATATATTTAAAGAACCTCTAAATAAATAAAGAAAAGATATTGCAATTGCATTCTGGTCAGGTGAGCTAACGGTATGTATTAGTTATATCAACTATCATTGTCAGTGATGGGCACAAATGCTTTTCAAAAGCATTTAAATACAAAATGCAAATATAGTTGCGGCGACTCATACTTAAAACAAGTTGTGGGGTATAAACTGCCGATATAACTAAAAAGCACTGACTCACTTATTTTTATATAATGTATATAGAAACGAATAAGATAAAATTCATTATGGTATTATAGATTTATACCGCTCTTATAACCTCTTTTATGTATAAGCCGCCGCCGAACTATCGTGATTTGGACTATACCTTGTTATTTTCCTATTTCAAATACAAAATAAAAAATAAATATCATGTTAGTATTTAAATACCTAATACAAAATACGTATTTTAAAAATATTTTTGAGACAATAGAATACTCTTTCTGTTACTAATATAAATGCACAATCGAGTAGTCATTCGATACGTGATAGACGTGTTTTGTTTGTTTCCTTAAAATAATTTAATTGAACTAATATTATTAAATATATATATATATATATATATATATATATATATATATATATATATATATATATATATATATATAAATTAATTAAAAAGTAAATTTAAATTTAAAGTAAAATTGCATTATCTAAATTATTATTATTTTAATATTCAAATTTTTCTGAATTTATAAAATGAATTTGAATTCTGAGGGGAAAGTGGGAGTTGACCCCAATATAAATTTATACAATGAAGATAATTTAACTTTATCTTCTTATAAAATTATGATTCAGAAAGAAGATATATTAAATGAAAAATACGGGATCAGTACACTAAAAACAGCAAAAATGTTATATCATTCAGAATTTGGAAAAGATATTACAGAAATAAAGAAAATAGGGAAAAATAGAATAATGGCGGAATGTTAAAATCCTACATCAGCTAATATGCTAGTGAAATTGAATAACAAGAAAGCATCAGGAGTTGTTATGTTTATACCAATGTTTTGAATTACAAGAATCGGAATTGTCAAAAATGTAGATATTGAATTTTCGGAGGAAGAATTAAAAGAAAACATATATAGTTACCCGTATAAAATCCACTACATAAGGAGATTAAAAAGGAGAGTGAAAGTTGAAGATGAAATTAAATATGAGGACTCTAGAAATATTATCATTTTCTTTGAAGGCCAAAATTTACCTCAATATATTTATATTTGGAATGCTAAATTACCCTGTGAACCATTTATTAAAAATACGAGACAATGTTATAAATGTTTAAGATATAACCATACGGCCAATCAATGTAAAGGAAAGAGTAGATGTAGCAAATGTGGTTCAAATGAACATACGCTAAATTTATGTAAAAATGAAATTATAAAATGTGTAAATTGTGATGAAGAACATGATGCGACTGATAAAAATTGCAAAGAAAGAAAAAGGCAACAAGAAATAAAAATTTTAATGGGAAACAGAAATCTTAGTTATCAAGAAGCCGCTATTGAAATACCTCAAATTTGGAAAGACAAAAATTCGTATGCTGTAACTACAAAAAACAGATTTGATATACTATGTAATTATGAAAAGGACTTTCCTCAAAATTTAACAAGTCGTGAAAATAGTATACCAACATATAAGCCAGCACCCATTAGGAAAAGAACATATTTAGATAGAAACTACAAAACGAAAAATATTAAAAAACAAAATAATATAAATGATAATAAAATTGAAACTAAACAGAATGAGAAAGAACAAAATTTCATTAATTATATTACAAATTCTACACCTAGAACTTATAATACAAGGAACAATTACAGAAAAAATGAAAAAGATAATGACGAGGAACAAACAGAAAATAATTCTCAGAGGTCCATAAAAGTACCAAAAATTAAATACAACCCTGAATTATTAGTATCACAAAACTTTAGTGAAAATAAAAATGATGACAGAAATAAATTCATGACGGATTCAAATAAATTTTCTATATTTGAAAATATAGAAAGAGGAAGAAAAAAATAGCGAAATTATAAAAATAATATAATACAGGAGCATACATATTAGAGTAACATATAAAATTATAATTATTAAATAGCGTTTATTTGTAAATAAGCTTTTCTAGAAATTGATATTATACAGTGGAACGGACGGAAATTAATTAGTGAACTATTGAAATATTTATAAATTTGTAAAATTAAATTACAAATTATAAAAGATGTATTTAAAAAATGATTGTTGGTGGCTATGACGAAAGAAAGTCAAGACAAATAAGTGAATAAATAAAATAAAAAAAAAAATAATATAAATGTATTTTTTCTAATAATTATGAAAATTCTCTTTGATAAAGACCGAATTCGTTTTGAAACATTTTTGTTAAAATAGCAAAAGTAACGGTTTTATTAGTGTCGCATGTTTATGTCGCACTAGTCTGTATGTTAAAAGTACAACACATTTAGTACATTCATGTCTAAATAACGTTAACTTAAGAATAAAAATATATAAATGTTGGATGTCGCATGTGGGGCTAGTAGGGGGTATTAATACGAATGTGCAGTTACTTCTAGATCATGGATGGTGCTAATGTTGGTGGAATTTGAAGTTTATTTTCAAAAAATAATATTTATGATTAACACTATGAAGTAACAAAAATGAAAAAAGTATTTTTGTATTTTCCAAATAGGAAATGGGTTTGTAAAAGTTTTCAAATAAAATATAAAATTCAATACTCTTAAAAGATATTTAAATAGAAAATAGGTATTTACTATTTCGTATTTGCATTTTGAGCATATGTATTTGAAAAACGCACATCTCTAAGCCTTGTAGTATGTGTAGTGCAACGAGTAACAATGTAAGGTTAACGGTCAACACAGTTGATATTTGGAGCTGACAGAACTCACTGTGCATAATGTCAAATTTTTATAAAATTAGACACAAAGGAATAGACAATTTAAATAGTAAACTTTAAATGTCGTTTCTTTGATTTCAGTTATGATAGTATGACTTAAGTTAAACAGTGTAATTATTATAATGTCTTTGTAAATTACTAAAATAAAAGACTAAAAGTTAAAATATTTCAGAAGAAACGCATAAGTTTGATTAAACGTTAAGAATTCCTAAAGTATCATTCCCACTCACTGCTTTAATTTAATTTTGTATTTAATTTAAATTGTTTAGCATATCGCAATACGCGTAGTCATTCACAGTACCATTTTTAATTTAATTTATTTTTTAAGTTTTTTTTAGTTAGCTTTGTTTAGAACCTTACAAAGTCCAATGTTTTAAATTAACAATATTAAATTAAGAAAAACTATATTATATTACAACATCCAAAATGTGACAATCTGTCAAAATGCAGTAGAATTTATTTTTAAAAGAAGTTCAATGTCAGTTGCCAAAAATAAAGAAATAAAAACAATTTCTATTACTAATTGTTATTAAAAATAGCAAATTTAATTATTTATATTACTAACGATGCATACGCACCAAGTAATTAACTAAACTTAAATTATAACACAAATGTGAAAAGGAATGCTTAAAGGACAAACTGAAATCTATATTACAATATTAAATAAAAACAGTAAATTAAATATCAAAACAGTGAGTGTCACTTTTTTTGACGTTTCTATCACTATTTCACCTCAATTATAGTTCGCCTCAACTTTATCTTCATTTGTATTCCGACAGGTGGAGTAGTTTCGGGTTTTATAGTCGATAAAATAGACATTTCATATGAACGACTGTGACAATCTGAACTGTAAATGAAGTCTTGCATGACAAAAAAGTCATGCGCATCTTCAACATGATAGTGAAGTGACTCCAAAATGCTTACTTGTTAATAAGAATGAAATTACTAAACTAAAATAATTTTTATAAAACGGATTCTCTGCCAAACATGTATGTATATAGGCATAAGGTATATGTACTATACATAATATTGTTAAGAAAAAACATAAACAATTAAATATACATAAAAATATAACAAAACCATCAAAGTTTATGGGATAGATACAAAGAGAGAAAGAAAGAGGAAGGGGAGAAACTGAGACCGAATTCTAAAGAAAATCGATCTGAATCTGAATTAGATTAGATATTACTATTTCTAGTTAAAAGTAATAGTCTATGAGAACTAACTTGCAAATGAACAACTCGCCTCGCTGTACGAATAACGAATAACGTAAAAAGTAATACCACGATGTACTGTACCTGACTATAGATGCATTAAGATTTGGTCCATTGTTCCTGTTGTTCAGCAACCGACAGCTGATGCTAGGGATGCTGCGTTACTATGGAAACAAAGCAGGGGTGTATTCAACAGTTTATTCAACAGTCTCATTTTTTACGGGTTCATTTTTTAACTCTTTATTGAAATATTGGTTAATACGTATATTGGCATTTTTATTTAATAAATATCCAAAAATTGACGGATATCTACATTTCAAGTTTGAATTTTGTTTTACTGCGTAATATTCCCGTTGTGTTGATGACGTCATGAACTGAAAACAATAAAGAAGTAATGTTATTTATTTTTCGTTTTATATCACATTATATTAAAGCATTATGGGTCGACGAAACAGCTGCTAAGCTTTGACGTTTACTTTTTTATCTTGTGCACTTCACTTATTTAACAGTAGTTGTAAAGGCTTGCAAATGATAGTAGAGAGGAAGGTGAGGAAGCAATGACGTCATGAATTGATGTCATTTTTTGTAAAAAAAAATTCTCTTTCATTATTAAAGTGAAAAAAAATTAGTATTTCAATCATTAATAACTTCTATATTATTGCGAATTGAATAAAATTAATTGGATTTTAGAGGATTTGAGAGGCAGCTTTATACAGTGCAGTTTTATATAAATTCAATTAATTGAAATTATTGAAAACAAGCTAATTTTTTATAATCTGAACAAAGTTTTTTAGGGCCTCCGCCCACTTTACCTGAATATTCCACCACGCCATTGTTTGATTAATTATAAATAATAAATAAAATAATTGCAGTGGATATGATCACCTAACCTACAAAACAGGACCACGGGGACCAGTGACAATGATAAAGACAATATTCATTCTTCTTTTCTCTCTAGTTGGGAATATAATTGGGTTACTAAATTTGTGATTTTGTTCCTCTAGTGCCGATATTACTTTATTTTGAAATATTAATTACGTTACATTGACGAACACCCTTCAAATGCTTCTGAACCCACTAGCTAAATAGTTTAAAAGTCACATGAGGGCGCAACGGCAGAAATGAAAAACTTTTTATTCGGTTTAAACCTCACCAGTTTTATCTGCGTGATTTTAACACTGTATACTACAGCATACCTAGCACACACTGCGGTTAAAGTGATAAGCTGATTATATGTTGTGCTTACATATCTTGTTTTGCTGTAATACATGTTATGCAGAATATCAAGTCATACTGTGTTCTGTGTTCTATATACAAAGACAAGTGCCGTGATGAGTCGCATGAATTCTGTAGCCTGCCTCAGAAGCCGCTCAGATTAAAAACCTGTGGTGTGTGCATGTTCATACGATTCCATGTGTTACAAAGCCACGCAGAAAATACCGCTGAGGTTTAAACCGCAGTGTGATCTAGGCCTAATCAGTCACTCGTGACCATTGTGACCTATGTTAAAAATGATTACCTAAACAAAGAAAGCCAGTGTATATACGTTTGTTAGAGACCATTCCAGTCAATCTCTAGAGTAACACTACAATAGCTGTACGCAGAGCCGCTTTTAGAGGTGAGGAATCCCCTAATTATTTTCCGAATAAAAGGAACAATTCTTTTCCGTCAAGTCTTTCAAAAATGTATTGCTATTATCTCTATTGGGGGCCCCTCTCTTTTGGAGGCCTGCGGCGTTATCCCCATCTACCTTTCCTCAAATCCGGGCCTGGCTGTAAGTGTTACTTTGATTCAGTAATAGTCAATTTCTATCGGAGATTATTGACATTGCCATAAATTACATTTAAAAAACAAAAGCACAAAGTGCAAAAGAAACAAACAAAAGTGTTAATTCACAAAACAAACGTCTTACGTCTTAATGTCTTACATAAATAATTAATAATCAAAACTAACAAGAAACAAGTGTACTTAGACGACGACCAAGATATATAGCACAACGTTCTTAAAATTACGACTGAAGAATTAATAAAGTAAATTAATCTACATTAATATAAATTTGTTTATATTTTCGGCTCCCTGAAATATATATATACAACTTGCAAACATGGTCATTTTTATTAACGTATATCATAATAAAGAAACACACAACAGTTTTAATTTAGGCAAAACAAAATATATTTAATAAGTAAATAACAACAGAAAAAGAAATATACAAATAACAGTAGAGTGCATAATACAGTAGAGTCTCGATATAACGGACTTATTGGCGAGAAGGATGGTTTAAAGAAACGAATATTACTAAATCGTTAGGAATACAACCCATAAAGTAATTGAAAATGCGTGTAATTCAGTTTTCTCGTAGAAATCGCCATATTCTTAAATTATATGTGTGCCATAAATAGAAAATTGAGCTCCTTCTATGTTATAATCTCTTGGACACGTTCGATATAAGCAATATTATTTGAAACAAACAGACACTTTGTATTATACAATTTTAACAATTACATTTAAATATACATGTTTTTTTAATCCGGCCCGAATGTACTTTCAATACTCAATTGGTTACCCCTGATTTAAGGAATCAAAAAAACATGCCATCGCAATTGACGTAAATGACCAATGCTGAATTATTGATAGTTCTTCTGAAATACGCTGCTTCTTCCGAATTTTCTTCGAATTCTTGAATTCCGTAAACGACCGATCCTCGATTTCTTTTTCTTTCATCTTCCCCCTCATATTCCTTGCTTGCCAATGTGCCTGAAACAAGCATAATGATCAAATTATAAAGGGCTCAGAACACGGTAACGTAATGTGTTGAAAAATACATCTTTTATGTTTTCCAAAACTCAAAAATATCCTATTGCGAGTATAATACTAAATGAGAAATTAAAAAATTAGCAAAATTATAGTAGGCACTAGAGTTTATCCCCGTCACAAAGCGACGTCTTTTTAGTGTCTATGATTTGAATCCAATAAAATAATTCGTAATTTCATTTCATATAATTATTTCTATTTTCAAATTGAAATCTTTCACTCGTTCAATAATAAATTAATTTTTCATATAAATTAACTAAGAAAATATATTTTTTTAAAGAAAAAAAATAAAAAATAAGTGTGATTAAGTTATTTGAGTGATTGACTGATACAGAGTCTAAATACTGTCTGAGCTTTCGTGTTTATTTAAATTTACGTTATAAAATCAAGTGTGTCTATTCCTGATATCGTTTGACCGGTTGATTTAAATTTCACGAATGCCTTTTTGCCTTAACCCGTCACACGTTAGAAATGTGCATGTTTTATGTTTCTTATGATTACGATATAAGTAGGATAGAGAAGATAGAGAGAGATGGTAAAAGTACCATAGATTAAGCAAGTATGCTCGGGTCGCAAATCAATTATTACATAAATACAAAATACTTATTGCTGAAAATATATTAAAAAGAAAATGGCATATTCCAAAAATTGATTTACATTTCCTCGTCTTTGATGAATTACGAAATAGATTTATATGAATAGAATAACAGATTTTTATGCTAATGACACTGAGCCTGATAAAATACTAGCGCAGTACTAATTTATTTGTATAGGCAAAGACTACCTAGAAGAAACAAATATAAAACAGGCGCTAAGATCAAATCGATACAAAAAAGCATAATTTTGATAATGATTTTTGACGACACATATAATATATAATTATTTCTATAATTACTACATGATTAAATAACATTTAAAGAATACGTTGTGAAATTTTCATAAATAAATATCAATAAATGAGCCATTGACTGTGAATCTCCGCAGATGTCACAAAAAGAACTTTCAATGCGCTGTCACTCATAACTCATCACTGGATTATTTGAATTTAAAAAACGAAAATGATTTTATTATTTGATAAGTTTCTGCAGGTAACCCTGTTGAGTATATTTTTTTATTAATTTTTCAATTTCTTACGGCACTTAGAAGTGAAAATACCGATTTTTCCTCGACATTTATTTAAAGAAAGAAGAAGAAGTGTACGAAATTTCAAAAGGATCAGTACAGTAGATTTTGATTTAAACTTCAAAGTTTCACACAATAAACTTAATTTGTTGTACATAAATAAATTTTAAAAAAATTTAAAAAAAAGTTGAAACATAATCCCCCCTCTTTACAAACATACACTTGTAATAAGAACACTTATACTTTGCACTTATAATAAGAGGAAGATACAATGATTTGTTTTATCAGTAAATACTCGCAGTATAAAAGAGTGCGTTTTGCCATAAGATAATAAAAAACGTTTAAACTTTACCTGTGAACTGCTGTCAACTGCTCCCAACCCCAGCACGATGATGGCTTTTTAATGCATTCATTTAACTATTATTGATTGTTATTTGGTTTACCAGAACAGCGCATGCGCGTGTTTGTAAATATAGCTTTTGTGCGATGCTGTTGCTATGCCAACTAATCTGGGACGTATTTACCTGTTTCTGTGAGCTCGGTCTTCAAGTTTGCTGCAAAGAGAAAAGCCATAGACTGAAAAGGTCGGATTTCTTGCCACTCTCGTGCTTTATAATCTTTAAATTTTAACTAAGCAACTGAAAATGTATAAAGGACCATCTATAAATAATGTCACACATATTTCTTGCTACTCTTTTTAACTCCTTTTTTTACTAATTTTTTATATGTTTTTTAACGCATGTGCCGTCAAAACGATTCTGACGTTATATCACAATTTATAATGGCTATTATATAATGATAATTTATGGATGGCTTCTAATTTGTATAAAAAGATTTATTTCCGTTGGAAAGCATAACTTATTTTCAAAGGCTTATTTTCAAAGAAGCAAAGTGCAAAAGAGATGCAGAATTAAACGTGTCAGCTATAGCAGCTGTTGCGTCGACCCATACTGTTTCAATATAATGTCGTCATAAATAAATAACATTACTTATTATATTGTTTTCAGTTCGTGACGTTTCTGGATATTTAATAAATTAAAAATGCTAATATACGTTTATTAACCAATATTTTAATAAAGAATTAAAAAATGGACCCGTAAAAAAAGTGACCGTTAAATAAACTGTTGAATACACCCCTGTTTTGTTTCCATAGTAACGCAGCATCCCTAGCAACAGCTGTCGGTTGCTGAACGACGCGAACAATGGACCATCTAATAGCATCAATAGTCAGGTAAACGAGGCGAGCTGTTCATTACCAAGTAAGTTCTCATAGACTTATACTTTTAAGTAATAATAGTAATATATAGTAGGTAAGGTTTTTTTGGACAGATCTAATTCAGATTCACATCGATTTTCTTTCGAATTCGGTCTCAGTTTCTTTCCCTCTATAAGTAAAAGAGTAATTTCACAATATACAAGATGCCTGGCATTTGGGCATACTAAAGCATACTGTCGCAAAGTACACAAATGCGTAAAATGTGCTGAGCAACATGAGACGAAAAATTGCTCCCGCCAAATAAAAGACAATCAAGTAAAATGCGCTAATTGTGGAGGAAATCACCCTGCAAACTACAGAGGATGTGAAGTTCATAAACAATTGCAACAAAAATTATGGCCTACACTACGAGAAAAGAAGAACAATCAAACTCAAGCTCAACCTAGGCTAAAAAGCCAAATAAGAACTAGAGTATCATACGTCCGAGCTCTTAATGATCAAACAGTACCAACAAGCACCCAATCAGTCAGCAATATGGTTAAGCTTGAAGAAATGCTTGCCAAACTCATGGAACAGATGGGGACGATGCTCAATCTGCTTACTGTCGTAGTTAGTAAATTGGCCTAATGACAGTACAACAACAAAACTATAAACAACAAAGGTATAAATTATGTATTTGGAACGCAAACGGTTTACACCAACACTCTCGGGAAATAAAAACTTTTTTAATTGACCAAGCCATAGATATCATAATGGTATCAGAGACCCACTTCACTGAACGGCACTACATTAGTATTCCAAAATATAAAATATACCACACTAGACATCCGGATGGTAAGGCACATGGTGGAACTGCAATAATTATAAAAGATAGTATTGCACATCATGAAAGAGAGAAGTTTGCAATGGATTATTTACAGGCCACCAGTATTACTATTGAAAATGAAGTTAGCCCAGTAACAATCTCAGCAATTTATTGTCCACCAAAACACAACAACAAGAAGGAACACTACGTGACCTTTTTTAAAACACTGGGTAACAAATTTGTGGCAGGGGGCGACTATAACGCCAAGCACCCAACATGGGGCTCGAGAATAACTAATACCAAGGGTAAAGAACTAGTAAAAGCAATGAGTGCTAAAAATCTAAGATCAATTTCAACTTACGAACCAACTTACTGGCCTTCTGACGTAAAAAAAGTTCCGGATGTGATCGATTTTTGTATCACTAAAGGTGTTGACCCGAAAAAGTGTAAAGCGGAATCCTGTTTAGATTTGTCATCAGATCACTCTCCGGGTATTATTACTGTATACGAGGAAATACGCAGTAGAGAAACTGGGCCATTTTTGCACAATAATCGAACTAACTGGGACCTTTTTAGATCAAAGCTAAATAAGTCTATTTCGTTAAGTATACCACTGAAAACTGAACTGGAAACTGAAATAGCAGTAGAACACCTTACCAGAAACATCCAAGAAGCAGCATGGTTTGCTACTCCCACGCATAAAGCTATCCAAGGGAAGAAGAGTGATGTGCCCCTACTCATTAAGGAGAAAATAATGGAGAAAAGACATCTACGTAAACAATGGCAACTATGCAAATCACCTGCTAATAAAAGAAAATTAAATAGAGCTATAAAAGGCCTAAAGGAATTGATAGTGGAGCATAATAACCAATGTATTCAAGAATATCTTGAAAATTTAACACCATCGGAAGCTACGGAGTACTCGCTGTGGTAAGCAACAAGGAAGATGAAAAGACCAGAGATACACAACCCTCCTATCAAAGATGACAAAAATAAATGGGCAAGGAATGATAAAGAAAAGGCTACGATGTTTGCTAATCATCTGCAGGAAGTATTCAAACCGTATCCTTCGGAAACGGCAGCAGAAGAAGAAAATGGTATTTTGGATTTTCACCGTGTGCTCAATACTGCCAATAGAACGCCATCAACGACCAAACCGGCCCGCTGTGAAGCTACAAGAAGAAAGACATTACAGATTAATGCATCAATTGAAGTTTGGAATTCATTTATTGTCTGTAACAGAACTTGTTATGTAAATAGGCTGCGCGGTAAATCATTTTGAATTTATCTGATCACCTAGTTTTAAGTGCTCTTATTCCAAGTATTGTGTTAAGCTACTAAGTCAATTGTTTTAAATAAGCATTCGGAGGCGTGGTCTTTGCAGAAGGTCCTGGAAGTGCTGGTCCCTGATTAGAATGTAGAGACAACACAGCATGCTAATATAAACTAAGTGAAGGTAAATAAAAAGTAACTGGGACACTTACAAAACAAAAGTGATCACGTGATTGACCGCAGAAAAATTCCGAGTCCTCCTGAGCCTTATCACAGATTTCTTTATTGTCGGAGTCAAGACATTTGCAAGGCCCTATATTTATTCCCATGTTCTCAATTAAAGTCAGGGTTTCGGAAATAAAGAATGTTTCTTTTAATTCATTATTTCACGTTGCTTTGACTTTACTTTGCTTTGCTTCTTAGTAAAAATTGAGTTGAATTTTATACATAATTAATTAATCCACATTAGCATTTTCTAAAAATTTAAATAATTCACTGGTAAATAACTTAGAATTACTTAACAAAAGTAAAAACTTAACATTAGTAAATACTGTAGAAAACTTTGGAGAATGTTTAAGTTTTGGATCGTGCTATAATTATTACAAAGCCTCAATGAGTAGGAGAGTTAAAACACCACCCAATATTTTATTTACTCTGATGAGTCAACGTGTGCATAACTTCATATTACAGGTGGTCAACGCAAAATGTTGCAAGTTGAGGAATTACATCGGTCCTCTAAGACCAGTGCCCAGATTTTCTCTCAAGCTAAGATTTTGTTTGGGAATGTACCACGCTGAAAAGGGATGAAACAATAACACGCAATGAATGATTTTTGCTGATGTCAGTGGTGCCAATATTTTCAAATTTCCTGTTTTACCTAGATTTTATAGTCCTTCTACATAAACTAAGTAATCCACTGAACCTACCGTAGCCAGCCTCTCCCCATCCTGCGAAAAAGACGTTCTCCTTAGACATTAATCCGCTGCTCCTTTTCAGGCCAATAGGGATGATGGCATCTGCAACAATCAGCACAATGAATGACGCTCAGGAATTTGGTGAATTACAGGAACTAATGATCTTACCTGATTTTACAGATCTGGACAACTTAATCAAAGCCACATCGTTCTTAGGTTCTTTATAAAACAAAAGATAGTCAGGGTGGATGTAGACAACTTCAGATTGTACAACTACCCTGTCCGGATCTTCTTCATCGAACGGAACGAGGACCCCGAGGGTGACCTCAACAGTTGAGTGACTGGAAAATGAGTTACTTTAGTAGTGAGTTGTTACCAACCTAAAGAAATACCAAATCAGACATTTTACTTACGGAAGTGTGCAATAAGCGGAAGTGAGCACCCATCTTCGATGAATTAGACTTCCGCTGCAGTACTGGACTTTATCGGCATTTCTGCTCTTCAAAAAGGCAACGTGAGGGAATTGCCCTTTGGCTGCAGGAGTTCCGTATTTAAACCCGCCTATAAATATATTAGTATGTTAACAACAAGGGCGCATTGGGGTCCAGCAAAACCAGTTATTCACTTACAAGTTTTTATCTCTTCAATGGGTTGACAATCATCTGATAAATAAGACACTTTACTCGACAGGGTTGTGAACTCAGCGGATGTCGTCTGAAAAACCAAGACGGTTATTTGTGGTCAGATTTTTTAAATTTATAACAAACCATAGGATAATATGTCCATTGTTTTTTTTTAATATTAGAAATTGACAGACATATTTTGAATTAAAATTTTTGTTTCGCCGCTTAATTTACAAATTAATACTGAATTTTGTTCAATAATAAATAATGCATTTATTTGCTTTGTTTACCACTTTCATTGATGTGTTCACGTAGCTCTCGTTTAGGTATGCATCCCCTTTACACTCTGTTGCATAACAAAGAACATATAACAAAAATTAATTCTTTAATTGATACTTTCTCCTCTAATACTGAGATTTATTTAAAAATAATTTGAGATCCTGATAGTCAACTTTATAAATATATGGCAATTTTATGGAGAGCAAAACATGCTTCTACCCCTTAAATTTGTTATGTAACAGAGTAACGTCAGCTGTCACAAAATGGTGGCCAAATATAAAATGTGACAATGTCAAATTTCAAAGTTCAAATTGCAATATTTCGGTCAATTTTTAACAAAATTCTAATGTAATAGACGATTATAAAAAGTTAAATTTAAAATATTTAATAAATCCGATGCTGATCACCACCCAGCTGACATCTACCGTGAAGATTCGCTTCTACATAAACATGAGCTATGCCACGTCTACAACTGGAAAATTACTTCAAAAAATAAGAAATGGTGCACCAAGCAGAGCTCCTCAAGAAAAGAGAAGTCCCCAGGAAGTCCTCAGGAAGTCCACGTCAAACCTAGATAGCCGGTGCTGAACAGGAGAGCGAATAATGTCAAAGCAAACAAATAAAAGTAAAAAACTCACCGTAGCGTTGGTGGTTAATGCACCAGACACGAAGATGGCAAGGAATAACACCTTCATTTTCAATTATTTCGAATTCTCACAATTTATTTTGAAAATGTAAAAAGTTTCACTGAAATTTAATCACTTTCACTTTAAAGACCCGCAAGAAAATACCGAACTTTACT
The DNA here is from genome assembly GCA_963678705.1 of Panorpa germanica. Lineage (NCBI taxonomy): Eukaryota > Metazoa > Arthropoda > Insecta > Mecoptera > Panorpidae > Panorpa > Panorpa germanica. The sequence continues at coordinate 13,783,294 of OY783208.1, forward strand.
CTATGAGAAAATAATCAATAATGTTTGCACGCAATTAGTAGAGTGCAGGCAATTTAATCAATGTAACGGGTATGTCACAGTAATCGAGAAACCGTTACACTCGAAGTTGTTGGATTATTTAAGAAAATTACAAAAATAAAACGAAAAGTGACTCAGACTTAATGCAATGAATATTTCAAATTAAAATTATTTATATTTCAATAATTGAAAATCCGACATTCAAGTTCAGTAGGTGCGTTAATTTCTGGGGTAATGCTAGAATAGAATTCGAACGTTGAAATTTGGTATGTGGGCACTTTGCCTCTAATTAATGACAAAAAACAGAAAACCCTAAATTTCCAGTGGCGGCGGAAATTGACACGGTAAAAGCTAGAAATATTGATTCAAAAAAATGTTAGAATGCGATATGCATAAAGACACTAATTTAATTCAGTAGCGGTGGGAATGTGGGGGTTCTGATGCTAAAATATAAAAGCAAAGCTGAAATTTAGTATACAGATACAGATTAATATATTAATTACGAAAATAAATTAAAAAACCTACACTTCTTAAGTGCAACAACAGGGCAGGGGGTGAACAATATAAAGGTGGAACGATGATATTTATCATATAGAGTAGTAAATAGAAGCAAAATAGTTCTCTATGTGTTAGATATTCAAATTACATCCAGTAGTAGAATAAGATTGATATTTGTTGCGTTTGCAGGCAGAGAGTTACAGATTTGGATCCTCCAGGAGGGAGGAGGGGGCAATGGATGTGTTAATAATCGGACAGGGGCACTGTGAGGTAGAGGCGATGCAGAGCAGTGTTGAGGTGCTAGAATTACGGGTGGCGGTGTAGTGAAATTAATTTGAAAGTGCAGGAACAGGAACGATAGGGGATACTAGAATGCTTACGAGTGGTGGTACTGGGTATGGGGGTAATTAAGAACGAGGCGCTTGGCCGTGATCAGTACAGAAATTAATTGGAGGTAGGTTTAGAGTGAAATGGTTGAAAATAAATTTTAACAAACATTTATCTAAGCGAACAATTATTAAACAATTAAGTACATAGAATCAAAGGGATGTAAGTACTAAACTATTTAGTGGCACAAAAATATAAGCCAAAACTTGGACAGATTTTGCTATCTGGAGCAAATTTTAAAACGTACTGACCGAACTCGCCAATACGCCTGCTGGCAAAGGGGGATAAATGGACTTACACCCCTTTGCCTCCAAAATTAGGCACTGCTAAATAGTTATTCTATTTTCCTAGGCCACTATTTGAATTTTCAACATGCAATTTTCTAATTAACCAAATAATAAATATTTATTTTAAGTTTTCCCGACGACACTAATTAAAATACGGACATCAAACCAAAGAATGTTGCAACGTCATCATCATTATCTAAAGAAGAGGAAGGTACTCGTAAAATAAGGACAAAGTTGGTAAGATGTGAAGGAAATTGGAAAAGGAAAAGAGCAAAGATTGCGTGATTCAGGCAAAGAACACGTCAATTCAAAGGGGAAGACGCCCCTAAATGAAGACCTTGTGTTTAAAGCTTGTGTTTTATTGATCCTGAATATTGTGACAAAATATCTTAATTCCTAATGGAAAAGGGGTGTAAGTGCAGACTGGCTATTATAAAAACAGTTTCTGTGTCAAAGTTAACCATTTGAATTACTTCACATTACTTTTACAAAGTAAGACATATGTGAAGATGTCAGTAGTAATAAAGAAATTGTTATAAATGACCTCTAGAATTTTCTATACGATCTCAACTTTACACTCGTTTTCTGAAGAATTTTACTTTTGTCACTTATATCACTTCCCCGTGGTGCTGGAAAAAGGCGCTGTGTGGCGAAGGCGCATAGGAATTAAATTGAAAGTGAGAGAAGGGGAACGATAGAGAGCTATGGAGCCAAGAGGTCATGATTGGGGTTTAGGGGCGGGGCAATACAGGGCTTAATTGGGGTAAATGGAAGGATTAGAACAAAATAAAGAAACACAAATTTAAAAAACATATATTTTAGCCAAAATTACTTAAAAACAATATTTTGCATTAAGTTCAATGTAACAAATAAGTTTAAAATTAATTACAAATATTCTATACACGTCACTTTACGACGGGGCGAAACGCCAGTATATCTATAATGCTTTCTGGGTGTACTGGAGATAATTTGCCTGGTACAGGCGGCGTTAGAACTACAAGGACCATTTTCTAGCCGCTTAATTATCCTTTGTCTTTCTTATTGTTCGATGTTGAATTCACATCCTTAATGAACTTTTTCCATTCGATAACTCCATTAGCAGGTATTCGGCAATTAGCACGTTCTGCAAGTTTATTAAAAACTAATTAAACAATATTATTAAACAAGTTGGATCATTTTAAATAAGAGTATATCAGTTATATAATTATTTACTTCCGACAAATTCCATTTTCCAAGGTCAACATTTGTTCCATTTATCTCCATATTATCTAAAACAAAAATTAAACATTGAAAAATAAAGATGTCAAGATTCCAAGAGATATATATGTGGGGGTGACAAATAATCCTATCCTTGTTGACGTTTCCAATTGTGGGTCTACCTTACACCCTATAGCTGTTTTGATCTTATTTCAATCCTTAAGTTGAGCCCCCATTACAATTTAGCTTATTAAAAATAAAGTTACCACATAACTTTTGTTTAATAATAGTTCATTTAATTATTTCTCAAAGAAAAACAATTATATTACAAAAATGTTAATATATCAAAAATAGTTCACAATAATATTATCACTAGATTATATGCAATGCTTAGGTTTGAAGACCTTTCAATGATTGCATATCACAAAGTAATGATAAAAATAACCTAACATTTAACACTATACTTTTATGCACAAACTACACTATTTACGTCTAAACAATAACTAATATTACACCTAGCAATATAGGAAAACTGATTATTATTCTCAATGCCATTAACAACTAGTTAACACAACATTTTTCTGAATTTACCAATGACGCCATACACACTGTGTAAATCTACGTATCAGCCATTTTTAACAATCACTCCGTTGACCATGCATCATTGCATGTCGTGGCAAGCGACTCGTGTCAAAAAAACGGGGTTCACAAATCATTTCCAAAGCAGAGCTAGTAACATTTGAATACAACTTAATATTAGCAATGTTCCTAACCTAATTTATAGAGTTCTTTACTATATAATTACTATTTCTTACAAACTAATTATATCTAATCCTAAATTATATCCCACATTCGGCCTATCCTGACCAGTAACTGTCCTCAGTTGCTACAATCATCCTGCCCATGGTTTCATCATATCTGCTGATGTAGAAGTCCTTATTGGTCCTTCACACTCTCCTGCTTTCTCCACGTCATAACGATCATTTCCTTTAATTTTCGTTATTTTGTATGGTCCTAAAAATTTAGCTTCAACTTTAGCTCCTGTTGCAAATTGTGTACGTTGTATAGCCACTAAACTGTTCAGTGTATACTTTCTTGGTGCTTTACATTTTCTATTGTAGCCAGTCCTGTTTTCTTGCTGAATTTTTAGAATATTACCTTTAGCCTCTTCTCTCAGCTTCTCACGTTTATCTACAAACTCATTTTGTATTTCTTCTGTAATCAAATCTACTATTTTTATGTCTTGTTTGGTTTTCATTTTAACCCCAATCATCAATTCAAATGGTGTCATTTTAATACCTCTTTGATAAGTACTGTTTAGCATTAACTGTAATTTACTTACATGTAAATACCACTTACTGGGATCTGTTAGGGCTAACTTCGTTAACACAGGTACAATAATTCCATTTATTCGTTCCACCTGGCCATTACCCCTTGGTATTCCTGTAGTTATTAACACATGTTCAATGTTTTCTGCAGTACAATAATCTTTGAAATCTGTTGAAGTAAAAGCTGTACCCCTGTCAGAAATTAACCTTCTTGGGTTTCCGAATACTTCTGCTATCACTTTCAATTTCTGTAATACTTCATCAGTGCCTGATGATTTAGTAGGAAACAACCAAACAAATTTTGTAAAAGCATCTACTATAACGAGAATATGTTTATACTTTTTGCTTGTTGTTTGTAAAGGTCCTAAATGATCTATATGCCATGTGTCTAAAGGTAAACCTACCTTAGGTATAGAGTTTAAGAATCCTTCTACTTTACCTACTTTTCTACTTGCTAGTATACATTCTATGCAATTATCTATACAGTTTTTAATTTTTTCAGCTAAATCATTGATCCAAAATTCTCTGTTAATTATTTCTTGACATTTATGCAATCCACAATGTCCTATGTCGTGTGCTTTACGTATTATTTCTGATTGCATGTTACTTGGTACTACTAACAGCTTTTGATCGTCTTTTAACCTGTATAATAATTCATTTTCTATTAAATACTTTCCTGCATAATTCTTTACTTGTATCGTCTTCTTCGGCTTCGGAAAATGCTTGACGGCTTTGACCTTATCCTTAGAGGGACGAACAGTGCCTTGTTTAATTACATAACCTAGGTCGTTCATTTCCTGGGCTGCCTGTATGACATCCTTTTCTAACCCTTCATCCAGCTGCTCTTGAACATCTAGTCGATCTGCAGGTGGTAGTTTAAGTGGCCTAGAAAATATGGGAGTATCATTTTTCAATTTAATTATCTTTTCACTTTCAGACTTGAGAAACTCTTTTCGTTTGTCATTGTCCACTAACTCGTGTATTTTATTAACAACATTTTTATCATTTATATGAGATAAGTCTAGTTCACTTTCTTTATCACCATTGTCTATTTTTAATGTCATTAATTGTTTAACTTCACTTTCATTTTCATCTTTATCATTATAAAGTTTATGAAATTTTACTCCCTTGTTATCAATAACCACTCTAGCTTTAGCTATAATGTCCAAACCTATCACCATGTTCATTTGCATCGCCTGTGATGGTAACACTTCAAAATAACTAGCGTAATGTTCTGAATCAATTTCAACGTCCAATCTTATTTTACCTAAAGAATTTACTCGAGAGTTTGACAAACCGCGCATTGTTATAACAGAGTCATATAATTTAACATTCTTTAATGTTTTAAAATAATCTTCGCGCACTGCTGATAAATCACTACCAGTATCTATTAAAGCGTTTACATAACTGCTTTTATTAACACAAATTGATTTTATCATTTCCACTCTCATAACATTATGCTCCGATTTAACAGTTTTTATTTTAGTTTTACAGTTTCGACTAACATGTCCATAATTACCACAAGTAAAACATTTGTAACCCTTGTCTTTATCTGGACACACTTTAGATGAGTGTGATAACGAACCACAATTAAAACATTTAATCTTCTCACCTGTTGTCTCAGTTTTTGTTTTGGTACCTGACCTTGATCTCCTATCATAGTCCTGACTATCCATTTTCATTTTTTTATATTGTTCAAGCTTACGTCTAAGTTGTGCAATATTTTCAGCTCCATACAGTATTACTTTATTAGCTGTACTGTCACGAATACCTGCTATGATATAATCTATAATAGCTGCTTCTTCGACATCTGCTTGTCGAGCTATGTCTAAAATATCATAAACATATTGACGAAAAGTTTCCTCTGGTTTCTTTAACCTTTGTTAAAGCATTTTGTGCACCTGTGTACTATTTAAACTCGTATCGAACTCATCGATCAAATACGATTTAAATGTATCCCAGTGTATTATCCTGGTTTCAAAATTGACAAATTGTTTTGCGGTATCAGTTAACAATCTCCTGGCATACAAATATCTGTATTTTGTATCTATTTCCGCCTGGTCACAGAAATCATCAAATTGTTTGATCCATAATTTGACATTTTTAAGTCCATCATATTTAGGTAAAGCCAATTCTAAATCTAAAAACGTATAATTAGTTTTATTGACTGTTTCATTGTTTACAGACCTGCTATTCTGTTCTCCAACTTTGCTATTGTACGAGTTCATTCTCGTTAATAATTCAGCACGATTTTCACGCTGACTTAGTCCAACGAAGCTAAGTTCTTGACGTAATTCTGCTACTGACAAGTTGTTTAATTCCTCCATCATTGTTATATTTATCACTGCTAACAGATTGAAGTGCAATTTACTTTAACGAGTAAATTGTACGCACCTGGAAGTTAAGAGTATTCTTGACTGAAAAAACTAGGTTTCCTTATCTGTTGGTCAATAGTTCTGGTTCAAAGGTTAAGAATATTCTTAACTGAATACACTTGGTTTTTCCTTTATCCCGGTTGAGCCCCCAAATGTGGGGGTGACAAATAATCCTATCCTTGTTGACGTTTCCAATTGTGGGTCTACCTTACACCCTATAGCTGTTTTGATCTTATTTCAATCCTTAAGTTGAGCCCCCATTACAATTTAGCTTATTAAAAATAAAGTTAACACATAACTTTTGTTTAATAATAGTTAATTTAATTATTTCTCAATGAAAAACAATTATATTACAAAAATGTTAATATATCAAAAATAGTTCACAATAATATTATCACTAGATTATATGCAATGCTTAGGTTTGGAGACCTTTCAATGATTGCATTTCACAAAGTACTGCGTAGTATAAATAGTACATAGTTTTCATTCACAACGTTTATAATGATAAAAATAACCTAACATTTAACACTATACTTTTATGCACAAACTACACTATTTACGTCTAAACAATAACTAATATTACACCTAGCAATATAGTTAAACTGATTATAATTCTCAATGCTATTAACAACTAGTTAACACAACATTTTTCTGAATTTACCAATGACGCCATACACACTGTGTAAATCTACGTATCAGCCATTTTTAACAATCACTCCGTTGACCATGCATCATTGCATGTCGTGGCAAGCGACTCGTGTCAAAAAAACGGGGTTCACAAATCATTTCCAAAGCAGAGCTAGTAACATTTGAATACAACTTAATATTAGCAATGTTCCTAACTTAATTTATAGAGTTCTTTACTATATAATTACTATTTCTTACAAACTAATTATAGCTAATTCTAAATTATATCCCACATATATTGTAGGTGTATTATTGAATATAAAAGTGTCACAAAACTTACCAACTAAAGCCCAAATTTTAACTTGTTCTACCGAATTAGTTTTTTGAGTTGAATCTTCCCACGCTAAATATAAAACTTTAATAACTTTCCGAGCGATTTTCGCGCTATCGCTTTTCCCGGTACAATACTGATTCATTTTTCGTTTTACAACCACACAGGGGCGTATTCGTTTTTTAGTTTTTTGCCACTCATTTTTAATAATTTTACAAGTATTTTTATTAACTGGTGGAATTTCTGCTACATCTTATTTACACTCTGTTGCTTAACAGAGATGGCAATATATTTGAGGGGGTAGAGGGACAAAAATGACTATTTTAATTGGTACTTTCTCCTGTAATACTGTGACTTTATTTTAGAAATATTATATATTTAAGGTCCTGATAGCCAACTTTATAAATATAAACTCGTAGTACAATTTTATAGAAAGTAAAACATGCCTCTACCCCTAAACATATTGCCATCTTTGTTATGTAAGAGAGTCACGTCAGCTGTCACAAAATGGTGGCCAAATATTAAATGTGACAAAGTCAAATTTCAAATAGCAATATTTCAGTCAATTTTTAACAAAATTCCAAATCAATTTGACGTTTAACAAAAAACCTTTAAAATATTCAATAAATCCGATGCTGATCACCACCCAGCTGACATTTGCCGTGGAGGGTCGCTACTACATGAACATAAAGCTATTTACTTAAGAAAATAAGAAATGGTGCACCAAGCTGCGCTCGTCAAGAAAGAGAAGTCCCCAGAAAGTCCTCAGGAAGTCCACGTCGAACCTAGATAGCCGGTGCTGAACAGGAGAGCGAATAATGTCAAAGCAAATAAATAAAAGTATAAAACTCACCGTAGCGTTGGTGGTTAAAACACAAGACACGAAGATAACAAGGACAAACACCTTCATCTTCAATTATTTCTTATTTTCACAATTTGTTTTGAAAATGTAAAAAGTTTCACTGCAATTTAATCACTTTCACTTTAAAGATCCGCAAGAAAATACCGAACTTTACTCTTTAAGAAAATAATCAATAATGTTGGCCACGCAATTAGTAGAGGGCAGGTAATTTAAACAATGTAACGGTCATGTCACGGTAATCGAGAAACCGTTACACCCGAATGACATTTAATGGTTTTTAATAAGTTGATGGATTATTTAAGTAAATTACAAAATTAAAACGAAAAGTGACTCAGACTTAATGCAATGAATATTTCAAATTAAAATTATTTATGGTTCACGGTCTTTGTGCATTTACTTTATTTAATTAAAGTAGTCGTTGACTGTTGGACACCCTGTACTGTTTAATCGCTAATAGCTATTAGTTTGCACTGAAAAAAATTGATGTGTAAAACAACAAAAATAATGGAAGTAAAAGATTGTATACAACTTGGACTTTTGGACGAAGTGAGGTGGTGTATGTTAGGTTGCAGATTGTTTAGGGGCAAGAAATGCAGTCGATGTATTTGTATATAAGATGTATAGTGTAAGGCAGACTTTAAACGACTATTTTAGTTGTTTATATCTTCAATAACATTGCGACTATTTTAAAGAAATCAATCAAATTTGAGATCCTGATAGGTAACTTTATCAGTACATGTAATATACATTTCTAGGATTTAAGAATGTAGTGTGTCAACGGGGGTATCCCCAACCAATCTTTAACAAATTTATAGTACACTATAGCAGATTGAATGGAGTCTAAGATAAATTCGCACTGGATAGAATGGTCCGTTGCTTAGTTATATTATATTTAGTTGGTTATTTCCCCTTGTTCTATTGAGCAAGTAAAATGCATTTTATTTACTAGATTTAGATTAAGCGGGTTAAGAAATACTGTAGTCCACAAACTAGTAATACTAAATACTAATATATGTAATACTAAAAAGTCATTTATAATATAAATTAATTTAATTACAATTTTAAAATACATCAAATCATAGCATACTAGTTTATATTGTATGTCTAATCAATACAGCAACTATATTAAATTGTTTAAACTAAAGAGAAGTATTTATTTTATTAATAATAAATGTTGTACTAATAACAATATATAATATAAACTATTATAATAGGTAATTAATTAATAAATTAATACAATTAACTTTATAAAAGTTTTGAAGAGTCTGGTTGATATTGTGTCCAGGATTACTGGACTGTTTGACAGTATTAGTTATGGATTGTTTATTACTAAATAAAAATGTTTAACTTATATTTTATATTATTTATATTTTCAGTTAATTTAATAGGAATTACAATTAGTGGTAATGTAGATATAGATCCAAATGGTTATATAGCTTATTGTCGGTGTATGGGTAAGTTGTCGGTGAATTAAAAGTTAGGTTATATTAAGCTAAAAGCACGATATTTAATAAATTAAAATCCAGGACGTTTCGGAAGTCAAGCAGATCATTTTATAGGGTCTCTTGGTTTCGCTTATAATTTAAACAGAACCCTAATCCTTCCACCAAGGGTAGAATATCGTTTCGGCGAACTAAAGTCAACTCAAATTTCGTTTGACACGTTTACTATTTTGGGCACCTCGGGGGGACTCAGACTTTATTGATTTCTTCGAAAGGTGTATAAAGGGGGCTCTCGAAGAAAGTAATAATCATTGTTAAAGAAAACTGCACATCTTCACATCTTCCGGAGAGTACCAACATTAAATTAATTTAAGGTTAAGTGAGGTTACATTTACATTTACATTTTCTGACGTTAAAAAAACACTTTGCTTTTATGTAATGTTACATAATTAATACATACAATACATTACATTACATACAGTTAATGATTCTAAGGTAGTTCGCCAGTAAAAGCACTTACAATTTAAATTTGACGTTAATATAAGTGTCCATAATGTTTTGACCAGCTGTCAAGCGCTATATTTAGTGAGGTTTAGTGAGTGGCGTGCAGTGTGAATTGTGTTGTATGGGCTGATACCTTAGTATAAAGATTATCTCTGGCATTAGCTTTGAGTATTTTTTAGTATGTTTTAGATTTTTGGTGTGACAAGACGTGTTTATTTATGGTGTTTTCTGTACACTGAAAAATAAAGCTATGGAACATGCTTCAACTATCGGAAGCTATACATAAATTTAACATTTGTAAATGTTTTAATTATAATTTTGTGTAATACTATAATTAACTAATTAAATAACATAATAATTAATTGTTTAGGTTAAGTGCAACAGGAAGAACTACTTGGGGAAAATGACAGTGAAGACTAAGGGAAGATTGGATTCCAGCGAATATTTCTTCAAGATGATAATTAAAAAGATGATGGACCAGAACCTTCTAAAGATGCAGGAGAGATTGATGAAGGGAATTTGCTGAAGAAGTAGAAAAATAAGAAGAAGTTGAGGAAGAACACGATGAAGTAGAAACAAGTGAGCTTGAAGGTGGTCAAATATTTCTAACGTTTCTAACGGTGATTCAAATAATAATTTTTGTTTTAAATAATGATCTAAATTGTTATTATTAATAATTTATGGACGAGTTCGAGAACCATCTGGGAGTTTCATAGCAAAGGATAAAACTTTACCAACTCAGCGTCAGACCGCAGCTCCTTTTGTTTTACGTCAGCGAAGGGGGCCCCCTCATCGCAGTACAGAAATTTTGTCAATAATAATTAACACTTTTAAGAAAATTTCAGCTATGACATGGTTGATATAGTCAAATTTACAACAACGACGACTTAAGGCCGCAATAGAACTACTGTTCCGGATTGGCTTGAGCCCCAATTAGTCTGGATAATTGGAGCCCTACAGTACAAACATTTTCTGTACGTGTCAAAGCTCAGTCGAAAGATGAAGATGAATTTGTAAAAGATGCAGATTAATTAGCGATTAATTTCTGAGGAGAATTTTCAATGTAAGAATTGATATTTAGATGTATGCCCTTAAAAAATATTCTGAAATATTAATTATTTGCAAACTAATTTCAGTGGAGAATGCGTCACTAATATTTTCAAGAAAATGTCAGATATTGGATTACCATGATATGAACACTGGCGTAGCTATGTATGGGCCAGTCAGGGGGCCCCAAAGCTCAGGAGGCCCTCCGACTTTTATAACAAAAACATAAACAATAACAGAAATTCTAAATAGCATACAAGGTATTTAATTTTAATGTGAGGTATGCAGTAATAACTAGATCTTGATATAGAAGTAAAAGAAACGTTTTTAGGTTTTTTGGTTTTTATGCATCATTCAAACATGCAGCAGATGTAGTCAGGGAGTCAACCACATTTGTGGTGACTACATTTTTTATCGATATATTTTGTATAATGGTGTACAAAAACAGATTAAAAATATCCAACCTAACGCGGAGTACATACATTGCTCCACTCATCATTTAAGTTAGGTTGTAATTGATGCTGTTTGCACTTGTATCGAATTACAGATTTTGTTCGCAACGTTCCAAGATTTGTATCATTTGTTCAAAAATCGAATCAAACGTTGGGATCTGTTGTCAAAATTCACTGGCACTCGGAATCGGACACTACTCTGAAAAAAACTAAATCCAACTAGATGGTCAAGTAGGGCCAGTACAATATCTGCAATAGAACTTCGTTTTTTCGATATCAATCGATCAAAGCGTTATCAGAAATAGTTAAGCAGAAAGTATTCAAACTAAAATGCTAAATTTTGAGTTCGTGTTCCGGTTCCTTTGCGAGTGACATCAATTATGCGTCTAAAACTTAACAAAAGAACGTTAACAATTTGGAGGAGGACGAGGCAAGTAGAGCTTTCAATCCACAAAGCCAGTGAATCTGCAAGAAAATATGGTATAGATTCCCATTTTAAAGAAAAAAGGCAAAAGAAATTTAAAAAAACATTTTGATGAATTAGTTTCTAATTACCGATTTCAAAGCAGGTAAAAAATATTTAAAGTTACTATTTTCAATAATGTACTAGACACAATAATAGGTCAGTTAAAAGCACGTTTTAGTGGGGTGAGTGCAGTTAGTCAAATATTCAATTTTCTAACACCAACATTTTTACTGGATGTAGATGAAACAACTTTATTACAAATGTGTGACCAATTCCAAAGTAAATATTCTGATATAATAGGCCCCAACTTTTTCATCCACCTACTACTACCGGAATTATCTAAGGGATGGACAACTCACCAATTCTGTAAAGAAATAATGAGAAAATATGGAGTTCTAGAATGCGAGCTAACAGAAGTATTTCCAGCAATGTTATTGGTCTATACCATCCCTCTCACTTCGGCAGAATCTGAAAGATCATTTATCAAATTAAAAATTATTTAAGTAATACTATGGGCCAAGTTCGACTCTAGACATTTATCGCTAAAATTATTTATCGCATTTAAAGTTGCATCAAGCTTCGATTTAACCGAAGTCATACATCTTTTGATTTACTTCGATTTATTGACTAATACCAATATTAAAAATCCAGGTATACATTCCTAAACTCTTCACCTGGGCGATCTAGACCTAGACCTTTCTACCTTTAAAGTATTTATATGTATTTATATCTAACTTAAAAAACCTAAACAATTTAGTTAGGGGCCCTTGGTTACCTAGCTACGCAACTGGATATTAATGCAGAATTGTCCAAGAAATGGCTCATAGAACAACTTATTCCCAATTTACAAGAGCCCTTCTTAATGATCATGGACAACGCAATATACATTCCAAATAATATTAGAACCTCTACCTAACACAACATGGAAACAAACATCTCAACCAAACCGGAAATGCTAAAACCTAACGAACTTTTGTGTTTTGCTAAGGAAAACCGTTTATAAAATGTATATGAAATTCACAGCATACCAAAGTATGGCGTCTTCCCAACTTATCACTGCAATTTCAATGCCATTGACTTAGTACAGGCCAACTGGAAAGAATTTTATATCAAAAACATTGACACAGATAAACTGAAAAATGTAAATGTTTTTCCACGTAGCAAGAATCGTAGAATTTCCACGTAGAATGAAATAGTGAGGACGCGGCATATTCATTTATAAGTTTAGCATTTTATTAGCTGATTTCCTAATTTACAGCTTAAATTTAAATTAGGTGGCGCTGCTAAATAACGGTATAGAATTAGTTAAAAGGTGTTTTAAACGAGTAGCTTAAATCAGTAAAATAGTTTGACAAAAATTAAAATAAAAGATAAATGGTTCAATGAAAAGAACTGCTCCAGACAACAAAAAGGAGGGGGGGGGGGTTTAATTCAAATAAAGCCAAAATGTACAAACTTTATCCATACGGTGGAAACCAGCTAAGTATCTTAATCCAGTCATTTAAGCTTAAATTAGGTTACGAGAATCTCGTAATTCGACATACCCAGCTGTAAGTCTGTAAATACTTGTATATTGGCACCTAAAAGTTGTCTCAAAACCTACATATGGTGGAGACACCCTACCATATGTAGGTTTTGAGACAACTTTTAGGTGTCAATATACAAGTATTTACAGACTTACAGCTGGGTATCTCGAATTCCTATGTGAACTTACTATACTGACTGGACCATCTGGTGGATTTTTGATGCGGAAAACTCGGGAAAACAATCATGCTGAAAGAGTTGTGGTAGGGGTAGAAACATCTGCATGGATAACTTCTTTACCACTCTACCCGTTGCTAAACATTTTTCATCGTGGAATATCGTGAAAGTCGATGACAAAGACTCGTCTGTAACTAGGGGTCTACCATTGTTGCAACAATTGTTGACAAAAGCGGGGATCTAATACATTAAACAACGGAAACAGAGCGACATGCCTAGAGGAATCTACCCAGTGTACACTTTAGCTTTACTTCCGGAATCCAGAATCCATGTAAAAGTTGTAAATAAGGAACCGGAAGTCAAATCGAAATCCACAACGTCCCAGAAGAAGAAGAAGACGCCGGCCTAAAAGTGAATTGTTTTCGTTAATTTAAGAATTAATTGTGATTTTTGTTTTGAGATTTGATTTAAATTATGTGAATATTTTGTAAATATATAAAATATTGTCTGACTGTTATTGGCAGCTGGTGTTTTATTTTGTATTGATGTGCCCCTGATTGATGGCAACACAAATAACAGCAATTTGAATACCATCTTTAATTTCTTGCTAACATTTGCCCCTTTAATTATCCTGGTTCTTTAAATGACTATTTTAATTGTTAATATCTTTAAAAATACATGTAGCTGTCTACTTATAACAATAGGTTGTTGGTTATAAGACTAGAACCTAAAAAAAAAACAGATATTAAAAAAAATTATTCGTTTAAATTAAGTAAGAGTCGATGCGCCTGAATTGAAGGCAGCACACATAACAGCAAAAACTGTACAGTAAAAAATTAACTTCACTGAATTGGGCTTGCGTCTTAATTTTTTAATGGTCGATTTTTCAATTGTTGATTGAACTTGATGTTAATAAATGTGTATTGGCGTGTTTATTTTATTAAATATATAAATGTTGACGGAGATATAGCCATTAAAAATTTTAACTGTGGTTTTAGCGCAAGAAATGGTCGGCCATATTTGTTTGATGTGAAATGCATTTTAACGTCAGTTATTTGTTATGTAGGTCACTGCTGTGGTAATGTTTTATAGCTGTTGGTAGTCAAACAATCAAGTTAAGTCAAAGAATAATAAATTTTTATTTTATTCTACCCTGTTAAGGCAGATATAATATTGGAATTTGATTGTTCCTTGAAACAGCTGTAAATAATATTTGTTATTTTGATATATAAATACATATAGCAGAGATTTATGAGCTGTAAGGTTGGCAGCGGTTGTGATGTCACATGCATTTGGAATGTGTACAACGTTAAATCCCTTTAATAAATAAAGAGACAAAATGACTTTTTTAATTGTTAATATCTCCTAGCATATAAGGATCCTTCTAGTAACCCAATTTATCAATATGACACTAACCCATTCTTAAATAATAAAGAACTAAGGTGTAGAGTTTGCAAAGTTTTGTCCCTAATTCTTTAATTGTTTATATCTTCAACAACATTGCGACTATTTAAAACAAATCACATTTGAGATCCTGATAGTTAACTTTATCAGTACATGTAATATACATTTCTAGAATTTAAGATATTGTTCTTAACACTAATTAACGTAAAAAATGGGCGATAATATGGGGCCCACTTCGACGGGGGGATCCCAAATTATTCGATAACAAATTTATAGTGGACCAAAGCAGATTTGCACTGAACTGAATGGATAAATTTAATAAATATCCAAAAATTGACGAAGATATAGCTATTTAAAGTTGGAATTTCGTTAAACTGACGTCACGAACTGAATAGAATATGATAAGTAGTGTTATTTAATTCAAAATCATTGGATATTTGAGGGATTCATTTTTATTTATATATTTCAATACAATCCATTTTTTATTATATATTTATAATATTTAATTTATATTTAAAATAATATTCGACGACACAGTGGGCGAGAGCATTGATGCTTGACGCTGACTGCTGTGTCTTCGGGTTCGATCCCCGGATAACATATATATTTTCTGGGTTTGGTTATTATGAACTTATATTGATTATGGTCATACATAATCGTACAGTTATTAGGCAGTGGTGTAGCCCACATATATGAGGCCACGACACCATAAATACTGCCAACATTGAAGGAGGTCGTCAGTGATAGGACTTATCATCGGAAATAGGCCGACATTAAATAAAAAATAAAAATAAAATAATATTCAAGATGGCGGCTTTACCTAATTTTTTTATGGAAAGCGAGAGGTATTTGAATATTATTGTAGTAAATACATAAATTTATAATAAAAAGGGAAAAAGAAGGAGAGTGTTAAGTTTTATAAAAAACCTTAGCGCTTTTTATAAGTGACGTCGCGTAAGAAATTAATCGAGCGCGAAATTTATTATGTATTTTAATTATTTATATTTTATTCTATAAATCGCTATCGGGGTGTAGGGATTTATAAGTGAATAAAATAACGGATGTAAGCTGTTCACCATATATTAAACCCTTTAAAGAACGAACTTATAATTACAACTTTTATCTTAGAACTATATCTTAACACTAAAACTAACGAAAAATCTAAATTTAATCCAACGTACAATGTACAAAGGAAGAGGACAACAATATAACAAAAATTGCTTTCTCTTAGGCGGAGAAGGTT
Source organism: Panorpa germanica (assembly GCA_963678705.1). Classification (NCBI taxonomy): domain Eukaryota; kingdom Metazoa; phylum Arthropoda; class Insecta; order Mecoptera; family Panorpidae; genus Panorpa; species Panorpa germanica. The sequence goes on from OY783208.1 coordinate 13,799,463, forward strand.
CTATATAACAATGAAATATTTAAATAATTGAATGTGATGTAAACACAGTTAAATTAAATATTCCATGTTTATTTGAATCTATATAAAATGCGTAACGAAGGTTTTGCTTCTATCAATACAATACTGAACATACTCCCCCCGTTGAGAGTTAAGCGATCAACTAAATAGGTACGCATAATATATAAGTCAATTCAATACATACATTTGTTTTAAAGTCTATTAATTATTGTCCAAATTACTATCTCATTGACAGTTTACACAAATAAATTAAAATAATGAGTCTTGCACTGAAACCGTAGATAGCACTTCACTATTAGGTGGATTGTTGTAGTCAGTTGCATGTTAGGTAATGGATCTAAGCTGCGAACATTTCGGGCATGTATCCGTGGGCCGATACGGACATCGACGACTAAGGTCACTTCGTCTTTGCCTGGGTAGATCTTGACTATCTTTCCTAATGACCATTGTAACAGTGGTCCCACCACACTCCCAATGCCTATAGAACAGTGGCCAGTGTTCCATTTATAACGTAAATTAAAACCATTTATAAATTCTTTGTGCCATCGATTCCAAAAGTCACGTTTCATCCGAGTGACATATTTACAATTAAAAAACCTGTTGATTGGGACTTCGCGGTGATCTTCTTCTGCTAGACTCATAATTGATCTGCCAATTAGGAAAGGACCTGGAGTAATAGGAAGAGGATCATTAGGATCACAAGATAAGTAAAAGATGGGTCTAGAATTTAAAATTCCTTCGATTCTAATAAGGAATGCCGGGAATTCTATAATTTTCCACAGTTTTTCACCTACCACGCGTCGCATATGATGTTTCACGGATTTTACGCCCACCTCCCATAATCCTCCAAATTGTGGACCAGAGTGGTATTTACGTGAATGCTCTTCTTGTATTATTGAGTTAGTCACGAGATGATTTTTTGGCAATAGTATAGGGTGTCTTTGAGATGCCGGGATATTCGCGTACCGTAAGCGACCACCAACGCCCAGTAATCCATCCCCGTCAACGATAGGAGATAAGGATTTATTCGGACTGTCTTGGTGAATTTCTTTATTACTTTTGAGTCCATGAAGTTCTTAAGAAAAGGAAAACATTTGGATCAGTTTTATGCTACGCAAAGTAGCGTCAGCCAATTCAACGACATCTAGAGGTCCCCTGTGACAATCATCACGCTTAAATTTAAATCCGTAAGCAAATATTTTGATCAGTCTAGCCATAATTGAAAATCGGGTCATGAATTCAATAGGGCTTGGAGTCACTAAACAAGACGGTTTGTGCATTTCCGAAATCTCCTTGACTCCTATTATCTCTAAGATTGGACAGGATTCTTCATAAAGACTAAGCCAGCACGGTCCGTATTTCCATTTGTCGACTTATTTTAATTCTGAAGGTAATTGTCCTCTTGAACTAACATCTGCAGGATTATCTTCGGACCTGACATGCCGCCAATCTCGCGCATTTGATTTGGATTAAATTTCCACGATCCTGTTTCCAACGAATATTTAAAGTAGGTGGGGTGTAGCGTTAATCCAGTGAAATACTCTCGTAAAATCAGTCCAAAAGATGGTACGATGTTATTTTATATCTAGGGCCCTTTGACCAGTATCATATAATTCTGACAACAAAAGCGCTCCGCATAATTCGTAGGCCTTAGTACTGGCATCACAGAATCCATGTATTTCATTCTCAACGTAGTCTCTCACCACACTTAGTTGTTCTCGAATTTCAAGAGCCCTTTCAATGGTGTCAGATCCCTCCAAGCAATCGTCGACGTACATTCATTGAAGAAGGGCTGTCGCGGCTAATGGTAATTTATGACCTTCGTCTCGGGCTAGCTGATGGAGGCCTCGTATGGCCAGGAAGGCAGCTGGAGTCAGTCCGAATGTCAGCACTTTCAATTCGTAAATATTACTTACTCCACCAGGGTCAATCCAGGGTATTCGTAGATATTTTCGTATGGCCAGGAAGGCAGCTGGAGTCAGTCCAAATGTCAGCACTTTCAATTCGTAAATTTTACTTACTCCACCAGGGTCAATTCAGGGTATACATAGATATTTTCGATCTTCAGGACGAATAACCAATTGCAGATACATTTTTTTAATATCGCCAGTGAGGACATGTTTATGTGTGCGGAAAATGGGAACGGTCATTAACTGCTCGTTCAGAGATCTGCCAGAGTTACTCTTGGCCGAGCCGTCTAATACAATACGTCTTTTAGTAGTGATGCTGGTTTCTTTTATTACTGCATGATAAGGTAAAATAAAAACCGTCATTGGAGTCAACTGGCTCCTCAACTTCGTTCATATATCCACGATCGATGTTTCCTTGAATAGAGGCTGCATATTGTTTCTCGGCCATCATTTGTGAGTCGAATGCAATATCGTCAGTAGATGCGGGTACGCTTGAAGATACCTCCTCTATTTCTGAGATTCTTTCTGGTTCAAATCTAATGCTTGTAGCCTTATACGACAGTGTGGAATTTTCTTGAGTATTTTCTTTGAGTATTACGTTTCCTCCAATATTCCGACCTAATAATGTGTTTTGCAGATTTACATTATTAATTCGAGAAAATAATCGCTTTTAAATAGCGTTTGCTCGCTGAAATTTATAAATAATTTCTTCACCGGCGTCGTCATGTTCCACGGATGCATCGATATTCCGCAATTCATCCTGAATATCTTTGAGTCCGGCTATAGCTGCTTCAACCTTTTCTGCGCACACTTTCGCGAAATCTGCATCTACGTACTCGCCACAATCGTCTAGTAACTCTGAAAATCGTGTGATTTTCAATTGTATTTGAATGCGTTGAACGACAAGTACTATTACACGATTCTTGATTTCTTCAGCCATGATGGATGGCTAATGAATTGAGCTAATTGTAGATTTCATATGCTACTAGGCTCTCTTGGACTGTTACTGTGAGCCACACGGCTACAGACTCCAAGCTTTCTTGAATAATAAAAATTCGAAGATTTGTGTTCTTCATGCACAATGAACGAATGGCATTTACGCACTGCACAATCTGTTTCACAATAATACGATCGATTAGAGTACGATGGCTTGTGGTCTGGATGCACTACGACACTAATGGCATTTATGAACTACACAAGTTGGCACAATCAAACGTTTTTTTTTAGTTGCAAATAGTTCTTTTACTCACATCCTGCTCGAAGGACCATGTTAAGTTTTATAAAAAACCTTAGCGCTTTTTATAAGTGACGTCGCGTAAGAAATTAATCGAGCGCGAAATTTATTATGTATTTTAATTATTTATATTTTATTCTATAAATCGCTATCGGGGTGTAGGGATTTATAAGTGAATAAAATAACGGATGTAAGCTGTTTACCATATATTAAAACCTTTAAAGAACGAACTTATAATTACAACTATTATCTTAGAACTATATCTTAACACTAAAACTAACAAAAAAATCTAAATTTAAACCAACGTACAATGTACAAAGGAAGAAGACAACAATATAACAAAAATTCCTTTCTCTTAGGCGGAGAAGGTTCTATATAACAATGAAATATTTAAATAATTGAATGTGATGTAAACACTGTTAAATTAAATATTCCATGTTCAATTGAATCTAAATAAAATGCGTAACAAAGGTTTTCCTTCTATCAATGCAATACTGAACAGAGAGAGAGCGATTTTATACATTTCTTCAACGATTTAAGACAATTTTTCCTTTTTTTTTAAATTTTAGTTTACATTTTTTTCTATAAGCTCATTTAGGTCAAAACTTTGTAACCGGTTTTTAAATTAAAACATCGTTGCAAAGTTTTGTCCCCACCGAGAAACAACTTACTAGATGAGCCGCCCACAAGACAACGCGGTTAAGTCCATTGTTTGATATTTTCTGATTTTTGTAAATTTTAATGGAACAAATAAAATTCTTTTTAATTATTGTCCAGTTCATCAGTGAGACATCTCTTGTGCATTTATGAGATGTCCGCCTATTGAACCAGGTGTAGTGTTCAAAATGCTCAAACTTTAATAATTTGGAGATGTCCCACTAATGAACTTAACATATTCTTCCACGGTTTTGAGAAATTTAATAAATTTTAAATTGTAGGCATGTTCCCTATTATTTGCGTTCAATATTTACGCTATTTAAATAATTTAGCATTAGATTTTGTTTTAACGTTAAAGGATAATCAATAAATTATTATTGTATATTGATGTGATAGTTACTACCTTATAACTGTTTCCCGCAGTCGAGTTGTAACGCTTGAAGCGAACGGTTCGAATAGTTTTTGATAATAATTAATAGCAGCTGTATTATTATAATTTAAACATCAATAGAATTTTTTGTTGTTTTTTATTTTATTTTTTGTTTAACTTTTTTAAATTTTATTTTAGTGAAGTGAAAATTTTATTTTTTTGTTAGTTACTGGTTACAAATAAATATGGACGGGGCAGGGGCCCCATTAAAGACTTATAATCTACTTGTAGATAGAATAAATAATACAACAAGTGATAATGATACTAGTGTTTTATATTTAGCCAGTAATACAACTAAAACATTCGTAACAAATCTTTACAACACAGAAAATACCAATTCAGTTTACAAGGTCATAATTACCAAAAAAGTAAACAATGACGTAAAGTATAATTTCAGTTGTCTAAAACTAGGACAATTAATATGTAAGATAAGTGATAAAAAAGACATTATAGATATAAAAAAAGTTGGAAAAAACAAGGTTATAGTTCAATGTGCCACAGCTAGTTTAGCTAATAAATTTGTTACCGATTCAACGCTAAAGAAGCATGAATATGAAGCTTATATACCATATTTTTGGACAACTAAAGCCGCAATCATTAGAGGTGTGGATTTGGATGTTTCGGAAGAAGATTTACTTAACAATATAGAGTGTGCACCGTTTAAGGTGAAAAGAGTGCAACGTTTAAATAGGAAAACCACAGAGGACAATAATATTAAATATGTTCCTTGTACAACAATAAAAGTGTTCTTTGACGGTTTGACGCTGCCTGAATACGTGTACATTTGGAGAGTAAGGAAAACGTGTGAACCGTATATTCTCCCCTCTATTCAATGTCATAACTGTTTAAGATATGGTCATTCTTCTAAATTCTGTAGATCGAAATTCACAATCTGCAAATTTTGTGGAAACAATGATCATAAAAATAATGAATGTAAAGCGGAATCACATTATTGCTTCAATTGTAAGGGTGCGCATCAAGCTATGGACATTAATTGCCCGGAAAGAGAAAAACAAAGAAAAATTAAGGAAGTAATGGCTCAGCACAATCTCAGTTTTCAGGAAGCAAGGCTGGAAATAGACGGAAATGGAAATAAGGACTACCTATACTCCGAAAGAACTGAAAATAGATTCGATTTATTTAATAATTTTAATAATAACTTCCCTACATTTGAAATAGACAACAATACTAAATACAACATTCCAGCATACAAACCGAAACCATTAACAAGGAGAAACAATAAAAAAACAACAACGATTCATAATAACAAACCACCAACTCACGTTCAAACTGATAAACATTATAATACAAATAAAGACAGAGATTCCGTATCAGCAGTAACGAAGAAAAGAAGAATGGATCTAATTACTAATACCCCATCAGATAATGTAGAACTTTTGAACGAAATGTTAAAAAAAGTTAACACTTTAATTGAAAGATCGAGTTGCTCCAATGATACTAACACAAATAAGTCAAATCAACATATAGAAAATAAATCACAATACTGTTCGTCTTCTGCAACAAACAGAGAAACCCTACATGAAATAGATAATTACACAAGTAAAACTAAAGAGAGATATAATTTAAGAAGCAATAGCCAAAACAGAACCGATAAGATTCTGAAGAATTCTGATAAGATTTAAAAAAAAAAAAAAAAAAAAAAAAAAATAGATAATGTATAATATTATTCAATGGAATTGTAGAGGAGTCAGACATATTAAAGAAAAACTTCAATTTATGTTACGGAAACTAATATACATATATGCATTTTATCAGAAACATTTTTAACAAATGCTTGCAATTTCAACATGAAAGGATATTTTATTGAAAGAAAAGATAGAATGCAGCAAACAAACTACAATCCTCATGGGGGGGTCGCTATTTTAATTCATAAATCAATAAAATATAAACGAGTAATGTTAAACAATCCATTTAATTCAGTCGAAATAACAGCTATCACTATAACAGCTAACAAAAATGAAGAAATATGTATTTTATCCATCTATGCCAAACCTAACCATAATCTATCAAATCTAAATTGGTCTCATATAAAACAACAAATAAATGTACCTGTCATACTAGCCGGAGATTTCAACGCCACTCACCTTGCTTGGGATATATATTGTCCAGGGAGTTTCTATGAAGGTAACGAACTCCTAGAATTTATAGAAAACGAAAATCTACATATTCTCAATGATGATAATCCAACTAGGGTTAGCAGTCCAAACTATAGAAATAGCATATTAGATCTCACTATAGTATCTCCAAGATTAACTCAACAAATTACTTCATGGCAGGTACTAAAAGATAGTATGGGTAGTGATCATTTTCCAATATATTTTTGTTTAGAAGACAATACTAATAGACAAACTTCTGAACATATTACTAGAAGAAACTTCCGAAAAGTCGATTGGGTGGGATATAGAATAGATATAGAAGAAAAAATTACAAATATAAATTTAATTGAAGGGTCCGAAAATAACGAGATAGAAGAAACATACTCACAATTTACAGAGATTATAAATAATTCCGCTAATGAAAACATACCAAATACCACAGTTTACAACATAACCCCCAGAAAAATAAAACCGACTTGGTGGGATACAGAATGTAATAAATTTATTGCCCAAAGACAATTAGCATTAACAACCTTCAACAGAAATATGACAATAGATAATTACTTAATGTATAAAAAACAACAAGCAAAAACCAGACGCTATTTTAGGGCTCGAAAAAAAATTGAATGGCAGAAATTTTGTGAAACGTTAAATCCATACATGTCAACAAACACTATATGGGAAAATATAAGGAAATTTAATAATAAAAATTATAGTAAAAAGAAAATAAGTGATGACGAAAATTGGATAGATGAATTTATTGCTAATAAATTCCCACAAAACCACCTAAATATCACAATCCCAAACACTTCAACCATAAAAAATCAATTCCTTGATAAATCTATCAAAATTAATGAAGTAAATTTCGCTTTAAACCATAATAAAAATAGCAGCACAGGACATGACAGAATAAACTATAAAATGATACAAAATCTTCCACTGAACGCAAAAATTTATCTTACCCAAATTTACAACCTCTCACTAAATTCTGCAAACATACCTGAAGATTGGAAGAAACATATAGTGGTACCGATCCTAAAACCCACCAAGGACCCAAATTACGAAGAATCATACACACCTATAACATTATTATCATGCCTTGGAAAAACGATGGAAGCAATAATAAAAAACAGATTGGAATGGTTTATAGAACATCATAAAAAATTACCTGACCTACAATTTGCTTTCAGAAAAGCAATGAGTACTCAACACAATCTTAACATTCTGAACATGGATATACAAAAAACTTATAGCAGAAATCATTTCATGATTGCTGCTTTTATTGACATCGAAGCAGCATATGACAACGTAAATCTCCTTATATTGAAAGAAAAGATGGAAAGTTTAGGAATTTCATCGAAAACAACAAACTGGATTATAAATTACTTTCAACACCGAAAAATAACAATCAGATACAACAACAAGTTAACGGGTCCTATAAATTGCAATCACGGTATTCCACAAGGTTCAATCATTGCCCCTTTATTGTTTAATATATATACTAAAGATTTAACATCAATATCAGATAACAATACAACAGTACTTATGTATGCTGATGATATAGTAATTTATAGTGGAGGTCATACTCTAGAAATAGCTCAAAAGAGACTCCAAATCAAACTAAATAAACTGGTCAGTATGTTATCAGATATCAAATTGAATATATCTTTAGAAAATAGTAAATTAGCCATATTTACAAGACATAGAATAATCTGTAGCCCAAAAATAAACATTAGAAACAAGATCATTATTGTAAGTGCTAACATAAAATTTCTGAAACAAAAAGTACATGGTCAAAACAAATTGATTTCATTATTACCAAAATGCACAAAGGACTAAGTCTAATGCGATGTCTGGCCGGGTACAAATGGGGTGCACATCCTTTAACTTTAATAAATATATATAAAGCTATAATAAGACCACATATAGATTATTCTAGTACCTTGATCTGTACCGCTAATAATATGAGGAAGAAAAAGATTGAAATAATTCAAAATAAATGTTTAAGAATAATTTTAGGAGTAATGCAATCAACTCCCTCACAAATTCTAAATTTTGAAACTAATATAACTCCTGTCAACATAAGGATACAACAAATTGCAGGCAATTTTTACTGCAAAAACATTCTAAACTCATTTGAACCAATATCCTCAAGAATCGAAGTACTTCGTGAATTATACGATAATCCCTATTGGTTAATGAAAAATAAACCTGCACTTCTAGAAAGCTATGACAGATACAACAACTTAAACATAGAATCATACAAAATCATACCTTATTTTAAATTTACATTAGAGACAAGCATATTCAAAATAAATACAGAAACAAGCTACTTCGAAAAGAATGACAACAACTTAATTACACAAAAGAGGTATATGGAGTATATTGGGAAAGATGGAATAAATTGGGATTTATGGTTCACTGACGGTTCCTTGCAAAAAGATACTAATTCTGGGGGAATAGGAATATATAACCAAAGTAACAATCTACAATACAAATATAAAGTAAATAATGTTAAAAGTTCATATTCCGTAGAATTAATAGCGATCATGAAACTAATAGAAATACTGCAAACTAAAGATAGTATAAATATATTAATAATCACAGACTCTAATAGTGTATGTCAATCTTTAAACAACAACATTTTTAAAAATAATAACAACTACAAGATTTGTTCAATTAAAAAATATCTTTTAAAATCAAAGAATAGAGGTATAAATATTAAAATCCTATGGATCCCCGGTCACTCTGGTATAAAAGGAAATGAAATTGCTGACAAACTAGCAAAGGAAGCTTGCCTTAATGGGGAATTCCTTGATATCAAATGGAATTATAAAGATGTCAAAATAATTGTCAATGAAAGAAGTAATATAGACTGGCAGGTTAACTACAAGCAAAGAAGTGTAACTACAGGTAAACAATTCTTTTCTAATAACCCAAAAATACTAAAGACATTATGGTTCACAAAAGATCACCCCCGAAGATTCATAACAACAATGACGCGAATCAAAACAGGCAATTGCAGAGTTCCATTTCATTTACACAAAATAAATTTATTGAGAACCCCAAATTGTATATGTGACGAGGAGGGAACATTAGATCATGTTATTTTAGGATGCAGACTATTAAAAAAAGAAATTGACGATTTGATGTACAACTTAGCTGAGGAGGCTTTTTTTCCCGCAAACATATCCTACCTGATTAGTATAGAAGAATGCTCAATAAAATCTATAATTTCATAATAGCTAATAAAATTGAAATATAAACTGTATTTTATTATTAATATCGACATTATTATTATGTAAATATTTTAAATAATTATTGTAAAGTTTTTATGTAATGGCAAGCAGGTTGAATAAGCCAAAGCCTTTTTTAATAAAAAAAAAAAAAATAAATAATTTAGTAGTCGCTTTTGGACACCTTGTACTTTAAATAATTGGCACATTAGTTTTACAAGTGAAATTTTTATTTAATGAAGATGTCGGACTAATAAATTCCTTAATTAATTCCACTGTGTTCTCTCTCTCTCTCTCTCTCTTTCCGCCTCGTGGTTCCGTTCATTTCATTTCTTTTCCTCCCTGTGTGTTTTTGTTTTGCGTGGTTTTGTTTCACGCCGATCATTTCCTTCTGATCAGCATCCGCGATGTTCTAAGGGCGATAAATTAGCCAAAGTAGTAATCCCAGCGCATTGACTTCGAACCATACTCAGCCGTATCTTTGTACGGCCAGTTCAAACTGCTGTAAGTAAAACACAACGTTAGAATAGTACCAACATAAAAACAGAGGGTAAACATGAATGGATCAGGGTTACCAACTGACAACAACTGAATGTTGATATGAACTCAGCACTAAAATATATTTTAGTCAATTCACTGAAAATCATAAATTACAAAAATTTAAATTTAGCAACAAAGCGATGTGAGTTTCATTGGGTTGCTGCATATTTTTATTTCATCTAATAAAACTGCTTTTAATCACCCGGTGAACAGAAAACGTAAATTTATGTCAAACGAATTTTTTTCTTAAAGTAATCTGACATAACATTAACGTAAAAAAGTTAACCTAAATATAAGACGTGTATTAGAAAGAGTAGGACAGCTTTAGAAGTTAGTGTCGCGGCACAACTACTTTAATTAAGGCAAAAGTTCAAAATTATTTTACTAGTTTAAGTATAATGTCTTATTTTTAGTTTAATAAATTTGTTGAAATTTGATAAAAGTTTGAATATTTAACGAATTCATATTCCTGAACTGCCGCGGAGAGAATGTTGTAACATGGAAACGAATAATTGTGTGTTTTGTTACAGAACTCGCAGACCCGGAGTAGGAATAAGTAAACCCGTGGCCTAGAGATAATGTGTCTAGGCCCGGGCATCCGATGAGGTGGCAACCCTACACTATAGAGGACTGTCACATCACGCGTCACGTGACACAGACGCAGGTGGAGATAGTTACCTGCGCCCACACTTATTGTACCACTAAGCACCTTGCTGGTTCACAGCACAGTTACCCGAGTCCAAGTCCTGGTCCTTGTCGTACGTAGTGAATTTGATTCCGTTGTTGGGGCTGTAGCCGTGTTTGTACATGGAGTCACCTGAAACAATAACAAGAACACTGCGGTACAAACGAACTAACAACTGGGCACACACAACAACAACTATCCGTTATTAACACGTTTACGATGGGACGGGGCGACAAAGGGGGGGGGGGATTATTTTACAACCAATGGACAACGGGGAAACAAAACGTAAAACTTCCTGTTGTTTTCAACGTCAAATCATTTAAATTTTCTTCAAAAGTAAAACACAACGTGTTCCGTACTCCGCGCTCCGTCTTCAACGTGCTAACCACATTACTTAATCAATAATTTTACATTTAATAACACGTTCACGTCACAAAGTGTGCTATGTGTTAAGTTTATTTGTTATCAACTCCTAATACCCGGTGTTGCCCGGTTTGTCAAGTGATGGGAGGGGGACATAATTTTAAAACATTTAAGTTGTGAATTATTTTTTATTAGTTTCCTTAATATTTATATATTCTTATAGTTGGGATTTCGGGATTTAAGAGAGTCAATCCCGGGATTAGTTATATAGCATTTCAGCAGTTAAGTTTAATGTTTTTTGCGTTTTTCCATATAACAATTACATCCATAGAAGATCATATTTCCAAGAGCATAAAACTATATGATGTCAAAAATAATATTTTGAAAACAATTTATTATCAAATAACAAATCGATCAATTATTTAGCAAATCAATAGAAATGTGAAAGAAGAAACAATGGTCTTTGCATTTAACTTTCATTTCCTAGCCGTTGTTATTTGTTTTTCATATAAGCGCCCTTCAAGAAAGCCCGACCTGATTCAACTCTGGTACTTGGGACGTTAGCCTGTGCACAAAAACATTAACCAAAGTAAGGACAAATGGTGCGGCTGCAACAAATGTGTGACAGCAACTAAATGCAACTGCACAAAGTATTATTAATTGATCAAACATTGGGCTTATTGACACAAAATGAATTATGCATTTTCCAGGATTTTTGCAATAATTATAAAATATTTGATTTGTGGAAATATAAGGATAATATAAAAGAGTTCAAACATATTGATTTTGTTTTATTAAGGAATCCCGGGATTTACGGGACTAAAAATCAAGCGGGATCCCGTTATCTTATTCCGGAATCAACGCCACCGGAAACGCCACTGGACAATGACCTTGAACTTCTACCAGGCGCTGGAATTTTTTGTTATCAATTAATTTTTTGCAGAACATCGCATGGTTTTGTCGTAGTGCGGTTTTTGACACTTTTATTTCGCTGATGATTTCCTAGTATCTATGCAGTGTCGGATTGAGATATTGGATGCCCATGGTCTACTAGGCTCGTTCATTTTAACGTATCTATTACTCTGACCACCGAATACAGAAACAATGGCTCATTTTAAGTAGAAGACTTTTGTGAATTGTTGAGGAATATCAGGGCCACATTAGTAAATTATTATTGAGTGTTACACAATTAAGTTAAGTCTGGTGGCTAGGCAGTTCCATGCTTTAATCCGGCACTCTATCTACGATACTTCTGATAACGTGATCTTGAAAGAGTCCAGAGTCGTAATACAGAAGATCAATCCATCTGACGAAACACCCCCCGAATGTCAAACGAATTTGTAGGCCACGTGACCCACGGGAACAAGAAATTAGTACAGGAAGTCTTGCGTGTGGAATAAACATTGGACCTACCTGCGTTTCCGCTGTAACAAGAGATCGTTAATTTGAATCCCGACCCCGCCGAATCAACTTTAAACGTACTGTACTGGGCGTATGCGCTGGTTAAGTTGTGAGCCTGCAATTCCACTCTGAGTTCATGGTCGCTATTTGTTGTCAACTAAAAGCAACAGTTAAACCGTGATCACATTTCCATTTCCAGCTAACAGCAGATGATTATGAGGTTAGTTCGGTGCAGCTGGTATTACTGAATGACACTTTACAACCAAAGTCATGACATAAGGATAAGAACAAACCATGATCCCACCTGGTGGATCTTCTCCAGTCCCAGCCAATGGTTTCCAGTCAACGGCCCAAATCCCATCGTGTAGTTAGCATAGTTCCTGTAAAAGTCGACGGACTTGTTAAAGCGCTGCTGGATGACCTGCAAAATATCTTCATTAAATTTCTAGGAAAGAAATCTGTTCCGTAAATCTCTGGAACGTTATCTGGAAGACAAGGTTACAGGAGTTTAAATTTGCAATGTTGGTATACGTTACATAATAACTGAGTGTGACTTTCTTAAACTCTAAAATTTGTAGCACGAATGCAAGTAGCGGAACGTCTAAGATGTTTAGTAAAGCAAAAGAGAAAGACTGAAAGAACAAGGGAAGGAAGACTTACGAAAACGTGAGTTAATGGAATGACGGGGCAAGGAATGACGTAAAGCAGCGGTTCTCAAAGTGTGGGGCGCGACCCCTAAGGGGGGCGCAATGAAAGCTCAGGGGGGGCTCAAAGCTTTATTGAAAAATTATCTAAATTATCGTAAGAGTGCCGAACATTTTTTTTTTTAGTTTATCAGAAAATACAGAAAAAGATGCAAATTTTAAGCAATGGACTGAAAAGCTGAAAGCTTTGTAATGAAGCTAAGATTGTACGAGGGCGGTCTGAAAAGTGACAATTTCGAGCTATTTTCTAATCTTAAAATTATGATTGAAGAAATGGATTTAAAAACTATTCCAACCAATGCAAAGAAATGCTTTCTTAAACACTTAGAAATCCTCAAATCTCGTTTTGAAAAATATTTTAATGAGAACTTGGATGGTTTGGCATGGATTCAAAACACGTTCAAACCATCAGTCGATGAGTGCTCCCCAACATAAAGGAAAAAGAAAATCTCATTGACCACCAAGGTGACACTGGGCTTGAAATGAAGTTTAAAGAATCTTCTCTCACATCTTCTTTTTATTTTTTTGCTTTGAGCTACAAATAACAATTATGTACTATAGTAGCTAAAATAATTAAATAAATTGTAATTCTTTGTATAGAATGTGTTGTTTGATTACGATTAAACCTATTGCCCCATTAAACAAAAATTAACTATAAAATGTCAAATGCGACTCCTTTATAATATATAGTACGCTTACATGTAGGGGGGCCCGGCTTACTGCTGAATTATGCAGGGGGGCTCGAAGTAAAAAATTTGAGAACCGCTGACGTAAAGTATTAAAAAAGTTCAAGGTTTGACAAGAGTTTAAGTGTTGCTCGAGACAGTTGTAAATAATATATGACATATTACTCGTATAAGTATGATATAACTAAAACGGTTGGTGGAAGTGGGCTAAGCAGTTTGGGGAATAGACGAATGAACGAAGAGGTAAACAAATGAAGAAGATGAAAAGGTAGATGACTTCCTAACCGTTGAAATACGTTTTCTATCTACCTGGGATTAATCTCATCAAATATTTTATTAATACGCAAAAGTAGGTCAAAGCCAACCTGCATTCAAGGTGCTATCAATCCATCGTTGGTGGTTGTATATATTGGTGAAGATTCCTTCATAGTGACGGCAATGAGAAAAACACCGCGTGCTCATTACGGCCACTAGAACGCCATTAACGATTAATCTGGCCCCGTTGTGAAGCTAGAAGAAGAAAGACATTAGAGATTAATGCATCAATTAAAGATTTGATTAAATTTGTTATCTGTAACAGAATCATCGCTAGCGTAAAACAGTTGTAATGTTAAAATGGCTACGAAAAATGGGCGAAGATTTCTTAACCAAAGCGTTTCATCAAACTGTTTGTTGGGTGATGGCAAAACTTCACTCTTCTTACCTAGAAAAACTAAAGGTAAGCAATAGGAGCACATACAAAACAAAAGTAATATTTTGAGAGACAGCAAAAGAACTCCGAGTCCACGGTAGCATCAATGTCCTCCTCTTTAATGTCTTCGTCAACACATTCGCAAGGACCATTTGTTATCAATATGCGAGTAGTGAAGGACAGGGTCTCTGAAATAATGGATGTTTCCTTTAATTTATGTTTTTATTTTACTTTGATTTGATTTTGCTTAGAATTATATTTTTGGTGTCTAAGTTGAGGGATTACTTGTCTAAATATGTTCAAATTTTTTATTATTTACTGATCTTCTAGAACTAGAACCCAGATTATCTCTAAAGCAAGGATTTTGTACGGGCATGTACCCTCCTAAAAGGAGATGGACCAGTGACATGCAATTAATGGTCTTTGCTGATGTCAAGAGTGTAAATATTTTCCTGAAACTTCCTCTGTTGTCTAGTTTTATGGTCCTTCTAAATATCCATAGTAATCCAGTGGCCAACCGTAGCCAACCTCTCCCCACGCAGCAAATGATCTTACCTGATCTCACCGGTCTAGACAATTTAATCAAAGCCACATCGTTCTTAGATTCTTTGTAGAAAGGATGGGTATCTTTCTTTGGATGAAGACATCTTTAAATTGCACAACGACCCTGTCCGGATCTTCTTCATCGAACGGAACGAGGGCCCCCAGAGTGACCTCAACAATTAAGTGACTGGAAAATAAATTACTTAAGAAGAGAGTAATTAGACATTTTACTTACGAGAGCGTACAATAAGCGGAAGTGAGAACCCATTTAGGATGAATTAGACTTCCGCTGCAGTACTGGACTTTATAGCCATTTCTGACCTTTAGAAAGGCAATGTAGATGAATTTCCCTTTGGCTGCAGGAGCTCCGTATTTAGTTCTACCTGTGAAAATAGGTCAGTTAACAACAGAGCCGCATTAGGGATTCTGCAAAACCAGTTAATCACTTACAAGTTTTTATCTTTTCAATTATGGAATAATCATCTGATGGATAAGGGGTAGTAGTTGACGTGGTTGTTAATTCCGTAGTCTTCGAGGTCGTAGATTCTGTGGTTGTGGACTCAGTGGTTGTCGACTGAAAGACCAAGACGGTTATTTGTGGCCAGATGTTATATTGTCTAATATGGTAACAATAATGATTACCACCCAGCTGACATCTGCCGTGAAGGATCGCTACTACATGAACATAAAGCTATGCCACGTCTACAACTGAAAAATTACTTAAGAAAATAAGAAATGGTGCACCAAGCAGCGCTCCTCAAGAAAAGAGAAGTCCCCATGAAGTCCTCAGGAAGGCCACGTCAAACCTAGATAGCCGGTGCTGAACAGGAGAGCGAATAATGTCAAAGCAAACAAATAAAAGTAAAAAAAAACTCACCGTAGCGTTGGTGGTTAAGGCACAAGACATGAAGATAGCAAGGATAAACACCTTCATTTTCAATTCTTTAGAATTTTCACAATTTGTTTTAAAAATGTAAAAAGTTTCACTGCAATTTAATCACTTTCACTTTAAGAACCCGCAACAAAATACCGAACTTTACTCTTTGAGAAAATACTTATTAATGTTAGCCACGCAATTAGTAGAGTGCTCGCAATTTAAACAAAGTAACGGGCATGTCACGGTAATCGAGAAACCGTTACACTTGAATGACATTTAATGGTTTTCAATAAGTTGATGGATTATTGAAGTTGTTGGATTTAAATTTAGCGCCCTCTCGGGATTGACACTACTACTCTTCTATCTTTCTTTTTACACTCGGTAATACTGTAGGTGATACTGTACTCTGTAATACTGTAATATGTAATTATATACTCTGTGACATCCTAATGCAAGTGTACATTTTGTTAATAAAATAAACCTGATTAATATAAAATAATAGTTTATTTCTGCTAAATATAACAGGTTATGGATTGGCAAAATTATGTCAACAGCTCACAAGCTGCGCAACATTGGCTTTAAAGTGGACGACGAGTGGCTCGGGACGTTGCTGCTCTCCGGTCTGCCCGAATCATATCAACCAATGATTATTGCGATCGAAAGCTCTGGCACAAAAATAACTGCAGACAGTGTTAAAGCAAAACTATTACAAGATGTTTGAAATTCAGACAACAACACAACGTGGTCGAGAGAAATGATGCTTGACTCTCACTACTGTGTTCCCGGGTTCGATCCCCAGGCCAGAGATATATTTTCTGGGTTTGGTAAAAATATCTGTAAGCCAAATTATTAAAAATGGTTGTTATAAGTGAAATTTGATGTCTCAGGCTGTGTGATCATGAACAGCAAGAATCAAATAATAACAACTGCGAGCATTGTAAATAACATGTACCGGCTAAACAAGACACAGCTGGGTGAGAGCATTGACAATTGACTCTGACTACTGTGTTCTCGGGTTCAATCCCCGGACAAGAGTTATACTTTCTGGGCTTGATTGCTATCAGGTGAAATTTGATATCTCAGGCTGTGAGATCATGAACAGCAAGAATCAAATAATAGCAACTGCGAGCATTGTGATAGTTAAAATGCTCTGTGTTATCATTTAACTTTCTCAGGAAAAACAGAAAATCTGACATGCATAACTTGTAAAGAAGGAAAGCAGACACGGTTACCTTTTAAAAGTGATGGATTAAGAGTCACCAAACCCCTTAAACTGGTTCATTCTGACGTATGTGGACCAATAGAAACCCAGTCTCTCGGTGGGAGCAGATATTTTTTAACCTTCCTAGATGAATATTCCAAGAAGATTTCAGTATACCTTCTTCACAACAAGTCTAAAGTGCTCAGTAAATTCAAAGAATTCAAGCAAGAAGTTGAAAATCAATTGGATGCTCGTATAAAGGTTCTTCGTACAGACAACGGACTTGAATACGATAACAAAGCCTTCTCTGATTACCTAAAAGGTGCCGGAATCATGCATCAAACCACCACACCATACACGCCTGAACAGAATGGGACTGCGGAACGCATGAATCGGACACTGGTTGAAAAAGCGAAGTGCATGCTACTAAACGCTGGTCTGCCGAAGTTGTATAGGGCAGATGCAATACACACTGCTGCTTACATCATTAATCGTTCCCTAACCAGATCCTTAGCTTTCAAGACTCCTATGAAAATGTGATCTGGACGCAAACCAAATGTTAATCATATGCGTATATTTGGCTGCGAGGCAATGGTTCATCTACCTAAAGAAAAACGCAGAAAATGGGACTCAAAGGCTCACAGAATGATTTTCATCGGATACTGCGACCATACAAAAGGATACAGATTCACATTACCAAATACTAGAAAGGTAATAAAGAGAAGAGATGCTACATTTCTTGAATCCTCAGTAAAAAGAGACTTTGTTTCGGTAGAATTGTATTATACAGAAACTGAAAATGACAAAATAAATAGAAATAAAGAAGATGTAAGAGAAAAAGCAAAAACGGAAGAGGACAGCTTGATTGACAACGACACAAATTCAGAAAGTTTATATGAGACAGAGAAAGGAAACAGGTCAACATCCGACAGTGAATACTTACCTAACACCAGTATTGATTCTCCTCCTGTCAGTAATGTGACATTGAGACCAAGAAATAAAACAAAAAATAAGAATTTCAACTGTCCATGTACTGAAGAACATACTCATCTGTGTATATTCTCATCCTGTGTTCCTGTAACATATGAAGCAGTACATTCAACAAATAAAAATGAATGGATAAAGTCAATCAATGAAGAACTTGATGCTCATAAGAAAAATGAAACCTGGACATTGATAGAAAAACCTCCGAATGCCAAAGTGATCGGCAGTAAATGGGTGTTCCGAATAAAGGAAGAGTCAACGGGTTCACGGTTCAAATCGAGACTTTGTGCTAAGGGATTTGCACAAACAGCAGGTATTGACTACACAGAAACCTTCGCTCCGACTGTAAGGTATGATTCAATACGTTTATTGCTTTCCATGGCTGTTCAAAATAAACTTAAAATCTTACAACTTGATGTAAAAACTGCATTTTTATATGGTGAACTTGAAGAGACCATACTTATGTCTCCGCCTGAAGGTCTATCCTGTGAAAACAACATGGTATGCAAGCTCAACAAGTCGCTGTATGGTTTAAAGCAAGCCCCCAGAAGCTGGAATAAGAAATTTTACTCAATATTAAAGAAATTTGGCTTCATCAACAGCAAAGCTGATCAATGTGTGTATGTTGGTCATGTCAATAATGAGAAATGTTATCTTTGTCTGTATGTGGATGATGGCCTACTATTTTCTAAAACTGAATCCACTCTGAAAGAAATAACCAAAGAACTACAATCTGTACTGGAAGTAAAAAATATTGAACACACCAAGTAATTTTGTAGGCATGCAAATTGAGATATTTAGCAACGGTATTTTTATACATCAGACCAAGTATGTTGAACAACTGTTAGAGAAGTTTAACATGACTGATGCTAACCCGAACACTGTTCCAGTGGACCCCCATGTCAAGCTACAAAAGGGAGATAGAGAACCAGAGAAAAACTATCCATCTATGAGATAGAGAAGCTATGTGGATAAAGCAAGTGTTATGTGATATTGGTGAATATAAACAAGACATTATGTGTTTACATTTGGACAATCAAAGTGCCATCAGTGTAATAAAGAATATAAATTTTCAAAAAAGATGTAAACATATTAATATTAAGTATCACTTCATAAAAGAAAAATATTCTCAAAAGATTATAGATCTTAAATCTGTAAGCACTGCTGATCAATATGCAGATATATTAACTAAAGCATTGTCAAAAGATAAATTCCAATTCTTAAGATCTAAACTTGGTATGTTTAACTACAACTCTTTTGTTAAGTGATATATTAGAATATCTTGTAGTATAACTTGATTAATATTTTCATGTTTTTTTGACACTCAATTAATTATGATTTGTTGTTAGAATGTCTAAATTTAGAGGGAGTGTTGGATTTAAATTTAGCGCCCTCTCGGGATTGACACTACTACTCTTCTATCTTTCTTTTTACACTCGGTAATACTGTAGGTAATACTGTACTCTGTAATACTGTAATATGTAATTATATACTCTGTGACATCCTAATGCAAGTGTACTTTTTGTTAAATATAATAAACCTGATTAATATAAAATAATAGTTTATTTCTGCTTAATATAACAGAAGTAAATTACAAAAATAAAACAAAAAGTGACTCAGACTTAATGCAATAATTATTTTAGATTAAAATTATTTATGGTTCACGGTCTTTGTGCATTTACTTTATTTAATTGAAATAGTCGTTGACTGTTGGACACCCTGTACTGTTTAATCGCTAATAGCTATTAGTTGGCACTGAAAAAAATTGATGTTAAAAACAACAAAAATAATGGAAGTAAAAGATTGTATATAACTTGGACTTTTTTTGCGTGTGGCTTGAATTTCATGTTAAAATTTAATTCCATTTGAAATTAAAATAATCAATAAACTCGTCCTATATTAATTTTACATATATTAACAATTAATTTTTCATACAATCTGACTAAGAAAATATATTTGTTATATAAAAAAAAAAATATTTTCAAATTTTGCGTTATTTGGTCAACTTTTATTTAAAATTTTAAATCTATTTTTTTGATTCGTAAGTAAGTTACCAAAGTTAGTCTATATATAAAATTTCAACTTTCTAGCACAATATTTACTCTCGGCAAATACTGCCCCCGTGTCCCCAAATAAAATTTTGAAATTTTAAATTTTCTTTTATAAATAATATACTTAATTATTAGAATATGAACTTTCTCAAAAGTTCCGTACCGGGCCCCCGAATTTCTTCAACCCCCCCTTTTTCAATTTTTGAATTTCTAATTTTTAAGAAATGTCAGCATTGAATGCCTTAATACACATGCAAAATTTCAACTTTCTATCTTTTACGAAATAAAAGTAATACAGCAAAAAAGGGATCACTTTTTTCCAGTTTTTCCAAAATTACGGGTTTCTAGCAAATTCAGGGAAAAATCCGGGGACGCTTAAAGTCTTAGAATTTTTTTTTCTAGAAAAGATCAAATTTTTAAAAACTTCCATGGAGCCGTTTTCGAGATGCCATACAAAATTCGAACCAAACATATAAGAAAACAAATATACACCTTGGACATTAAAATATATGATCATTTACAGTAATAAAGCACTGTATTGATTAGTCTCCAGTGCCCCCGCCCATAAGCCCCAATCATGAGCTCTTGGCTCCATGCTCTTATACGTTGTCGAACTTTTAATTTGATTCCTCTAAACTTCCGCCATGGGGCGCCTTCTTCCTTTAGCACTTTGTATCGCTTCTTCGCTGAGCATCGTCGGTTTTTATAGAACTTTTACAGCGCCCCCGCTTTAGCGCTATAATTAAATAGTCCTTCGCTTCCTCCTCCCTGTGTAAAACTATCATTTACCCTAATGAAGCACAGTATTGAACAATGTCCACTGCCGTGCCCCTAAACACCAATCGTCACCTCTTAACTCCATGCTCTGTCTCGTTCTCTCACTTTTAATTGTATTCCTCTTGTATCCTCTGCACCTCCGCGACAATGCACCCACTTGCAACACCACAGCCCACCTCTGCATCATCGCTAATTAGGGCACTTTCCAATCGCCCCCGCTTTAGCGCAATTATTAAATAATCTTGCGCTTTCATTCCCTGAGTACTAATCTCTTAACAATTAGTTTTCAAAATTAATACTTTACTGGCAACCTACACACTAACTTTCATCCTTAGAAGTACATTATTTTTTAATAATTATTCGATAAGATAAATGCTTGTTAAAATTAATTTTCACTCATTTCAATGTAAACCTACTAATTACATCAATTAATTTATGATTTTAAGAAAGCCTAGCGGTTCGCTCCTAACAATCTCATCTCTTATTCTTAGCCCTTATTATTCCCGTTATTGTACTTTCAATTTAATCCCCTGAACCGCCGCCCACATTTCCAGCACAAAAGCACATATTCTACAACACGGTTACTTCCCAGAACCATTATAATTTATCGCTACTTCTTCTAACACCACCGTTACTTGGTGTCCTGAACCCCAGCGCCACCCTCTCCTCCAATCAGACACTACCAATTCGATATTACAGCAATTCATTTACATAATTAAAACTGCACTGTAATCTTACGTTCTAATTTTCGTATTTACATTTACGATATAATATTAGTCTCCCCATTAATCCCCGCTCCTGAAATAAAATTGTCAAATTTTAGGCATAGCAATCTATTTTTCTCGTAATAATTCTCTTTACCTTTATAACCTTTATCTACCTCTTCTTTTATAAATGATCGAAATTTTAAAATTGAGCTCTTTAGCAAAGCCTTTATCTAAAAGACTAAATATCAACGTTCTAGCTCTGTTGCGACATTGCCCCCAAAAAATCACGCCGCTACTGAATAAAATATGTGGTTTTCCAATTATTGGCAAATATACACATATCGCAAGTTAAATTTGTCTTTATTCTAAATTTTTAGATTTTACGATCTCAACTCACGCCGCCACAGAAAATTTAGGGTTTCCTTTTTTTTGTATAAGTTATGTCTAGAGAGAGCTTACCTGCCAAATTTTAATATTCTAACTCTATTCCTACATTGCCCCAAAAATTCGCGTCGCTAATGAATTATAAATTTAGTGTTCTAATTATTGGCGATAATGCACAATTAGTGAATCTATACATGTTCCAAGTTAACATTTCCTTTATTAAATATTATTAGATTTTATTATTTCAACTCCCACCGCCACTGGAAATTTGAAGTTTTCAATTTTTTTCCCTTAATTAGGATTACTGCACTTCCACCAGCCTGTGTACCAATCTCTAAACAATTTTTTTGTTAAATATATTCTTTACTATTAATAGCTCTGCACCGCCACCCACACTTCAAGAACAACGACTCATCTCTTGCAGAGCAGCTACTTTCTACCGCCACTACTTTAAGCGTCACCCCGAGCGTACAGACCCCCAGCGCCTCTACCCCTCTCGCTGAAGCACTTTCAATTCAATACTACAGCCATTCATTTACATAATTAATGCTGCACTGTAAACCTACATTCTATTTTTCCTATTTAAATTTACGATTTAATATTAGTCTCCCCATTTACCCTCGCTACTGAAGTAAATTTGTCAAATTTTAGTCATATAAATTTATTTTGTTCGTACCAAATATACTCACTACCTATTATATATGACCGTTTATAGAGACTCTCTACATACTAAATTTCAAAATTGAGCCCTATTGCAAAGCTATTCTTGCCATCACTTGCCTCAAATTCGCGCCGCTACTGAGGATAATTTTTTTTCGTAATTATGGCAAATATGCACATACATAGTTTTCAAGTCCTTTACTCTTCTTCCTCTCGCCCGATTTCGTAGCACTTTGCCTACAAACTCACCAAATATCAATCTAAATCTGCTACTGTATAAAATTTGAATATCTAAAATTGATTTTCTATTTAATATTTTACATGCAAAATATCATTGTTGAACCCCTACATCGGTATTATACTCGGTTTATCACACCCTGCTCTAATAATACACATAAGAAAATGTAGTTTCTTTATATTTTCGTTATTAATATGTCATTCTATATCTGCATACTAAATTTCAGCTTTGCATTTATATTTTGGCATTAGTACCCCCCACATACCACCGCTACTAAAGAAGTTTGTCAAATTTTAGCACAAGGATCTATTTTGTTTGTACCTAAGAACATATATTCTAATCCATAGCCATTCATCTCTATATATTTCATATTTCTGGTTTTTGGCCCACAGCGCCCGCCGCCTCTGGAAAATTGCAGTTTTCAAAAGTTTGTCTTTAATGACACTCTAAATAGGGCCCACGTTTCAAATGTCAACGTTTTAGCTCTGTTGCAACATTGCCCCCAAAAAATCACGCCGCTACTGAATTAAAATTTTGGTAATCCAATTATTGGCTAACATGCGCAATTAGTGTCTCAATACATACCCTAAGTTTTAATACTAATTTTTCATTATTTCTGGTTTTACTGTCTCAACTCTTTCCGCCACTGGAAATTTGGGGCTGTATTTTTTTTCAATAATAACTGTCTAGAGCGAGCCTACATATTAAATTTGAACGTCCTAACTCTATTCTAACATTGCCTTCGGAAATTCGTGCCGCTACTAACCTTAAATTTCAAATGTCCAACAATTGGCAAATGTGCACAATTATGATCTCAATACACATACCAAATTTCAGTTTTCTATCTTTTCTAGTTCCTCAGCTATTTGCAAAAGAATTTTTTCGAATTTTCCAGTTTTTCCAGAATAATTTTTTCCAGGGAAAAATTCAGGGACGTAGAAAGTCTTAGAAATTCGTCCTTTACATAATATCAAAATTTAAAAAACTTTGTATTCGCCGTTTAGAAGATACCATATACGATTTTGTTACCGGAAATATATATATATATATATATATATATATATATATATATATATATATATATATATATATATATATATATATATATCTATGAGTTCTTATGAGTTTTCCATGTTAAATTGGAACATTACGAACATTATTATAGTAAGACTAGCGCTTCGTCCCGTCGCAAAGCGACGTGTATATAATATTTGTAAATAAAAAAAAGGTATTTGCTAAATTGAAAATAATGCAATATATTATTTTTAAGTAATTTTTGCTAAAATATATTATCTTTTAAATTTATGTTTTCT
This sequence comes from Panorpa germanica, assembly GCA_963678705.1. Taxonomy (NCBI): domain Eukaryota; kingdom Metazoa; phylum Arthropoda; class Insecta; order Mecoptera; family Panorpidae; genus Panorpa; species Panorpa germanica. The sequence continues at coordinate 13,823,870 of OY783208.1, forward strand.
TATTTTGTTATAATTCTTTCATTTACAGTAATAAAGCACTGTATTGACCAGTCTCCAGTACCCCCGCCTATAAGCCCCAATCACCTCTTGACTCCATGCTCTCTTACGTTTCCGAACTTTAAAATTTGATTCCTCTAAACTTCCGCCATGGATCGCATCCCTCCTTCAGCACTCTGTATCGCTTCTTCCCTGAGCATCGTCGGTCCTTAAACTTTTTCACAGCACCTCCGCTATAGCGCTATAAATAAATAATCCTTTGCTTCCTCCTCCGTGCGTAAAATTATCTAATTTACCCTAATGCAGCACAGTAATAAACAATGTCTACTGCACCGCCCCTAAACAGCAATTATCATCTCTTAGCTCCATGCTCTGTATCGTTCTCGCACTTTCAATTGTATTCCTCTGCAACAATGCGCCCACTTGCAACACCACAGCCCACATGAGCATCATCGCTCATTAAGGCACTTTTCTATCGCCCCAATTTTCGCGCAATCATTAAATAATCCTGCGCTACCACCCCCCGCGTTCTAATCTCTTAGCAATTAGTTTTCAAAATTAATACTTTACTGGCAACCTGCATATTAAATTTTATCCTTAGAAGTACATTATTTTTTAATAATTATTTGATAAGATAAATGCTTAATAAAATTAATTTTCACTCATTTCAATGTTAACCTACTAATTACATCAATAATTTTATGTTTTTAAGTTTATCCTCATGCACCGCCGCCCACAATTCCAGCACCAAAGCACATATTCTGCAACACGGTTGCCTCCCAGAGCCATTATAATCTATCGTCACTACTTCTAACACCACCGTTACTTACTGAAACCCAGCGCCATCCTCGCCTCTCAACTCCCACCGCCACTGGAAATTTAGAAGTTTAAATTTTTTTCACATAATTAAGATTACTTAGGATTAATTAAGATTATAAATGCATGTTAAAATTTATTTTTACTCATATCACTGTAAACCTAATAAATTTTTGCTTTTAACCCTGCTCAGCTTCTCGTTCATAATCATCCCTAACCCCAGCGCCCTCCGCTACTTACCACTCTAGCCCTTATCGTTTCCGTTTTTTGCACTTTCGATTTAATCCCTCTGCACCGCCTCCCACATTTCAAGCACAACGACTTATTTCTTGCAAAGCAGCTACCTTCTACCGTCACTACTTCAAGCGCCACTCCTTCTTAGCGTACTGATCTCCAGCGCCTCCACCTCTCTCGCTGAAGCACTTCCAATTCGATACTACAGGCATTCATTTACATAAATAGTGCTGCACTGTAAACCTACATTCTATTTTTCATATTTATATTTACGATATAATATAAGTCTCCCCATTTACCCTCGCTACTGAAGTAAAATAATTTTATAAATGACCGTTTATAGAGACTCTCCTCATACTAAATTTTAAAATTGGGCTCTATTGCAAAGCTGACCTTGCCATCACTGGCCCTAAATTCGCGTATTCTACATGCAAAATATAATTTTTGTACCCCTATATGGTTTTTATACTCGGTTTATCACCCCCTGCTCCAATACTACACATAAGAAAATGTAGTTTCTTAATTTTTTGCGTTTTTAATATGTCAATCTATATCTTCATACTAAATTTCAGCTTTGTATTTATATTTTAGCTTTAGTACCCCTTACAAACCTCCGCTACTGAACAAGTTTGTTAAATTTTAGCACGGAGATCTATTTTATTTGTATCTAAGAACATATTTTTTAAACTATAGCTTTTCATCTCTATATATTTTATATTTCTGGTTTTTGGCCCCCAGCGCCCGCCGCCTCTGAAAAGTTACAGTTTTCTATAGTTTGTCTTTAATGACACTCTATATAAAGCCCACGTTCCAAATATCAACGTTCTAGCTCTGTTGCGACATTGCTCCCAAAAAATCACGCCGCTACTGAACTAAAATTTTGGTAATCCAATTATTGGCAAACATGCGCAATTAGTGTCTCAAAACATACCCGGAGTTTTAATAGTACTTTTTCAATATTTCTGGCTTTTACTGTCTCAACTCCCGCCCCCACTGGAAATTTAAGGCTTTTTATTTTTTTTTCTTGAATTACTGTCTACAGCGAGCCTACATATTAAATTTGAACGTCCTAACTCTTGTCTAACATAGCACCCTGAAATTCGCGCCGCTACTAACCTTAAATTTCAAATTTCCAACTATTGGAAAATGTGCACAATTATGATCTCAATACACACACCAAAATTAAGTTTTCTATCTTTTCTAGTTCGTCAGATATTTGCAAAAGTATTTTTTCGAATTTTCCAATTTTTCCAGAATAATTTGTAACAGGGAAAAAATCAGTCAGTAAAAAGTCTTAGAAATTCGTCCTTTACATAATATCAAAATTTAAAAAACTTTGTAGACGCCGTTTAAAAGATACCATATACGATTTTGTTACCGGAAATATATATATATATATATATATATATATATATATATATATATATATATATATATATATATATATATATATATATATATATATATATATATAAAAATATCTATGAGTTCTTATGAGTTTTCCATGTTAAATTGTAACATTACGAACATTATAATAGTAAGATATATATATATATATAAATATCTATAAGTTTTCCATGTTAAAATGGAAAATTACAAACATTATAAATAGTAGGTAACTAGCGCTTCGCCCCGTCGCAAAGCGACGTGTATTTAATATTTGTTAATAAATAAAAGTTATTTGATAAATTGAAAATAATGCAAAATATTATTTTTAGGTAATTTTCGCTAAAATATATCATTTTTTAAATTTATATTTCCTTATTTTGTTATAATTCCTTTATTTACAGTAATAAAGCACTGTATTGACAAGTCTCCAGTGCCCCCGCCCATAAGCCCCAATCGTCACTTCTTGGCTCCATGCTTTCTTACGTTTCCTAACTTTTAATTTGATTTTTCTAAACTTCCGCCATGGAGCGCCTTCTACTTTTAGCCTACTTCGCTTCTTCCCTGAGCATCGTCGGTCTTTATAGTACTTTTACAGCGCCCCCGCTTTAGCGCTATAATTAAATAGTCCTTCGCTTCCTCCTCCCTGTGTAAAACTATCATTTACCCTAATGAAGCACAGTATTGAACAATGTCCACTGACGTGCCCCTAAACACCAATCGTCACCTCTTAACTCCATGCTCTGTATCGTTCTCTCACTTTTAATTGTATTTCTCTTGTATCCTCTGCACCTCCGCGACAATGCACCCACTTGCAACACCACAGCCCACCTCTGCATCATCGCTAATTAGGGCACTTTCCAATCGCCCCCGCTTTAGCGAAATTATTAAATAATCTTGCGCTTTCATTCCCTGAGTACTAATCTCTTAACAATTAGTTTTCAAAATTAATACTTTACTGGCAACCTACACACTAACTTTCATCCTTAGAAGTACATTATTTTTTAATAATTATTCGATAAGATAAATGCTTGTTAAAATTAATTTTCACTCATTTCAATGTAAACCTACTAATAACATCAATTAATTTATGATTTTAAGAAAGCCTAGCGGTTCGCTCCTAACAATCTCATCTCTTATTCTTAGCCCTTATTCTTCCCGTTATTGTACTTTCAATTTAATCCCCTGAACCGCCGCCCACATTTCCAGCACAAAAGCACATATTCTACAACACGGTTACTTCCCAGAACCATTATAATTTATCGCTACTTCTTCTAACACCACCGTTACTTGGTGTCCTGAACCCCGACGCCACCCTCTCCTCCAATCAGGCACTACCAATTCAATATTACAGCAATTCATTTACATAATTAAAACTGCACTGTAATCTTACGTTCTAATGTTCGTATTTATATTTACGATATAATATTATTCTACAACACGGTTACCTCCAAGAGCCATTATTAATCTATCGCCACTACTTCTAACACCACCGTTACTTAATACTGAACCCCAGCGCCACCCTCTCCTCCAATCAAGCACTACCAATTCGATATTACAGTTATTCATTTACATAATTAAAACTGCACTCTAATCTTACGTTCTAATTTTCGTATTTATATTTACAATATTATATTAATCTCCCCATTAATCCCCGCTCCTGAAATAAAATTGTCAAATTTTAGGCATAACAATCTTTTTAGCTCGTAACAATTCTCTCTACCTTTATAACCTTTATCTACCTCTACTTTCATAAATGATCGAAATTTCAAAATTAACTTCTTTGGCAAAGCCTTTCCCGCCCCCACTTCCCCAATTTCGAGCCGCTACTAAGTTTAAATTTATTTTTCGCAAATATGCACATGCGTAGTTTCTATTTTTTTAATTTGATAATTGGGGTTGTTAACTATTTCCCCCCTATACCTCTCACTCCTGTTCGATTTCACAGCACAACAAACGCAACAAAAATCAATTAAATTCTACTGTTGAATGTAATTTGACTATCTAACTTATAGAGAACTATTGTGCTTCTATTTAATATTCTACACGCAAAATATCATCGTTGTACCTCTATTTTGTTCTTATACTCGGTTTATTACTCCCCACTCTAATGTTACACTTAAGAAAATGTAGTTTTTTTTATATTTTCGTTATTAATATGTCAAACTATATTTGCATACTAAATTTCAGCTTTGTATTTATATTTTAGCATTAGTACCTCCCCACATACCTGCGCTACTGAACAAGTTTGTCAAATTTTAACACAGGGATCTATTTTATTTGTATCTAAGAACATATATTCTAAACTATAGCCTTTTATCTCTATATATTTTATATTTCTGGTGTTTGGCCCCCAGCGCCCGCCGCCTCTCGAAAGTTGCAGTTTTCTATAGTTTGTCTTTAATGACAGTCTAAATAGGGCCCACGTTCCAAATGTCAACGTTTTAGCTCTGTTGCAACATTGCCCCCAAAAAATCACGCCGCTACTGAACTAAAATTTTAGTAATCCAATTATTGGCAAACATGCGCAATTAGTGTCTCAATACATACCCTAAGTTTTAATACTACTTTTTCAATATTTCTGGATTTAACTGTCCCAACTCCCGCCGCCACTAGAAATTTGGGGCTGAATATTTTTTTTCATTAATGACTGTCTAAAGCGAGCCTACATATTAAATTTGAACGTCCTAACTCTATTCTAACATTGCCCCCGGAAATTCGCGCCGCTACTGATCTCAAATTTCAAATCTTCAACTAATGGCAAATGTGCACAATTATGATCTCAATACACATACCAAATTTCAGTTTTTTATCTTTTTTAGTTCTTCCGATATTTGCAAAAGTATTTTTTCGAATTTTCCAGTTTTTCCTGAATAATTTTCTCCTGGGAAATTCAGGGACGTAGAAAGTCTTAGAAATTCGTCCTTTACATAATATCAAAATTTAAAAAACTTTGTAGGCGCCGTTTAGAAGATACCATATATGATTTTGTTACCGAAAATATATATATATATATATATATATATATATATATATATATATATATATATATATATATATAACTATCTATGAGTTCTTATGAGTTTTCCATGTTAAATTGGAACATTACGAACAATATATTAGTAAGATGATAACTGGTAACAGCAAGGCAGACAACACTAAAGCATGAAACAGCAAAGCATGGAACAGCAAGGCAAGCAACACTAAAGCATGGAACATCAAAACAGGCAGCACCAAAGCTGGCAAGAGTAAAGTATTATTTATCTTATCGCGTTCTTTGTCGTTTGTCAGATTCCAATGCTTCGATGTTTTTGATTACCGCTATTATAGCGAATATGTTCGTATTCGTGTACGGATACATTAAATGTTTCGTATTCATATCACGCATATAGGAACGTAGCGTTAGGCTGTAGTCTAGCGCACTTATTAATATTTCGTTGTTTCGAAGTTCGTTGCTTTGCTGACAACAACATATCTTCACGAATAAAAAAGTGTTTGCATTAGTACGAGTAAACATGTAAAGTTTAATATGATAAAACCAATCCACGAGTCAAGCCGAGCAATAGACATTTACTTTTAAAGACCTTATTAACCAAACAGTGCTTTGGTTCAGCGAAAATAAAAGTTTTAACAAAATATCAAATACTTTTTTGTTTATATAGACCTCTGTACTAAACAATAAATGGAATCATTCTTTGAGCTACAACTAATCTTGATATATTATTCATAAAGTTGTATTATACTCGTATACCCAAAACAGGACGCTGGGATAGTCCAGGCATAGTGGTCCTTAGCCTGTTTCAAGCAACTTACTAGAAAAACATTTAAAATCAATTATTACTTAAGTAGATTGTAGCTTTAAGCATCTTAAAAGAATTCGATCTCTTAGGAGATGTAACTTAGCTCAGAAGACACGAATAAAGATCCTAACGATCGCTGAAGTATTGGTGGATGTGTCATAGGTACGAAGGAGAAACTTTTAAGTTTTGATTGCCTTGTATTTTCACATAACTGTAAGTCGAAGTAAACATTTACTATATTTTGTGAATGCATAGGAGTAATAGACGAGAATTTCTTGGGATCGGCTGTTATCAAGTTAAACAGGTTGAAATTCTACTTCTGTACAGCTCAGTTTCTGTAACATATAATCCGTAGTTAATTTTGTAAAATTGTGCCAAGTTCTAAGCATAATCGAACGGTTTGTACCATAGTGGATCACAACATCTGAATAGCATTTTGTTTATTAGTTTTAATCACACTATATTTCACTGGAATTCTTTGAGCAACACTTTATAGTACCAGAAATAAAGAAAGTGTTGGCGCAACAGAAAGACAGAACTAGTGTTTTGAATTTGACGTTCTCCAACGAATTTCCAACATTTTCTTTAGAGGTTTGTACTGATGCCTTTACATTTCTAACATATTTTATTTATCCATAATCTAATCCAAACAAACTATATGTATTGCAATTGAATTCACAATGATTTGACATCAACGAAAATATGGTAATAGCAATTATATCAAGTATAGCACAGTTTCCTTTTTAGAAATAATTTAAAACAGTCAATTTCCATATAAATCATAATTTTTAGCTCAGTTTCACCAAACAACTTAACTTTTAAATGTGAAAAAATGGGGTGGCACAGTTTTCCTAAAACTACTTGTATATAAAAACATCTTTTTTGAAACTAATTAAAAAAGAAAATTAAAAAAATGGGTATGTATTTACGAAAATAATTAAATAAAAGCAGTAAGAAATAGTAAATAAGGGTTATTAACCGGCAACGTTGCAAATGGCAAATATAGAGAAAAATTTAAATCGAAACGAGATTATACTCCATGAAATAAATAAAGCATACAAAAATAGATAAGGACATAATGGAATGTATTGAAGAAATTTACGAAGAAACAAGAATGAGAATAAGAGTTGGGGGTGAAGAATCAGAAGAATTCTGGACAGACAAGGGGTTGAGGCAAGGTTGTCCTATGAGCCCCATTTTATTTGCGATATATACAGCAGACTTGAAGGGGTAATGGAAAGAGGACAAGATGGGGGGGTGCTAATAGGAAGGCACTACAAGATATGGACTTGAGCATACGCTGACGATATAGTCCTGTTGGCAAAAAGGGAAGGAGAGCTGCAGGAGATGGCACACCGGCTACGGAGCTATATAGACAGGAAAGGACTAGAGTTAAACGTGGAAAAGACAAAAATTATGGTATTTAAAAAAAGGAATGGAAAAAGGAGACATAAAAGGTGGAAATACAAGACAGAGGACATTGATGAAGTAGAAGAATTTTAATATCTGGGCTTCACTTTTAAAAAGAATAATGGAGAAGAGGCGCAGATAAGGGAGGTGGCAAAGAAGGCAGAGCAAGCAATGCGACGGGTATGGGGACTAGGGGAAAAGGTATTTGGGGGGGACATACAAAAGAGAATATGGATATTTGATAGACTGATAGCCAGTATGATGTTGTATGGAGCAGAGGGTTCAGGGTGGAAGGAACAAGAAAAGTTGGAAAGAATACAGGTGAGATATATGAAATGGGTACTAGGGCTGGACAGGTGCACGCCAGGATACTTGGTAATGGAGGAGCTAAAAAGGGATAAGATACGAATTAAAACAGGGGAAAGAGCAGTAAAATACGAGGAGAAATTGAACAGAGCGGAAAGAAAAATTTTAAAGAAAATAAGAGAGGATAACATAAAGAATGGGGGGGGAGGAGGTCCAAAAAAGAGAAAGGAGTACTTTGAAAGGAATGGAATGGCGATCGAGGAGGCAGAGAGGAGAAGAGAAGGTTGCGCAAGTGTGGAAGAGGAGCTAAGGAGAAGGGATAAGAAGACACAACAGCAGGAGAGAATGGAGAAAATAGAAAAAAGTAACTACAATAAAAGATATAAGAGGTTATGGGAAAATAATGTGCCTCAGTACCTTATAGAAAAAGACATAAAACACATAAGAAGAACAGCAAGGTTTAGATTGGGAAATGAGGAAAAAGGAAACAGATACTGGGAAAAGAGTGAAGAAAGAAAGTGTAGAATGTGTGGAGCGGAAGACGAAACACTGGAGCACATTAAGTTTGAGTGTAAGGAAAAAGTAGCAAGCGACAGGAATATTGGCCAGCTATCAAAGGGAGGCAGTGAAGGAAAGAGGTGGATGGCGGAAATAGTAAGAAGGAAAGGAAAAACAGGAGAATAAATAAGCTGGAGGAAAATAATAGAAAGGGTCAAAAGAAGAAGAAGCAGAAAGCACTTTTGGAAGTAGTAAAAGTCTAGAATATTTTAAGTTTAGTTTTAAGTTTGAATGTATATAGGAATGAAATGCATTAGAAATATAATACTGTAGATTGTAAAGCCGAAAGGCACACACAATTAATATATATAATAATAATAAAGCATGCATTTCTTTTGTTAACGTTGCCAAATTTATTACTACTTTTTTACAGATATTTAATTTGAATTAATATAAATTTGACATTAAGTATAGTTAATATTTAAATTATTAAACAATTATATGCATAAAATAATCATTTTAACCGCTAAAAAACCATTTAATTTGGAAATGAAAAATTAATTGGCAAAAGTTCAGTCTGAAGATTTGCTCGTCTCTCAGATATTTCGTATTTCGTATTACAAAGCGATGAACTTTTTGCAGTGACGATTGCTGTACGTCCTGTACTTCCTTATGGTGGTACAGGACGTAAACGTAAATGATGAAAACGTCGTGAAATTTGAAGGGTCGATAAAAATAGATGAAACACATACCGTCTTAAAATTTTAGAGACCTAGGTTGCATAGTTTTTTTTTATACATGATTGAAAATAGTCATTTTTTATACAAATCATAAGTTTTAGCTCAATTTCACCACATATGATAACTTTTAACTTTAAAAAAAATGGTTACATGACTTTCAAAATCTAGGTGTATATAAAAAAATCTTTTCTGAAACTATTGCAAAAAGAAAATTATTAAAAGGATACCTATATACGAAAATAATTAAAGAAAACCATTAAAAAACAGTACGTGTGGGTTTTAAACCGGCAACGTTGCCAATGGCAAATCGAGCGGGAAATTCAAAATATGAAAAAATAGTGACACGGGTTTTAAAAACTACTTGTATGTAAAAAAATCTTATCACAAAAGTGCCTATTTTCAAAAATAATTAAAAAAGACCAATACTAAACACAAAAAAAATTTCTTATTACTTTTTTAAGCATGGTGGGATTGGGAATATTTGTAAGAAGATTGTAAAATCGTAGAGACATATACCATAAATATGTTCAATATTAAAGAAAAATAGTAAATAGTAGTAAATAAATAATTTAAACATTTTACAAAATTTTATATATATATATATATATATACTAGCTGTCCCGGCAAACGTTGTTTTGCCATATACGTTATTTCTAGGAAATATTTTTTTAAAAAATATTTTTAAAAATAGCTAACACTATAAGTGTGTGGGGAAGTCATTATAATTCAAAGAGGATTAAAGCGTTGTAGACAATTGAAGTATACTTTATTTAAGTTAATAAATTATTCTTTATTAAAGTAACAAATATATAATAAATTACAATTATTGATAGCTATCTATACATCGAGAATAAAATTAAAATGATACGTATAACAGTCACTGCTACGATCGAGACACAAATAAAACCAAAAAAAAAAATGGACGAAAACTGTATAGTGAGTAAGAGAAAGGAAGCCGGCTTCGTGCTCACCCCTATTTCATGATGTTTGCTGGTTGATAATGAAAATGGAGAAGACCTGGTGCGGATAACTGATCGGTTGATAGAACTATACGTGAAAATTATAGTATACTACAATTATTATAAACAGAAATGAATAATATAAAAATCGCTATTAAAAATCAGGGGTTGATCGTATAAGGGTAAAAATTTAGAAATAAATGTATTTTTCAATGCTGAATCATGAAAGAATAAAAACAAATAATTTTGTCCAAAAAATAAAAAAAAAAAATGTTGGGGTGGACCACCCTTAACATTTAGGTGTATGAAAAACAGATGTTGGCCGATTCACAGACCTATTTGATAAGCACACAAGAATTTTATCAAAATCGGTTCAGCCGTTTCGGAGGAGAACAAACACCGCGACACGAGAATTTTATATATTAGAAGATATATATATATATATATATATATATATATATATATATATATATATATATATATATATATATATATATATATATATATATATATGTATATATTTTACTATAATTCATACAATTAAATGTAAATGTAAATGAATTGTTTATTATATTCATATAATACATTTTAGGATTTTATATTTTTAAATAATTCAACAGGCTACTGATAATTTTTTTTCACTTCGAGACTCGAACTTTTCCCTTTTCATCTTTTCCTAATCATTTTCTTATACCAGTGTCTCCATCTTCACGAAATGTTTTCACTAAATCATTGTAACTTATGTTAGAGTATTTCTGACACCCCGACTTGTATGGTTTTTATCTGAAAATTTAATAACAGGCGTACTACTTGCTGCTCGAACTGCAGCAATTGTTGAGCTATCGTCATCTCCAATTAAAATTCCGAACTCCATATTTAAATCTTTTAATATCGTACTCTCTAAAATAATACGAGCAGCAGCAAATAGCTACATAGCTTTTGCACTCCCAATAAAATTAAGTCTGCAGTCATGATCTGATTTTGGATGACCAAGTGAACATTTTCTACAACTGCGACTTGTGGTGTAATAATCAATTGCTTTGCCAGTTTCTCTGCCTAAAAATGCACCGTAACCATTTTTGCTGTCATATGTCCGTCCTCTTCCTTTGGTACTGTAACCCATATCATATGATGCAGCAACACGTACAACACCATCATATGTTTCTTTCGAATTTTCAACATCAATTAACCCCTCTCAATTATTTTTCTCAACAAAGGTATCATCATCAACCGGAATAGACATGGTTTCTTCATTGTTGTGCATGGCAGCCTTTATTGCAGACTCTGTCAATCCTGTATTTAAATCAGGGAGAATGAAATTGGACGGTGCACTTTGTGGTCTGTAACATATATTTTTAAATGAACAATTAAGCAGAATGAAAATATTCATAAGTCTAACATATTTAAATACTAATTTTCAATCGATTGCCAATTTTAAAGATGACATTATTTAATTTATAATGCTTACAACAGCTGTTTAATTTTCTCAGAATTTTGAATTGTCATTTTTCGTTTGACTTTGGCCCATTCACTACAACTATCCTTCGCCACCTCCTCAATAGTTGTTCCTATTTCATATTCATTATTTTTTAAAGTTTTTCTATCAAGTGATGGAATATTTAATGACGCTATAAGCTTGTTTAGGTGTGTTAATCCCATCTCAGCATGTAGCACACCTAGGAAAATAGTTCATATATATTACATACACAATACACATGTATAATTATTTTCTATTGTCTAATTTATTTACCAATGACAACTTTAAAATTGACGTCAAAGCGTTTTCTTTTTGTAGTGGAATCAGTCACTTCATGCTGCTTGTCAGTTATTACAAGATTATTTATATTAAAAAATTGAACCCAAGCCTTGCCGTTCTTCTGATGTAATATTTTCTAAATCCATTACATTTCATACATTTCATGTGTTTAGCCAAATGATCTATTTCTATTATTCTCCTTCTCTGTACGATATTACATATGGGAGATATTGGGTTATCTATTATTTATCTTTTTTGTTCTGATTTATTCTGAGCGACTCGTTGGTTAAAATTCTTTTCAGTAACTCTTTTGCCTTTCCAATAATAACGTTTTATTTTTTCACTCATTTTTATTGCACTCTATTACACTCTAAAATAATATTTTAAATATTTGCACAGTATATAATATTTAATATATTTATAAATATTATATAAAATATAACAATTTGGCTGTCAAAAATAAAACAAAACACGCATGCGTCAACATACGAAAAATTTACAGCGTTGCCAAATGCTGTATTAATTTTTCAAAATATTTAATTTGAATTTAAATGGAATTAATATAAATTTGTTATTAATTATAGGTAAATTTTCATTTATTAAAAAATTATATGCATAACTAAATCATTTTAGCAGGCAAAAAGCAGTTTAATAGGGAATTAAAAAATTTATTTTCAAAGGTACAGTCCCAATATTTGCTCGTCCCTCACATACTCCGAAATTCGTATTTAATATTACATAAAGATAAACTTTTTGCATTGATGGTACCTCCTATACCTCCTTAAGGAGATAGTTATTTAAATTCTTATTTTATGTTACAAGATATTCCGGAAGGCAGCTCGCATCCTCTTGTGAAACTAAGCATTGGCTGATAACTTTGTTATTTACAAATCATTAATAATATAATAATTGATTATGTTAAATAGATCAAAATAGATTTTGGTGGCTATGAATGTGAAAGCTAAATAAATTAAATAAAAATAAAAAATAACTTTGACCTAATAAATTCCTAATGCTAATATTGTTTTTCCTTAATTTAAACTTGTGTTAGTTCTTGTTGATTATATATAAGTCGAAATTACAATAGTTCAGCGGCGAGTAAAAGGTTAAGGAATTCCTGGATTAACATTTGTTCAATGTACTTCTTTTATTATGTTATTAGTACGTTGATACATATTTGTTGTCAATGGTTAACACAGTTAATATGCAAATTTGTTGTGTTATGATGATCTGTAAAAAAAACCGAAAATGATGCAGCTAATTAGCAAAATAAGTTAAATATTTTACATAAGCGCAGCCGCAAGCCTTTACACCTACAGGTGAAGAAGAAATAATTAAGAGATAAATATTTTAGATAGTAATGGTTAATTTAAAATATATAACAAATAATTATAAAAAAATTAAGCTCAAAATTGAAATATTTTAAAATGTTCTCGGAAGTGCTCCACTTTGCATTGACGTAGCTTTATATTAACTTTATATTAATAATATATATGAGATCGTAAAAGTAAATCGAGCATACAAAGTAATCATAACTACAACACCCGAGCTAGAAAAGTCGTAAAATAATGTGATTAATGAGGGTATATTGTGATCAGAAACCAAGTCAAAAGTTAAAGCAATTAAAATGTGTGAAACTTTAAACCACTGATTGAATACGTGAAGCAATGTGCTTACCGAAATTAACTAAACGCATTCCTAAAAGTAATAGAAATAAACCTATTAAATCTAGCTGAAAACTAATGTAGGACTGAGTATATAATAACCAGAACTTAAGATGGTTTGTTCATTCATTGCTCTGTAGTTGTAAAGTAAATACCAACGTTTATATTGTAACCTTATTGTGTTATTATCATCGTTATTATTTTATTAAATAAATGTATTAAACAAATGTGATTCTTTATCACCCTGACAAGAAACAAAGATATTACATAGTTGAATATTAATTGAATTGACATTTGCCCTAAATTAAATAAGAGTACCTTGATTCCACATCGGATTAGCAGGATAGGTATCATTTTCCACATCAGAATTAGGATAGTACTCTTGTTTTCCACATCAAAAGTTGAATAGCTCTTGTTTTTTACATATCCTATATTATAATGTTCCAACTGTTTGAATCTATTCTTATATGTTTATATGTTTATATGTTTATATGTTTGGTACTGAATTTTGTATGGCAGCGCGAAAACGGCTCCGGCGATCTTTTTGAAAATTTTCTATTTCGTAGAGAAAAAAATTCTAAGACTTTTGGCGTCCCCGGATTTTTCCCTGAATTTCCTGGAAACCCGTAATTTTGGAAAAACTGGTAAAAAAATGGGCACTTTTTGCTGTATAACTTTGAGTTGGTAAGAGATAAAAAGCTGAAAATTTGCATGTGTATTAGGGTGTTGAATGCTGACATTTTTCAAAAATTAGAAATTTAAAAATTGTAAAAGGGGGGGTTGAAGAAATTTGGGGGCTCGGTAGGGAACTTTGGAGAAAGTTCATATTCCGAATTCTAGAATAATTAAGTATATTATTAATAAAAAAAAAATTCAAAATTTCAAAATTTTATTTGGGGGCACGGGGGCAGTATTTTTCGAGAGTAAAAATTGTGCTAGAAAGTTGAAATTTTGTATATAGGCTAACCTTGGTAACTTATTTACGAATCGAAAAAAAAAATCCCAAATTTTGAAAAAAAGTTGGTCAAATAACGCATAAATTGAAAATATTTTTTATTTTGATAAAAAAAATATATTTTTTTAGTCAGTTTGTATGAAAAATTATTTGTTTTTATATGTAGAATTTATATAGAACGATTTTAATATTTCAATTTAAAAAGGGAATTAAATTTTGACATGAAATAAAAACCACACACTTGTGTACTGTAACTGTAACGACATACTACCACAAAAATACAATAAATCGTAATACAATTAAAATTCACGCCAAGCAGAACTCAGATATATAAAAAATGCTAAAGTCTCTTTAATACCAATGGTGTATCGATAAAAATTAAAGTAAAAGTTTACTCTCATGATAAATTATATTAGTGTAAAACAACTCGAATACACCCCCTACAGTACACAAGTTGCTAGGAGTACTGTCATATCGGTACGGGGTATGTATGTGTTATAACACACAGAGTCGGTTTGCTTTGAGAATAGTAGCCGCTCATCCAACCCGCTGATTTACGTCGGAATTCGCCGTCGCTTAAATACGGTTTCGTACTGCGACTGGCCTAAGAACCCAACTATTTAAAGAACGTCACTATTTAAAATGTTTACACAACGTAATTATACTAAATTTTAAAAGATTTTTTTTTTAAATGTAAACAAATGAACACATATTAACAGTTTATTGATATAAAAACTTTGTGGCTAGATTCCTGTAAACATTTATATACTCGGTGTCACGGTGCATATGCATATGGAAAAAAAATGGGCACTTTTTGCTGTATAACTTTGAGTTGGTAAGAGATAGAAAGCTGAAAATTTGCATGTGTATTAGGGTGTTGAATGCTGACATTTTTCAAAAATTAAAAATTTAAAAATTGTAAAAGGGGGGGTTGAAGAAATTTGGGGGCTCGGTAGGGAACTTTGGAGAAAGTTCATATTCCGAATTCTAGAATAATTAAGTATATTATTAATAAAAAAAAATTCAAAATTTCAAAATTTTATTTGGGGGCACGGGGGCAGTATTTTTCGAGAGTAAAAATTGTGCTAGAAAGTTGAAATTTTGTATATAGGCTAACCTTGGTAACTTATTTACGAATCGAAAAAAAAAATCCCAAATTTTGAAAAAAAGTTGGTCAAATAACGCATAAATTGAAAATATTTTTTATTTTGATAAAAAAAATATATTTTTTTAGTCAGTTTGTATGAAAAATTATTTGTTTTTATATGTAGAATTTATATAGAACGATTTTAATATTTCAATTTAAAAAGGGAATTAAATTTTGACATGAAATAAAAACCACACACTTGTGTACTGTAACTGTAACGACATACCACCACAAAAATACAATAAATCGTAATACAATTAAAATTCACGCCAAGCAGAACTCAGATATATAAAAAATGCTAAAGTCTCTTTAATACCAATGGTGTATCGATAAAAATTAAAGTAAAAGTTTACTCTCATGATAAATTATATTAGTGTAAAACAACTCCAATACACCCCCTACAGTACACAAGTTGCTAGGAGTACTGTCATATCGGTACGGGGTATGTATGTGTTATAACACACAGAGTCGGTTTGCTTTGAGAATAGTAGCCGCTCATCCAACCCGCTGATTTACGTCGGAATTCGCCGTCGCTTAAATACGGTTTCGTACTGCGACTGGCCTAAGAACCCAACTATTTAAAGAACGTCACTATTTAAAATGTTTACACAACGTAATTATACTAAATTTTAAAAGATTTTTTTTTTAAATGTAAACAAATGAACACATATTAACAGTTTATTGATATAAAAACTTTGTGGCTAGATTCCTGTAAACATTTATATACTCGGTGTCACGGTGCATAAGCATATGGATCTGTTTTGTAATATACAATATATATGTTTGCCATACATGTATAAGTTTAACTGGTTGAATGTATGGTAATTGTTTACTAATGCTCTACTGCAATGTTTTATATTTTTCATGTTGGCTCCCTGTACTGTGTACTGTGTGTATTGTATTTGTTAATAGCGGGAAACGTTGGTTTCGTTTTTTTTATGTTGCATTCTTTGCAAATATTTTGGAGGGAATATATACAAATAAACAAAGTGAATATCTTCAGTCTGTTAAAGTCAGTGCAGTTGGTTGAGTTACTATATATATACAAATTATTATATTTTTTGCATAAAGTTATAAATATTAATTGTTTTCTTAAGTGGTTAATAATAATTTCTTTATGTAATAAATCTATACATATTGATTTATATTACGTTTTAATTGATATAAGGTAAGTTTTCTATAATCTTATTTTATATTTGCATTTATATTTCAATATGAGTTGTGTAAACCTTTTTTAACGATAGTAATAATTGTCTAATATTCTATGTAATATTACACGATTCATGAGTATTAGTTTAGAAATATTTCAATAGTAAATAAAAATGTTATATTTCCGTACCAAATATAGAAACATATTAATAGTGTAAAATGTTCTGTAGTAAATAACAATTACTATGACAGTACTTAAAATATAACTTTTGTTACTCGCTAATAGATAAAATTTAACTGTGCTAAAAGTGAAACTTTCAAATATTTACATTATTTACTGATGATAACAAAATGCTTTAATTAACAATGCAACTTATTTAAAATATGGTTTAATAATTATACTATGTTTTTCAGGTATTGAGACATATATTGTGTTTCCCTTGCTGTCAAAGTAAAGTGGCCCGTGATATATTTAGTAAAGGTAAGTTATTAATAACTTACAGTTATTAATCTAATCTATTTCTGTATTTTATTCTAAATTAATTAAATCTTTCATATTTTTTTTATCTGTGGCTCGATGCAAAAAGGCAAATGTCAAAACTTCCACATTTTAGAAAGGCTTATTACCAATGTTATTACAAATTATTTTAATTCTAACATATTTAGTCTATGGTTCAAACAGAAAAGGACTATTTTAGTATGGTTTGGTAGTTGTTAAAGTTAACAGTTCAGTATTGATGTTTAACACTTTTAGCTTCTACTGATATTAGTTAATTGATATCGATATTGGCCAAACATACATCTCTGTTATTGATTGAGATCTAAATTTGACTGCTTACCATTTTAAGCATTGCAGAAATGATTCAGTCAGAACTCCAGTTTACATGTCATATGGCTGGAAATTATACATGTTTCAGTATTGAAACGAAAATGTGAAATTCAAATCAAAAACAGACAAGTCATTCAGACAGCAGTTTTACTAAATCTGTTTGACATTGCATAATTACACCTGTCATTACATAACTAAAATGATTTGTAATCTGTTTTCGATATTCATAACATATTTAATACCTTCAGTAAAAATTACATGAGGCTAATTTTGCTTTTAGAAAAATGAAATTCTTTTATTTGTTTCAGATTCTTGAATGATACACATTATACTTATTATATATTGCTGCTATATTAATTTTGAGCTAAGACGAGTATAATTTTTATTACTGGTTTGTTAATTTTATTTATTTATAAATGTTTTATATTCTACATTGTAAAAATATTCGTCGAAATAATGCTTTAAACACCTCTTTCTTATGCTAAAGCTACACTGCGAAAAAGAATAGTACAGAAATAAATCCATCACTTGAATCATACAAATGTATATATGGTACATTTAAATTCAAATTTAAAAGTAGGCGGAAATAATTTATATTTTTATTGTTATTATTTCTGGAGTAGTATCAAAAAAAAAAAAATATTATTTCGCAAAAGAATTAGGTTAGCCAGTGAAAAAGAAGAGACAAAACGCAATAGATTAAATAATATAGCTTTGCAAAAGCAAAGCAAATTAGATAAACCGTTAGAACTTGAAACACAAAGAGAAAAGGAAACACAAAATATTGCACCATCCATATCGCAACAAACATTCAGCACAGCACTTCAAGAAATAGACGATGAAGCACTTGTAATACAACATAACTGTGGATTTATGAACGTTATCTGTCAATTTTGCGAAGCAACTC
The DNA here is from genome assembly GCA_963678705.1 of Panorpa germanica. Lineage (NCBI taxonomy): Eukaryota > Metazoa > Arthropoda > Insecta > Mecoptera > Panorpidae > Panorpa > Panorpa germanica. Next base: position 13,842,423 of record OY783208.1, read on the forward strand.
ATTTCAAAAATGAGAAGCCAACAGATGGGAAATTTTCATTATGCTGTTCAAAAGGCAAAGTTTCAATTCCGAACTCTTCTAACCATTTTCCAGAGCTGTTAATGGAATTAATGACTAATATGCATCCCCTTTCTGCCAATTTTATGAATAACATCAGAAATTACAATAGTTCGCTTGCATTTGTTTCATTGGGAGCACATATTGATCACCGTCCAGGCACACGTGGGCCGTACTGTTTCAGGATATGTGGTCAGGTTTACCATAGAATATCATCGGCACACCCTACAGAAGGAAAACAGCCACAATATGGTCAGCTGTATATTCTAGATCCGGATGAGGCCATATGTAAAAGAATGCAAGGCGATGTTAACCGTAAATGCAAGAGCCAACTATTTGAGCAATTGGATTCTTTAATAAGAAAAGTAAATCCATACGCTGCTGCATATAAAATGATGGCTGAAGTAGAAAGAGAGGAGATTGCAAAAGCTAATATAGAAGGTAGAAACCCTTTTGATGTGCAGATGAATATTGTTCAGCAGCTCACAAAAGATCCACGGCGATACAACGTGCCGTCTACTAATGAAGTAGCTTTAATTTTTACAAGCAAAGATGGATTACCACCTTCTGATAGAGATATTTGTGTCTATCAAAAAGATGGTATTCTACGTAGCATAAATATTCTTAATGAAAATTGCGATCCAATGACTTATCCGTTGTTATGTCCAACCGGTGAACTCGGCCATTCGGAACATTTACTAAATGTTTCATTAGCAAGAAGAATTTCTCATCGTCAATTTTATTCTTATAAACTTAGATGCACGGACTCTTTCAATCCATTTCTTAGTGCCGGAAAACTTACTCAACAGTACATTGTTGACGCGTATTCCAAAATCGAAGGTAATAGACTTAACTTCATACGCAACGCAAATACGCAAAAGAAATTGCGGTCAGAAATGTATTTTGGGTTAATGGATTATGTCAAAAATAAATCCAATAATGAAGGTATTATACCTGGCAGAATGGGTATTTTACCAAGTACATTTGTCGGAAGTCCACGTAGCATGTCACAACATTATCTTGATACTATGGGAATTATTTGTAAATATGGTTCACCGGATTTGTTTATTACAATGACATGTAATCCCGAGTGGCCAGAAATTAAAAGTAATTTACTTAATAATCAACGAACCGAAAATCGTCCCGATTTAGTTGTTAGAGTATTTCAATTAAAAGTGAAAGAACTCTTTGACGATCTATTGAAAAGACATATTTTCGGTAAGGTAACAGCTATCGTTTCTGTTATTGAATTTCAAAAACGCGGTTTACCTCACATTCACATTTTAATAATTTTAAATAATCAAAATAAAATTCGAAACACGGAACTTATTGATAAAGTTGTATCTGCAGAAATTCCAGATAGTGAAACTCATCCCATTTTATTTGATGTGGTCAAGAAATGTATGATTCACGGTCCATGTGGACCATATAATTTAAATGCTCCATGCATGAAAGACAATAAATGCAGTAAAGATTTTCCGAAATCATTTCAAGCTTCCACTGTAAATAACAGTAACGGGTATCCTTTGTACAGACGTCGGGATAATAATTCAAAAATTGATTTTTACACGGCAAAAGGCACTATAAAACATACAGTAGATAATAGATGGGTTGTACCGTACAATAGATTCCTTTCCTTGAAATATAGATGCCACATTAATGTTGAAATTTGCGCTTCGGTTAAAAGCGTAAAATATTTATTTAAATATATATATAAGGGCCATGATTGTGCCAATGTTAAAATAACATCTGAAGGACAAGCACAATTAGACTGGGATGAAGTTTCATTTTATTTAGACGCGCGATATGTATCACCACCGGAAGCCATGTGGAGAATATTTGCATTCGATCTGCAATATAAAACACACACTATATATAGGTTAGCAGTTCATTTAGAAAACCAACAAAATATTTTATTTACTGAAGGAATTGAAGAATCTGCATTAGCAAAGTCTTCAGAAACTACATTAACGGCTTGGTTTAAATTAAATTCAACATCGGTAGAGGCTAAAACTTATTTGTATACGGAAATACCCGAACATTACATTTTTGATCGCAAAAAGAAATGGACTTTAAGACAGCGCATAAGTCATTTGATAATTCCGAGAATGTATAGTGTTAGTCCTAAAGAAGGTGAAAGGTTTTATTTAAGGTTATTGTTGCTTCATGTACGCGGCGCTACATGTTTCAAAGACTTGCGAACTCTCAATGGAATCGAATATTCCACTTTCCACGAAACAGCAAAACAATTAGGTTTATTGAGTGATGTTACTCAATGGGATCGTTGTTTAGATGATGCTTCGATTTGTAAAATGCCCAAACAGCTACGACAGCTATTTGCTTTTATTTGTATTTTTTGCGAACCCTGCGATCCTAATTTATTATGGGATAATCATAAAGTAAACTTTATGCGAGGATTATAGTTTAACTTATAACCAAGAAACTGCGGAACAGTTAGCTATCAATGACATCATTGATATTTTTAAATTACATAATTTCAATTATACTGATTTTGGATTTCTGGAATATCGTAATGTAAATTTAGTTTTAGTTAGGGAAACATTTAACCAAACAGAAGAATTTGAGCAAGGGGTTAATTTTAGTAATCAATTAAATTCGGAACAGAAAAACGTATTTGATGAAATAATGCTTTGCATAAACAATGATAATGAAGAGCAAAGATATTTCTTTATTCATGGGTCGGGTGGTTCTGGGAAAACATTTCTTTATACTGCTTTACTACACGTCGTACGTAGAATGGGATTAACTGCTATACCTGTGGCTTGGACAGGGATAGCTGCGACTTTACTGAAAGCGGGGAGGACAATTCATTCACAGTTTAAATTACCGGTTCCCCTAGATGGAAATTCAACTTCATCCATAAGGCACAACTCTATTGATGGGAAGTTATTAAAATCAGCTAAGTTAATTATATGGGACGAGGTTACAATGGCGCCTTACTTTGCTTTAGATGTAGTAGATATGTGCCTTCGCGATTTAATGAAAAATAATAAGCCATTTGGTAATAAAATCATTTTACTAGGAGGAGATTTTCGACAATGTCTTCCTGTTGTTAAACGCGGAACGGTTGCAGATATAGTTTCAACGTGTATTCAAAATAGCAGGTTATGGTCACTTTTCAAAATTAAGCATCTGACAATTAACATGAGAATTGCGCAAGAAGAAATCGATTTTAAAACGTGGTTATTACAACTTGGAGATGGACTAATTAATGATTGTCCAGGTAGTGTAGTAAACATGGTTAAAATTCCAAATAAATTCATTTCCGCCAAACCTTTAGTCGATGAAATATACGGCGATATTAATTTAGTTACTCTTGATGAATTAAAATCTCGCGTAATTTTATGTCCATTAAATGAAGACACATTACAGATTAATGAAAAAATTTTAAATTTATTGGATGGGGAACAAATTTGCTCTTTAAGTCATGACTCTGTTTCAACTGATTCTGATACAGAACAAAATCATTTCCCAGTAGAATTTTTAAATAGTTTGACACCATCGGGTATGCCTCCACATAAATTAAATTTAAAAATAGGTGCAATTATAATGCTCTTAAGAAATATGAATGCTAATAGTGGACTTTGCAATGGAACCCGTTTAATTGTAAAACATATCTATACATCTGTAATAGATGCAGAAATAATTACTGGAAGTCACACTGGTGATCGCGCTCTTATTCCTAAAATAGTTTTAGCTCCTTCTGATATAAATCTTCCATTTATACTTAAAAGAGTTCAGTTTCCTGTTCGATTAGCATTTGCTATGACAATAAATAAATCACAAGGTCAAACTTTTGAAAAAGTAGGTGTTTTATTACGGGAACCAGTTTTTACCCATGGCCAATTATACGTCGCGTTTTCAAGGGTTAAATCATCCAATAACTTAAAAATTAAAACATTAACTTCTGTTGCTAAATCAAAGAAAGATATATTTACATCTAACGTAGTTTATAAAAATGTACTTTTATTGGAATAGATATCTCCAAATTATTCGAAATTATTTACTTTTTGCTATTTCATCTGCTATTCGAGTTTTATAAGTAATAATATAATCATTCATCATGTTCAAGTCAAGTAATAGTGTCCTTAAATTTTAGATTCTCTTTACGTATTTTTCTTTTAGCAGTCATTTGTTAAACAAATACTCTATTCGGGAGAGTGAGATTATCATTTAATTGCTTCTAGATAGATATAATTGAGATTTATTTTTTAAGTTCTCATTATTTTTTTATTATATAGTTCACATTAATTTTTACATAATTAAACTATTAACCTTAAAAACCTTCCATCGTCTTTACGGTTCGAAATTATTTACTCTTTGCGATTTCACCTGTTTTCCGTGTTTTATGAGTAATGATGTTTTATTTTATCATTTTTAACCCAAATAGTGCTTTAAATTTTAGATTCTCTTTACGTATTTTTCTATTGGCTTTCATTTGTTAAACAAATACTCTGGTCGGGAGAGTGAGATTATCATTTGATTGCTTTTAGATAGGTATAATTGAGATTTATTATTTAAGTTCTTATTATTATTTTATTATTTACTCTTAAATTTTAGATTCTCTTTACGTATTTTTCTATTGGCTTTCATTTGTTAAACAAATACTCTGATCGGGAGAGTGAGATTATCATTTGATTGCTTTTAGATAGGTATAATTGAGATTTATTATTTAAGTTCTTATTATTATTTTATTATTTACTCTTAAATTTTAAATTCTCTTTACGTATTTTTCTATTGGCTTTCATTTGTTAAACAAATACTCTGGTCGGGAGAGTGAGATTAACATTTGATTGCTTTTAGATAGGTATAATTGAGATTTATTATTTAAGTTCTTATTATTATTTTATTATTTACTCTTAAATTTTAGATTCTCTTTACGTATTTTTCTATTGGCTTTCATTTGTTAAACAAATACTCTGGTCGGGAGAGTGAGATTATCATTTGATTGCTTTCAGATAGGTATAATTGAGATTTATTATTTAAGTTTTTATTATTATTTTATTATTTACTCTTAAATTTTAGATTCTCTTTACGTATTTTTCTATTGGCTTTCATTTGTTAAACAAATACTCTGATCGGGAGAGTGAGATTATCATTTAATTGCTTTTAGATAGGTATAATTGAGATTTATTATTTAAGTTCTTATTATTATTTTATTATTTACTCTTAAATTTTAGATTCTCTTTACGTATTTTTCTATTGGCTTTCATTTGTTAAACAAATACTCTGGTCGGGAGAGTGAGATTATCATTTGATTGCTTTTAGATAGGTATAATTGAGATTTATTATTTAAGTTCTTATCATTATTTTATTATTTACTCTTAAATTTTAGATTCTCTTTGCTTATGTTATTGGCATTTTATTTGTTTTCAGATTACCACATATCCTTTTATGAATTCTTTCCTTTTTATAATCCTATGTTGGTCCTCTCCTCTCCCGACAACGAAGTTTCAAATTTATAAAATTCAGTCATATTCATATTGAAATAACTTCTACATAACTACATGCATGCTAAATTATCATATGAATAATATATTTTAAAAATTTGTTTCATATTCTTTACCTGCTCGCTGGTGTTGTCGCATGATTTATTTGATAACGTTTAGAAAAATACTCTTATTTACATCATTAATCGTAATACATTTTTAAGTGTAGTCTAATGTGTAATAACTGTTACCAGATCAGTATTTTTATTACAACGTTTGCAGATAAATTAACTAAAAAGAATATTTCCTTTATAAATTATAAATTATGCTTTCATATTATTAATTAATAATACGAATATTGCTATTACAAATAATTAACATTAAATATTATTATTAATATAGTACATATTAAGTTTTAGGTCTTTGCAACTAAGAAGTGTATAAAGTGTGTCTAGACCTACCAGTATGGAAGAATCATTTGTCTGAAATATGTTAAAAAGTAACCTAAAATACCTTTACGACACAATTATATATATCAGCATGATGATACAATCATATCATTATGCTGAGATTCTTTAAAATAACATAACATTCTCAGGTATTATGCTTTTTAAATAGATTTTTAAACAAATGAATTAATGCTTTTTATGTTGCAAAACATTATTTTTGTGTTTAATTTTTGTGAAATAACTTTTATAACTTTTAACTACAAATATTATTACTATTCTATATTATCCTTTTATTAAAAATAAATACAATATATTCTTCATGTTGTTTAAGACGATCATGCAAGTACGATGTAAATTAATGTTATTGTAATTTACAGAGCGAAAAAAGGGCCGTGGAAATAAGAAGATTTTAGTTGATCGTGTATATTTATAAAATACAACAAAGACCCGGCTTACGGGAAATTCATTATCTATTATTCTGATGAACAATTCAATGAAGCAGATATTGGTGCTGTTCATCACATGTACAAACTGTAAGTGCATAATTTATTTGTTTTGCATTCAGTATATTTTCCTTATTTATTTATTAAGAATGCTTCTTTTAGGAGGGGAATAATAAAGTGCTACTATTTAAAATGCTAAACCTGGAATAGTAATGAGATAATAACCGCCAACATCACAGAAGACTACTGTCCTACTATCACAGAAGATGTTATATCCACACCGATTAAGGCATGACAATCTGAAACGACAGTGCGTTAATAGCTATACGTTTATGAAGAAACAACAAGAATGATAACAACATGAAAAATACAAAGAATACTGTTTACTGGTCAATGAAGAAATAATTTTAATTATGTATATTAAAGTGTACGAAAAATGAAGACGATGTATATAAATCTATATTTAATTTATTTAACAGAAATATTTAAATTTAATTATGAAACATTTAAAAATTATTATAAAAGTAGAATTTTAATTTTTTTTAATATGATATAATAAGTAAATCCTGTAGAATATTTGTTCCAATAAGAAATTTTAAAGTAGTAGATCATATTATAAGATGAAATACAACATTTTCATTTTAAAATATTTATTTATTTCATGTACGAGTATGATATCTAAGAAATAGCGACAGTGCTTTTCTAATTTTGAAATGAAATTACGTATTACTTTATGAAATTCAAATAATATATATTAAACAAACGTCGCTTTGCGACGGGGTAAAAGCTAGTGTATAATATATAGTTTAATAATAAATTGACTTTCACATGTAAACTGATAGTAAAAATGTCAGAGGTAACTTATTAATTAAAGTTGAAGCAAAAGAAAAACGTTAAGCCTTTGTGTCTCATGTTATCAGGAACGGAATGTTGCTTGTAAGTTAAGTAGCATATATTAATTTCAGTTTTTTACATTAATACATAATACTTTTAAAACATAAAATAATAGAAATTTATGAAAGTGAAACGCCTGGTAAGCAGGCAACAATAAATGCGTCCACATCCAGGAGCATCGAATGAACTTTGTTTTTTAAGTTTTTAAGTTTTTGGTCAGAAATTATTAATAGTGATTGTTCTTGTCTGTTAATGCTCCTTTCATATGGCATAACTGCGGTATTCTTTATCTTAAAGCATTTTAATGTTTTTTTCAATTGTTTTTATTTATTTATAATAATGTACAACATATTAAGTTTATTGTGTGAAAATTAGTTGATTGGAGTAAAACTGTCGGAGATATAGAGTGATAAGTCTTCACTTCTCTGGTTTAGTTTCGTCTTTCTTTGAAACTTTTAAACGCGTTTTTCTCAAACTTACCTTTTTCAGAGTCGGTGTTCTCTCTAGCTCAAAATCTACTGCACCGATCCTTTTAAAAATTTTGCATACTCTTTCTTTACATAAAAGCCGACGAACGTTGTCGAGTTTTTTTTTTTTAATTTTAACGTATTTTGAAGTAATAAAGATTCTTATCGGTATTTTGACTTCTAAGTGCTGTAAAAAATTAAAAATTTATAAAAAAAATACTCGACAGGCGGACCTGCAGGAACTTATCAACTAATGAAATCATTTTGATTTCTTGATTTCAAATAATCCAGTGATGAGTTATGAGGAACACCGCAATGAATCTTTTTTTTGTGACGTCAGCGGAGATTCGCTGTCAATGGCTCATTTCTTGATATTTATTTATGAAAATTTCACAAAGTATTCTTTAAATGCTCTTTTATCATGTAGTATTTATAGAAATAATTATATATAAACTTTGTCGTCAAAAAACATTATCGAAAATATATTTTTTTTTGTATTGATTTGACCTTACCCCTTAAAGGAAGTATTAAAACCAGCGTTGATGCGATGGCTTTCAAGAAGTCAGAGTGTAACTACTGCATGTTTTATCTTGTGCAGAACTTTTACTAACAGTGTTTGGGTTTGGGTGTCCTTTTCTATGCAATTAAGTAAACACCCAATTTTATAATATTGTATAATTTTGCTGATGTTTCGTAATTAAAATCATTGGTAATTAACAACAATTAATTGTATTAATTTAATATAATCAATTAAACCTTTATTGAAATAATACTAATGCGACAAAAATGAACATGCTTTAGTTAGCTATAAAAATGAATGAATGAACTGAAAACAAATGATTCTAGTTAATGATTTTACAAATTTTAAGGTTACTAAGATAATAAATAAATTTGACAACAAAAGAAATTTATAAATATTTAATAGAAGGTAAATGTTTATTTGTTTCTTTGACATACTCCCCCCGTTGATGTATCGGCAGGTGCATCAATATTGTCTAAGGGTAGTAAGGCAAATTTTATTACGGCTCAAGTAGTTTCACCATATTGTGTGTTTTAATACTGCTACTCGTGCTTGTGAATCTGTGCCCATTGGGTTGGTGGCATATTGTCTTCCTTAATTAAGACCAGAGATCCTATTTTAATGTCTGGACTAGTAGTTGTCTTCCATTAGCTTCTTTGTTGGCAGTGATTGATATAATCAGATGACCATCTTTTCCAGTAATGTTGGATACAATCTTGTTTATGAGAGAATCGTTGCATTTTATTTAAATTAACTGGAGGTTGCGCTGCTGGTGTGATACTAGTAATGAGGCGACCGATAATTAAGTATCCAGGGGTGATAGGAGTTCATTAGTTAGGGTCAGAGGACATAGCATATAATGATCGGGAATTTAAAATTGTTTCTACTTGTGTCAAAAGAGTATATAAATCTTTATAAGAAAGATAACTATTCATTAGAACTTTTTTCAAATGACTTTTAGTAGATTTTATATTCGTTTCCCACAGCCTACCAAAATGTGGAGGTCTGAGTTGTATGAATTTCCAAGTAATGGATAATTCAGAAGCAGAAACTGCAAGTTTAGAAGTCTTTGACTCATTAGCAAGAAATTTTGCTAAAATATTCTTAGTTCCCACAAAGTTAGTTCCATTATCAGAGTATATAGTGTAAGGATTTCCACAGCGAAATATAAACCGATTAAGTGCTGCGAGGAAACATTGAGTCAATTCCGTAACAAATTCAAAATGAATTGCTTTAGTAGTAAAGTATATATATATATAAAAAAAATGTAAGCTGCTTTAATGAAAGCTCCTAAAAGGTTCTTACCGATTTTTAAATAATATCGGACCGGCATAATTATTATTATATTAATTAAGGTTTACATTTAAATGGCCACAAATCCAAAGATTGTTTAAACCAGAAAAGGCATGACCAACACCATAAATAATTATTTATGACTTGGTTAGCAATTGTACCATGGGAAATATAATCAGCAGGGTTACTGTCTTTAGGTATGTGACTCCATTGAAACGGGTCCATCATAATTGATTGTATTTCAGAGATACGATTAGCTATAAATACCTTTAAAGTATGTGGTGAAAGTTTTAAACAAGATAATACTATTGTCGAATCAGACCAAAGTATAACTTTATTAATCTTGATAGGTAGAGTGCTTATTAATTTTTGAGTAATTTTACTCAATATTAAAGCTAAGCATAACTCTGAACAAGGAATGCTAAGTATTTTTAGTGGTGCAACCTTAGATATAGAATGTACTAACGATAATTGTGAATCGCCTTGAATGTTAAAAGATTTAAAATATACGCAGGCGCCATAAGCCTTTTCTGAGGCATCACAAAAATCGTGTAACTCTATATTAATGCAATCTAAGATTATAACTTTCCGAAGTATCGAAACGTTATTTAATTCTGGTTTATTTTGTAATAATGTTAACCAATATTCAACCAAATTTTGTGGTAATTCATCATCCCAATTCAATTTATGTAACCATAATGTTTGAATCATAATTTTAAATGGAATGATGCAAAGTGATAGTAATCCAAAAGGATTAAATATTTTGGAAATGAATAACAAAATATTGCGTTTAGTATATTTATCAGGTGGCTTAAAAATAATATTATACTTAAAGGTGTCGGATTCAGAATCCCATTTTACCCCAAGGGTCTTGACATTTTCCGAATCATTAAAATCGATTATAAAATGTTTATCCGAGTTAGTACCTTTGATACCTGATAATACCATATGTGAATTTGATATCCAATTTCTTAATTTAAAACCAGTGCTGTACAAAATTAGATTATTTCTATGACAACGTTCAGCAAGTTGCTTCAGGTTTGGATTATTGAAATGTGGATATTCTAGTTTGATGTGTTTAGGAATCACAAAGTTTGAAATATTTATTTCAGAGTGTGGTATTTTATTAGTTATGTTGTCCATAACTAGACAATTAAACTGTGTAGTTAAAGAATGTATATTTACATTTATTTTAGAAGTGATATTTGTAGATGCATTTCCAGATATAACTACACTAGTATTCATTAAGTTATTACTTAATTTATGAGCTAAATGTTTAGTTATATAACTAGTTTGACTTCCATTATCAAGTAATGCCCTTGCTATAACCGATTTACCTTTATCATCAATGTCTTCAACTAATGCTGTTGAATGCAAAGTTTGATTAGCATTTAGAGTTTGAGATGTGAAAGTATCACTAGAGGTGGGTGGTATAGCTAAATCATTTTGAGGTGGTTTAGAGGTAGAAGGAGATAAGTGCAACAAAGTATGATGCATCTTACCACATACATTACATGAGTATTTTGAAGTGCATTTTTTAGTAAGGTGACCTTTTCTCATACAGTTCAAACATAAATTATGTTTTCTGGCTTGTTTAATACGTGAACTTACTGTCCAATTAGAAAATATCTTGCATTGGTGGACTGGGTGATTGCCATTACAAAAATAGCATTTATTATTCTGAGAAACTACTACAGATTTCTGAGACTTGGGTTTCGCACTAACTTTTAAATATTCACGTTGCTCATCAATTTCATGGGCGCGTTCCAACATGCTAGATAGAAGTGAATCAATAGTTAGAAAATCACTTTTAGGGCTTTGAGACAAATGCCATTGAGCTTTAGTGGAAGAATCTAACTTTTTGAAAATTAAAGCAGTAATATATTGATCCCAACGTTTTTCAGATAAATGAGGAATACTATTTTCCAAAGACTTTACATATTTTCTAATGAGGGATGCTGTGGTTATCAAGTTATCACTAGATTCTAAATTTAAATTAGGGATATTTAAAAATGAATTAATGTGATGAGAAATTCTTTGCTTTTTACTGTCGTACATTTCAAGCAAAAGTTCCCAGCATAAATTGTAGTTTTTGCCATCAATTTCTACGTATGATATGTTATCAAGTGCTTCACCCTTTAAATAACTTCTAAGCAAATGAAGCTTTTTGAGATTAGAAAAATTAACTTGACTGTGAATCAAGCTTATATAATTCGATTTAAAGGCATTCCAACTTGCAATATCACCGTAGAAAGTAGGTACAGAAGTATGAGGTTTTTCAATATTGTTATTAGTATGATTGCATAAATTACTTATATTTAGAGATGATTCCGGTTCAGGATTAGGAAGTATTTCATTTACTACGGACTTTATTTCTAAATATTTATTGTAACAATCAGCACGTATATCATCTATTCTTTTTGTTTCAGAAGCGTTATCAATACTTAGTTCCAGTATTGAAGTGCAAATTTCTTGTAATTCATCAAACAGAGGAGAACATATTTCTTTATAAGATCTTATTTTGTGAATATTATAAGTAGAAGGATCATCTACATTTATTTTATCAATTAATTTGATATGAATATCTAAAGTAGATTGAATGCAATGCAATTTAGCATTTAGTTTTCTTAATACTGCCATGATGATAATAAATATTATTGAATATTTAATCAAAACAGTAAATAAGTTATGTATATACCTAACAACTTTGTGGGGTTGAGGTGTAGATGATTAAAAATATACGTATAAAATCAACTTTGTGAGGTTGATGTATATTTAAATTAATGTATATACCTATGAAATCAACTTTGTGGGGTTGAGGTATAAATTAAATATAGTATATACCTATAAAATCAACTCTATGAGGTTGAGGTATAAATGATTAAACATATACGTATGAAATCAACTCTATGAGGTTGACGTATATTTAAATTTATGTATATACCTATGAAATCAACTCTATGAGGTTGAGGTATACATAAAATATAGTATATACCTATAAAATCAACTCTATGAGGTTGAGGTATAAATGATTAAACATATACGTATGAAATCAACTCTATGAGGTTGACGTATATTTAAATTTATGTATATACCTATGAAATCAACTCTATGAGGTTGAGGTATACATAAATTATAGTATATACCTATAAAATCAACTCTATGAGGTTGAGGTATAAGTGACCATTTCTATGAGAACGAATGTAAAATATAATATTGAAAGCAATTATAAACAAGATGCAAATGGGGTTATTAATTATTTATCGGTAACATCAAAAACTAGATCATATATGCAGTATTTTTATGCTCCAGATAATCAATTCCCAGCTATGTTGTAGTGTAATATGCAGAATTTCAATATTTTACCTCATAATCAATTTTCGAAGATGGTGTGGATTCATTTTGTTCAATTCACAATAGCTGTTCAAAAATGGTTGGTTGACAACATCCGTTGCTCAATGGAACAATGGTTGGTTGACGACATCCGTTGCTATAAGCACCAATGGTTGGTTGATAACATCCGTTGCTCAATGGAACAATGGTTGGTTGACGACATCCTTTGCTATAAGCACCAATGGTTGGTTGATAACATCCGTTGTTATATGCAACAATAGTTGCTTGACGACATCCGTTGTTATAAAGACCAAATGGTTAATTTACGATATCTGCAGCTCGAAGGACCAATGTTTGGGTTTGGGTGTCTTTTTCTATGCAATTAAGTAAACACCCAATTTTATAATATTGTATAATTTTGCTGATGTTTCGTTATTAAAATCATTGGTAATTAACAACAATTAATTGTATTAATTTAATATAATCAATTAAACCTTTATTGAAATAATACTAATGCGACAAAAATGAACATGCTTTAGTTAGCTATAAAAATGAATGAATGAACTGAAAACAAATGATTCTAGTTAATGATTTTACAAATTTTAAGGTTACTAAGATAATAAATAAATTTGACAACAAAAGAAATTTATAAATATTTAATAGAAGGTAAATGTTTATTTGTTTCTTTAACAAACAGAGATGTCCTTACCTTGATACGCGCTTGTAATATTTTGACGGTAAAATTGGATACCAGAACTTCAAATGATCAATTATTTTTTAATAACTCCATGCAAAGGAGTTAATAACGATTAAGAGTTAAGAGATAATAACAATTAAAAAAGACATTTTGTTTCTTTAAATATTAAAGGGATTTAACGTTCCAAAGGCATGTGACATCATAACCGCTATTTGCTATCTCTTTTATAAAACAGAGCGTAAAAAAGATAGCATATTCATAACAGGTTACCAACCTTACAGCTTATAAATCTCTGCTATATGTATTTATGTATTAAAATATCAAATATTATTTACAGCTATTTCAAGGAACAATCAAATTTCAATACTATGTCTGCCTTAGCAGGGCTAAATAAAATAAAAACTTATTATTGTTTGACTTGACTTGAATATATCGACTACCAAACAACTACAGAACATTACCACAGCACTGATCTACTCAACAAATAACTGACGTATAAAATGCATGTAACAATTTGGAGAAGTGTCATATTTTGTGATGTTTCTATCACTATTTCACTTCAATTATAGTTCGCATCAACTTTATCTTCATTTGTATTCCGACAGGTGGAGTGGATCCGTCATCTGTAGCCGATAAAACAGACATTTCATATGAACGATTGTGAGAAACTGAACTATAAATGAACTCTTTCATGACAAAAAAATCATATGTATCTCCAATATGATGTCAAAGTGACTCCAAAATGCTCCAAATTTTTACTGGGTTGCTATAACTCCGTCAATTTCTGTTTTTGTTATTATTTATAATGATGTAGATAGGCTCATATTTGTAATAACATTGTATAACATCGCAGCGCAACACGTGATTTTCTCGGGATTTCTTACGACTTACCTTGGTATATCCTGTAGTCCTGGTGGAATCTTTTCTTGCGTTTTATGTAACTAACCTCAATAAGAAATAATCACGATTCGAATTGAAATGGGGGTACCGACTAAAAGCATGATTTATTTTTGTCACATCTTTTGATATACAGCACTAAGTTAACTGATTATTAAAGTTATATTTAGAATACTAGCAGTTATAAATGGAGGAATATTTATTCAGATACTGATTAATGATAAGATTATACCTGCAAACGTTGATACGACAGCAAGGTTCCTGCTAGGATATTTACAGCAAAATAGTGTTCTTCTTGGTTCATTAAAAAAAACATTATATTTACACTATTGAAATTCATTTAATTAATAATTAATAATAAAATAACATTACATCATACATTTTTCAAACAATTAGTATCGCAAGTAAATGATGCCCTATAATGTCAACTTTGATATTACAATCAGTGGCGGATTTAGCATTGTTACATTTATAATTATATACTTACAGACATAATTGTTACAATGCAATGTTACATACAATGTGGTTATTTTACTCATATTTGCTTATAAATTTACCATTAGCAGACTAAATAGGATAAGTACTTCCTTAATATTTTGGTAATTACATTTTATTGTGTCTGTTCTTGGTACCACTCATTTATAACTAGATTTATAGCTATATAAATTTTGAATTACTTTAATTATAAAAAAACTGTTTACTCTGTTAAATATCGCGTTGTAATATTCACATTGTCTGTCACATTGTTAGTACATAATCCTATGCGTTAACTAAATCTTGATCTATTACAAACTTGAAATATACTCAAATCTAACCTCTAATCTCATCTCTTATTAAAATGACAAGGTACAGAAGTTTATGCAGCGTGTTTGTAATTTGTTCAGTTCCGTGAATTTTGTTTCCTTACTATATAAGATATCCAAACATATTCTGAAAAGCTCGCTTTCTAAATTTATCTGCATTTCGCTTCGATGTTTCCTCTGCAACGCGGACCTTCCTCATTTCAGCTTCAAGTGTGCGTCTCATATGCCGTTTTTTATTGGCGTCACTGTAAGTCCTGGCAGTATTCTTCGCTTGCTGTCTCTTTATATGTTCCTCTTTATGTTTTTGTTTTTCTGTATTCGTTGATTTGTTAAGATGATGCGTCTTGTCATACTGAGCCCTTTGAGGTTTATCCATTAATACTTCTTCTGCATTTCCTAATATCTGTAATGCTTTAGTAGCATTTTTGTCGGTGTTCTTGTCGGGATGTAGCAATAATGCCATTTTCTTGTATGCTGCTCCTATTTCATGCGTAGATGCCTTTACCCTCACGCCCAAAATTTCATAATAATTTTGAGTTTGCAATATACGCCTTACAGCTTCGGTGTGCTCATTATTATTATCCATCTTCTTGTTTGTTTCGTAGCTGGACTCAAAAAATGTATAGTTTTCCTGTAATTTTATATATAATAAATACGAGTATATTGATAGTAATTTTATCTATCATTATAAACTAATTGGAGATATGTTTGCAACCTCATATACCTCACAAAGACAAAATCAATGAATGCACGGTACCTTCTAGCCTTAATTATACATACAGTTAATGATTACTGCTCAATACTTAAATTATGGTTAATCAATTAACTATCCAGTAAACAATTTGGAGAAGTGTTCTATTTTTTGGCGTTTTTATCACTATTAAATCACTTTAATTATAGTTTGCTGTATTTTTAAGTTTATTTTCATTTGTATTCCGAAAGATGAAATGGTGTCATATGAACGATTGTGCAAAACTGAACTGTAAATGTACTCTTTTATTACAGAAAAATCATATGCATCTCCAATATGATAGCAAAGTGACTCCAAAATGTTTACTGTGTAATTAAATAGAATTAAGTAGTAATATTTATAGATAATAAATATGTAATTTAAAATCACAAAATTTTGTAGTGGCAGTTATTTGCTAACAACATATTTTTACGAAATTTAAACGACTAAGAAATATGAAAAACTTAATTAAACCACTGTACGGACCTTACTTTAAGCTTCTCGTCAGCTTTGTTGATGTAAAATGATCTTTCTTCACTGATTAAAATTTGAAAAATTCTATTTTGAAGGAATTAATTTCTTCTGTAGATAAACACTAAATAAAATGTTTATGAATATTTTTGACATTATATTTTGGAGTCTAAAGTGACACTATATTTGTATAACTGCTAACAGCAAGTTAGACAACACTAAAACATGAAACAGCAAAGCATAGAACAGCAAGGCAGGCAACACTACAGCATGGAACATAAAAACAGGCAGCACCAAAGCTGGCAAGAGTAAAATATTATTTATCTTATCGCGCTCTTGGTCGATTGTCAGATTCCAATGATTCGATGTTTCTGTTTACCGCTATTATAGCGAATATGTTCGTATTCGCGTACGGATACATTAAATGTTTCGTATTCATATCACTCATATAGGAACGTAGCGTTAGGCTGTAGTCTAGCGCACTTATTAATATTTCGTTGTTTCGAAGTTCGTTGCTTTGCTGACAACAACATATCTTCACGAATAAAAAAGTGTTTGCATTAGTACGAGTAAACATGTAAAGTTTAATATGATAAAACCAATCCACGAGTCAAGCCGAGCAATAGACATTTACTTTTAAAGACCTTATTAACCAAACAGTGCTTTGGTTCAGCGAAAATAAAAGTTTTAACAAAATATCAAATACTTTTTTGTTTATATAGACCTCTGTACTAAACAATAAATGGAATCATTCTTTGAGCTACAACTAATCTTGATATATTATTCATAAAGTTGTATTATACTCGTATACCCAAAACAGGACGCTGGGATAGTCCAGGCATAGTGGTCCTTCGCCTCTTTCAAACAACTTACTAGAAAAACATTTAAAATCAATTATTACTTAAGTAGATTGTAGCTTTAAGCATCTTAAAAGAATTCGATCTCTTAGGAGATGTTACTTAGCTCAGAAGACACGAATAAAGATCCTAACGATCGCTGAAGTATTGGTGGATGTGTCATAGGTACGAAGGAGAAACTTTTAAGTTTTGATTGCCTTGTATTTTCACATAACTGTAAGTCGAAGTAAACATTTACTATATTTTGTGAATGCATAGGAGTAATAGACGAGAATTTCTTGGGTTCGGCTGTTATCAAGTTAAACAGGTTGAAATTCTACTTCTGTACAGCTCAGTTTCTGTAACATATAATCCGTAGTTAATTTTGTATAAAATTGTGCCAAGTTCTAAGCATAATCGAACGGTTTGTACCATAGTGGATCACAACATCTGAATGGCATTTTGTTTATTAGTTTTAATCACACTATATTTCACTGGAATTCTTTGAGCAACACTTTATAGTACCAGAAATAAAGAAAGTGTTGGCGCAACAGAAAGACAGAACTAGTGTTTTGAATTTGACGTTCTCCAACGAATTTCCAACATTTTCTTTAGAGGTTTGTACTGATGCCTTTACATTTCTAACATATTTTATTTATCCATAATCTAATCCAAACAAACTATATGTATTGCAATTGAATTCACAATGATTTGACATCAACGAAAATATGGTAATAGCAATTATATCAAGTATAGCACAGTTTCCTTTTTAGAAATAATTTAAAACAGTCAATTTCCATATAAATCATAATTTTTAGCTCAGTTTCACCAAACAACATAACTTTTAAATGTGAAAAAATAGGGTGGCACAGTTTTTCTAAAAGTACTTGTATATAAAAACATCTTTTTTGAAACTATTTAAAAAAGAAAATTATAAAAATGGGTATGTATTTACGAAAATAATTAAATAAAAGCAGTAAGAAATAGTAAATAAGGGTTATTAACCGGCAACGTTGCAAATGGCAAATATAGAGAAAAATTTAAATCGAAACGAGATTATACTCCATGAAATAAATAAAGCATACAAAAATAGATAAGGACATAATGGAATGTATTGAAGAAATTTACGAAGAAACAAGAATGAGAATATGAGTTGGGGGTGAAGAATCAGAAGAATTCTGGACAGACAAGGGGTTGAGGCAAGGTTGTCCTCTGAGCCCCATTTTATTTGCGATATATACAGCATACTTGAAGAAGTAATGAAAAGAGGACAAGATGGGGGGGTGCTAATAGGAAGGCAGTACAAGATATGGACTTTAGCATACGCTGACGATATAGTCCTGTTGGCAAAAAGGGAAGGAGAGCTGCAGGAGATGGCACACCGGCTAGAGAGGTATATAGACAGAAAAGGACTAGAGTTAAACGTGGAAAAGACAAAAATTATGGTATTTAAAAAAGGAAGTGGAAAAAGGAGACATAAAAGGTGGAAATACAAGACAGAGGACATTGAGGAAGTAGAAGAATTTAAATATCTAGGCTACACTTTTAAAAAGAATAATGGAGAAGAGGCGCAGATAAGGGAGGTGGCAAAGAAGGCAGAGCAAGCAATGCGACGGGTATGGGGACTAGGGGAAAAGGTATTTGGGGGGGACATACAAAAGAGAATATGGATATTTGATAGACTGATAGCCAGTATGATGTTGTATGGAGCAGAGGTTTCAGAGTGGAAGGAACAAGAAAAGTTGGAAAGAATACAGGTGAGATATATGAAATGGGTACTAGGGCTGGACAGGTGCACGCCAGGATACATGGTGATGGAGGAGCTAAAAAGGGATAAGATACGAATTAAAACAAGGGAAAGAGCAGTAAAATACGAGGAGAAATTGAACAGAGCGGAAAGCAAAATTTTAAAGAAAATAAGAGAGGATAACATAAAGAATGGGGGGGGAGGAGGTCCAAAAAAGAGAAAGGAGTACTTTGAAAGGAATGGAATGGCGATCGAGGAGGCAGAGAGGAGAAGAGAAGGTGGCGCAAGTGTGGAAGAGGAGCTAAGGAGAAGGGATAAGGAGACACAACAGCAGGAGAGAATGGAGAAAATAGAAAAAAGTAACTACAATAAAAGATATAAGAGGTTATGGGAAAATAATGTGCCTCAGTACCTTATAGAAAAAGACATAAAACACATAAGAAGAACAGCAAGGTTTAGATTGGGAAATGAGGAAAAAGGAAACAGATACTGGGAAAAGAGTGAAGAAAGAAAGTGTAGAATGTGTGGAGCGGAGGACGAAACACTGGAGCACATTAAGTTTGAGTGTAAGGAAAAAGTAGCGAGCGAAAGGAATATTAGCCAGCTATCAAAGGAAGGCAGTGAAGGAAAGAGGTGAATGGCGGAAATAGTAAGAAGGAAAGGAAAAACAGGAGAATAAATAAGCTGGTGGAAAATAATAGAGAGGGTCAAAAGAAGAAGAAGCAGAAAGCACTTTTGGAAGTAGTAAAAGTCTAGAATATTTTAAGTTTAGTTTTAAGTTTGAATGTATATAGGAATGAAATGCATTAGAAATATAATACTGTAGATTGTAAAGCCGAAAGGCACACACAATTAATATATATAATAATAATAAAGCATACATTTTTTTTGCCAACGTTGCCAAATTTATTACTACTTTTTTACAGATATTTAATTTGAATTAATATAAATTTGACATTAAGTATAGTTAATATTTAAATTATTAAACTATTATATGCATAAAATAATCATTTTAACCGCTAAAAAACCATTTAATTTGGAAATGAAAAATTAATTGGCAAAGGTTCAGTCTGAAGATTTGCTCGTCTCTCAGATATTTCGTATTTCGTATTACAAAGCGATGAACTTTTTGCAGTGACGATTGCTGTACGTCCTGTACTTCCTTAAGGTGGTACAGGAGGTAAACGTAAATGATGAAAACGTCGTGAAATTTGAAGGGTCGATAAAAATAGATGAAACACATACCGTCTTAAAATTTTAGAGACCTAGGTTGCATAGTTTTTTTTTATACATGATTGAAAATAGTCATCTTCCATACAAATCATAAGTTTTAGCTCAATTTCACCACATAATATAACTTTTAACTTTAAAAAAAATGGTTACATGACTTTCAAAATCTAGGTGTATATAAAAAAATCTTTTCTGAAACTATTGCAAAAAGAAAATTATTAAAAGGATACCTATATACAAAAATAATTAAAGAAAACCATTAAAAAACAGTACGTGTGGGTTTTGAACCGGCAACGTTGCCAATGGCAAATCGAGCGGGAAATTCAAAATATGAAAAAATAGTGACACGGGTTTTAAAAACTACTTGTATGTAAAAAAATCTTATCACAAAAGTGCCTATTTTCAAAAATAATTAAAAAAGACCAATACTAAACACAAAAAAAATTTCTTATTACTTTTTTTAACATGGTGGGATTGGGAATATTTGTAAGAAGATTGTAAAATCGTAGAGACATATACCATAAATATGTTCAATATTAAAGAAAAATAGTAAATAGTAGTAAATAAATAATTTAAACATTTTACAAAATTTTATATATATATATATATACTAGCTGTCCCGGCAAACGTTGTTTTGCCATATACGTTATTTCTAGGAAATATTTTTTTAAAAAATATTTTTAAAAATAGCTAACACTATAAGTGTGTGGGGAAGTCATAATAATTCAAAGAGGATTAAAGCGTTGTAGACAATTAAAGTATACTTTATTTAAGTTAATAAATTATTCTTTATTAAAGTAACAAATATATAATAAATTACAATTATTGATAGCTATCTATACATCGAGAATAAAATTAAAATGATACGTATAACAGTCACTGCTACGATCGAGACACAAATAAAACCAAAAAAAAAAATGGACGAAAACTGTATAGTGAGTAAGAGAAAGGAAGCCGGCTTCGTTCTCACCCCTACTTCATGATGTTTGCTGGTTGAAAAATGATAATGTAGAAGACCTGGTACGGATAACTGATCGGTTGATAGAACTATACGTGAAAATTATAGTATGCTACAATTATTATAAACAGAAATGAATAATATAAAAATCGCTATTAAAAATCAGGGGTTGATCGTATAAGGGTAAAAATTTAGAAATAAATGTATTTTTCAAAGCTCAATCATGAAAGAATAAAAACAAATAATTTTGTCCAAAAAATAAAAAAAAAAAATGTTGGGGTGGACCACCCTTAACATTTAGGTGTATGAAAAACAGATGTTGGCCGATTCACAGACCTATTTGATAAGCACACAAGAATTTTATCAAAATCGGTTCAGCCGTTTCGGAGGAGTTTGGGAACAAACACCGCGACACGAGAATTTTATATATTAGAAGATATATATATATATATATATATATATATATATATATATATATATATATATATATATATATATGTATATATTTTACTATAATTCATACAATTAAATGTAAATGTAAATGAATTGTTTATTATATTCATATAATACATTTTAGGATTTTATATTTTTAAATAATTCAACAGGCTACTGATAATTTTTTTTCACTTCGAGACTCGAACTTTTCCCTTTTCATCTTTTCCTAATCATTTTCTTATACCAGTGTCTCCATCTTCACGAAATGTTTTCACTAAATCATTGTAACTTAAGTTAGAGTATTTGTGACACCCCGACTTGTATGGTTTTTATCTGAAAATTTAATAACAGGCGTACTACTTGCTGCTCGAACTGCAGCAATTGTTGAGCTATCGTCATCTCCAATTAAAATTCCGAACTCCATATTTAAATCTTTTAATATCGTACTCTCTAAAATAATACGAGCAGCAGCAAATAGCTACATAGCTTTTGCACTCCCAATAAAATTAAGTCTGCAGTCATAATCTGATTTTGGATGACCAAGTGAACATTTTCTACAACTGCGACTTGTGGTGTAATAATCAATTGCTTTGCCAGTTTCTCTGCCTAAAAATGCACCGTAACCATTTTTGCTGTCATATGTCCGTCCTATTCCTTTGGTACTGTAACCCATATCATATGATGCAGCAACACGTACAACACCATCATATGTTTCTTTCGAATTTTCAACATCAATTAACCCCTCTCAATTATTTTTCTCAACAAAGGTATCATCATCAACCGAAATAGACATGGTTTCTTCATTGTTGTGCATGGCAGCCTTTATTGCAGACTCTGTCGGTCCTGTATTTAAATCAGGGAGAATGAAATTGGACGGTGCACTTTGTGGTCTGTAACATATATTTTTAAATGAACAATTAAGCAGAATGAAAATATTCATAAGTCTAACATATTTAAATACTAATTTTCAATCGATTGCCAATTTTAAAGATGACATTATTTAATTTATAATGCTTACAACAGCTGTTTAATTTTCTCAGAATTTTGAATTGTCATTTTTCGTTCGACTTTGGCCCATTCACTACAACTATCCTTCGCCACCTCCTCAATAGTTGTTCCTATTTCATATTCATTATTTTTTAAAGTTTTTCTATCAAGTGATAGAATATTTAATGACGCTATAAGCTTGTTTAGGTGTGTTAATCCCATCTCAGCATGTAGCACACCTAGGAAAATAGTTCATATATATTACATACACAATACACATGTATAATTATTTTCTATTGTCTAATTTATTTACCAATGACAACTTTGAAATTGACGTCAAAGCGTTTTCTTTTTGTAGTGGAATCAGTCACTTCATTCTGCTTGTCAGTTATCACAAGATTATTTATATTAAAAAATTGAACCCAAGCCTTGCCGTTCTTCTGATGTAATATTTTCTAAATCCATTACATTTCATACATTTCATTCCAAATGCCAAATGATCTATTTCTATTATTCTCCTTCTCTGTACGATATTACATATGGGAGATATTGGGTTAACTATTATTTATCTTTTTTGTCCTGATTTATTCTGAGCGACTCGTTGGTTAAAATTCTTTTCAGTAACTCTTTTGCTTTTGCAATAATAATGTTTTATTTCTTCACTCATTTTTATTGCACTCTATTACACACTATTGTAAATAATATTTTAAATATTTGCACAGTATATAGTATTTAATATATTTATAAATATTAAATAAAATATAACAATTTGGCTGTCAAAAATAAAACAAAACACGCATGCGTCAACATACGAAAAATTTACAGCGTTGCCAAATTCTTTACTAATTTTTCAAAATATTTAATTTGAATTTAAATGGAATTAATATAAATTTGATATTAATTATAGGTAATTTTTCATTTATTAAACTATTATATGCATAAAAAAATCATTTTAGCAGGCAAAAAGCAATTTAATAGGGAATTGAAAAATTTATTTTTAAAAGTACAGTCCCAATATTTGCTCGTCCCTCACATACTCCGAAATTCGTATTTCATATTACAGAGAGATAAACTTTTTGCATTGATGGTACCTCCTGTACCTACCTCCTTAAGGAGATAGTTATTTAAATTTTCATTTTATGTTACAGGATATTCCGGAAGGCAGCTCGCATCCTCTTGTGAAACTAAGCATTGGCTGATAACTTTGTTATTTACAAATCATTAATAATATAATAATTGATTATGTTAAATAGATCAAAATAGATTTTGGTGGCTATGAATGTGAAAGCTAAATAAATTAAATAAAAATAAAAAATAACTTTGACCTAATAAATTCCTAATGCTAATATTGTTTTTCCTTAATTTAAACTTGTGTTAGTTCTTGTTGATTATATATAAGTCGAAATTACAATAGTTCAGCGGCGAGTAAAAGGTTAAGGAATTCCTGGATTAACATTTGTTCAATGTACTTCTTTTATTATGTTATTAGTACGTTGATACATATTTGTTGTCAATGGTTAACACAGTTATTATGCAAATTTGTTGTGTTATGATCTGTAAAAAAAACCGAAAATGATGCAGCTAATTAGCAAAATAAGTTAAATATTTTACATAAGTGCAGCCGCAAGCCTTTACACCTACAGGTGAAAAAGAAATAATTAATTGATAAATATTTTAGATAGTAATGGTTAATTTAAAATATATAACAAATAATTATAAAAAAATTAAGCTCAAAATTGAAATATTTTAAAATGTTCTTTGAACTGCTCCACTTTGCATTGACGTAGCTTTATATTAGCTTTATATTAATAATATATATGGGATCGTAAAAGTAAATCGAGCATACAAAGTAATCATAACTACAACACCCGAGCTAGAAAAGTCGTAAAATAGGGTGATTAATGAGAGTATATTGTGATCAGAAACCAAGTCAAAAGTTAAAGCAATTAAAATGTGTGAAACTTTAAACCACTGATTGAATACGTGAAGCAATGTGCTTACCGAAATTAACTAAACGCATTCCTAAAAGTAATAGAAATAAACCTATTAAATCTAGCTGAAAACTAATGTAGGACTGAGTATATAATAACTAGAACTTAAGATGGTTTGTTCATTTATTGTTCTGTAGTTGTAAAGTAAATACCAACGTTTATATTGTAACCTTATTGTGTTATTATAATCGTTATTATTTTATTAAATAAATGTAATAAACAAATGTGATTCTTTATCACCCTGACAACAAACAAAGATATTACATAGTTGAATATTAATTGAATTGACATTTGCCCTTAATTAAATAAGAGTACCTTGATTCCACATCAGATTAGCGGGATAGGTATCATTTTCCACATCAGAATTAGGATAGTACTCTTGTTTTCCACATCAAAAGTTGGATAGCTTTTGTTTTTTACATATATATAACATATAGTTTAATAATAAATTGACTTTCACATGTAAACTGATAGTAAAAATGTCAGAGGTAACATATTAATTAAAGTTGAAGCAAAAGAAAAACGTTAAGCCTTCTCATGTTATCAGGAACGGAATGTTGCTTGTAAGTTGAGTAGCATATATTAATTTCAGTTTTCTACATTAATACATATTAGTTTTAAAACATAAAATAATAGAAATTTATTAAAGTGAAACGCCTGGTAAGCAGGCAACATTAAATGCGTCCACATCCAGGAGCATCGACTGAACTTTGTTTTTTAAGTTTTTAAGTTTTTGGTCAGAAATTATTTATAGTGATTGTTCTTGTCTGTTAATGCTCCTTTCATATGGCATAACTGCGGTATCCTTTATCTTAAAGCATTTTAATGTTTTTTTCAATTGTTTTTATTTATTTATAATAATGTACAACATATTAAGTTTATTGTGTGAAAAATAGTCGATTGCAGTAAAACTGTCGGAGATATAGAGTGATAAGTCTTCACCTCTCTGGTCTGGTTTCGTCTATCTTTGAAACTTTTAAACGCGTTTTTCTCACACTTACCTTTTTCAGAGTCGGTGTTCTCTCTAGCTCAAAATCTACTGCACCGATCCTTTTGAAATTTTGCATACTCTTTCTTTACATAAAAGCCGACGTAACGTTGTCGAGTTTTTTTATTAATTTTAACGTATTTTGAAGTAATAAAGATTCTGATCGGTATTTTGACTTCTAAGTGCTGTACAAAATTAAAAATTTATAAAAAAAATACTCGACAGGGGGACCTGCAGGAACTTATCAACTAATGAAATCATTTTGATTTTTTGATTTCAAATAATCCAGTGATGACTTATGAGGAACACCGCAATGAATCTTTTTTTTGTGACGTCAGCGGAGATTCGCTGTCAATGGCTCATTTCTTGATATTTATTTATAAAAATTTCACAAAGTATTCTTTAAATGCTATTTTATCATGTAGTAATTATAAAAATAATTATATATAAACTTTGTCGTCAAAAACATTATCGAAAATATACTTTTTTTGTATTAATTTGACCTTACCCCTTTAAGGAAGTATTAAAACAAGCGTTGATGCGTTGGCTTTCAAGAAGTCAGAGTGTAACTACTGCATGTTTTATCTTGTGCAGAACTTTTACTAACAGAGATGTCCTTACCTTGATACGCGCTTGTAATATTTTGACGGTAAAATTGGATACTAGGACCTCAAATGTTCAATTATTTTTTAATAACTCCTTTGCATGTTAAGAGATAATAACAATTAAAAAAGACATTTTGTTTCTTTAATTATTGAAGGGATTTAACGTTCCAAAGGCATGTGACATCATAACCGCTATTTGCTATCTCTTTTATAAAACAGAGCGTAAAAAAGATAGCATATTCATAACAGGTTACCAACCTTACAGCTTATAAATCTCTGCTATATGTATTTATGTATTAAAATATCAAATATTATTCACAGCTATTTCAAGGAACAATCAAATTTCAATACTATGTCTGCCTTAGCAGGGTTAAATAAAATAAAAACTTATTATTCTTTGACTTGACTTGAATATATCGACTACCAAACAGCTACAGAACATTACCACAGCACTGATCTACTCAACAAATAACTGACGTATAAAATGCATGTAACAATTTGGTGAAGTGTCCTATTTTGTGACGTTTCTATCACTATTTCACTTCAATTATAGTTCGCATCAACTTTATCTTCATTTGTATTCCGACAGGTGGAGTGGTTCCGTCATCTGTAGCCGATAAAATAGACATTTTATATGAACGATTGTCAGAAACTGAACTATAAATGAACTCTTTCATGACAAAAAAATCATATGTATCTCCAATATGATGTCAAAGTGACTCCAAAATGCTCCAAATTTTTACTGGGTTGCTATATCTCCGTCAATTTCTGTTTTTGTTATTATTTATAATGATGTAGATAGGCTCATATTTGTAATAACATTGTATAACATCGCAGCTCAACACGTGATTTTCTCGGGATTTCTTACGACTTACCTTGGTATATCCTGTAGTCCTGGTGGAATCTTTTCTTGCGTTTTATGTAACTAACCTCAATAAGAAATAATCACGATTCGAATTGAAATGGGGGTACCGACTAAAAGCATGATTTATTTTTGTCACATCTTTTGATATACAGCACTAAGTTAACTGATTATTAAAGTTATATTTAGAATACTAGCAGTTATAAATGGAGGAATATTTAATCAGATACTGATTAATGATAAGATTATACCTGCAAACGTTGATACGACAGCAAGGTTCCTGCTAGGATATTTACAGCAAAATAGTGTTCTTCTTGGTTCATTAAAAAAAACATTATATTTACACTATTGAAATTCATTTAACTAATAGTTAATAATAAAATAACATTCCATCATACATTTTTTAAACAATTAATATCGCAAGTAAATGATGCCCTATAATGTCAACTTTGATATTACAATCAGTGGCGGATTTAGCATTGTTACATTTATAATTATATACTCACAGACATAATTGTTACAATGCAATGTTACATACAATGTGGTAATTTTACTCATATTTGCTTATAAATTTACCGTTAGCAGACTAAATAGGATAAGTACTTTCTTAATATTTTGGTAATTACATTTTAATGTGTCTGTTCTTGGTACCACTTATTTATAACTAGATTTATAGCTATATAAATTTTGAATTAATTTAATTATAAAAAAACTGTTTACTCTGTTAAATATCGCGTTGTAATATTCACATTGTCTCTCACATTGTTAGTACATAATCCTATGCGTTAACTAAATCTTGATCTATTACAAACTTGAAATATACTCAAATCTAACCTCTAATCTCATCTCTTATTAAAATGACAAGGTACAGAAGTTTATGCAGCGTGTTTGTAATTTGTTCAGTTCCGTGAATTTTGTTTCCTTACTATATAAGATATCCAAACATATTCTGAAAAACTCGTTTTCTAAATTCATCAGCATTTCGCTTCGATGCTTCCTCTGCAACGCGGACCTTTCTCATTTCAGCTTCAAGTGTGCGTCTCATATGCCGTTTTTTAATGGCCTCACTGTAAGTCCTGACAGTATTCTTTGCTTGCTGTCTCTTCTTATGTTCCTCTTTATGTTTTTGTTTTTCTGTATTCGTTGATTTGTTAAGATGATGCGTCTTGTCATACTGAGCCCTTTGAGGTTAATCCATTAATACTTCTTTTGCATTTCCCAATATCTGAAATGCTTTAGTAGCGTCTTTGTCGGTGTTCTTGTCGGGATGTAGCTATAATGCCATTTTCTTGTACGCTGCTCCTATTTCATGCGTAGATGCCTTTACCCTCACGCCCAAAATTTCATAATAATTTTGAGTTTGCAATATACGCCTTACAGCTTCGGTGTGCTCATTATTATTATCCATCTTCTTGTTTGTTTCGTAGCTGGACTCAAAAAATGTATAGTTTTCCTGTAATTTTATATATAATAAATACGAGTATATTGATAGTAATTTTATCCATCATTATAAACTAATTGAAGACATGTTTGCAACTTTATATACCTCACAAAGACAAAATCAATGAATGCACGGTACCTACTAGCCTTAATTATACATACAGTTAATGATTACTGCTCAATACTTAAATTATGGTTAATCAATTAACTATCCAGTAAACAATTTGGAGAAGTGTTCTATTTTTTGGCGTTTTTATCACTATTAAATCACTTTAATTATAGTTTGCTGTATTATTAGGTTTATTTTCATTTGTATTCCGAAAGATGAAATGGTGTCATATGAACGATTGTGAAAAACTGAACTGTAAATGTACTCTTTTATTACAGAAAAATCATATGCATCTTTAATATGATAGCAAAGTGACTCCAAAATGTTTACTGTGTAATTAAATAAAATTAAGTAGTAATATTTATAGATAATAAATATGTAATTTAAAATCACAAAATTTTGTAGTGGCAGTTATTTGCTTACAACATATTTTTACGAAATTTAAACGACTAAGAAATATGAAAAACTTAATTAAACCACTGTACGAACCTTACTTTAAGCTTCTTGTCAGCTTTGTTGATGTAAAATGATCTTTCTTTACTGAGTAAAATTTGAAAAATTCTATTTTGAAGGAATTAATTTCTTCTGTAGTTAAGCACTAAATAAAATGTTTATGAATATTTTTGACATTATATTTTGGAGTCTAAAGTGACACTATATTTGTATAACTGCTAACAGCAAGTTAGACAACACTAAAACATGAAACAGCAAAGCATAGAACAGCAAGGCAGGCAACACTACAGCATGGAACATAAAAACAGGCAGCACCAAAGCTGGCAAGAGTAAAGTATTATTTATC
Source organism: Panorpa germanica (assembly GCA_963678705.1). NCBI lineage: Eukaryota > Metazoa > Arthropoda > Insecta > Mecoptera > Panorpidae > Panorpa > Panorpa germanica. The sequence continues at coordinate 13,871,914 of OY783208.1, forward strand.
TTATCGCGCTCTTTGTCGACTGTCAGATTCCAATGCTTCGATATTTCTGTTTACCGCTGTTATAGCGAATATGTTCGTATTCGTGTTTGGATACATTAAATGTTTCGTATTCATATCACGCATATAGGAACGTAGCGTTAGGCTGTAGTCTAGCGCACTTATTAATATTTCACTGTTTGGACTAAAAAGACTGTTTGGTCATGCACAGCAAGGCGTAGATTTTTCTATTTTGATATATTTTTTAATAATTCAGAATTTGAATATATAAAATCAGAATGTTTTGAATATTTAGAAAATCGTAAACCATAATTGAAATAAATGAAAAGAAGTTCGTTGCTTTGCTAACAACAACATATCTTCACGAATAAAAAAGTGTTTGGATCAGTACGAGTACACATGTAAAGTTTAATATGATAAAACCAATCCACGAGTCAAGTCTAGCAATAGACATTTACTTTTAAAGACCTTATTAACCAAACAGTGTTTTGGTTTAGCAAAAATAAAAGTTTCAACAAAATATCAAATACATTTTGAATGAATTATTACTTAAGTAGATTGTAGCTTTTAGCATCTTAAAAGAATTCGGTCTCTTAGGAGATGTAACTTAGCTCAGAAGACACGAATAAAGATCCTAACGATCGCTAAAGTATTGGTGGATGTGTCATAGGTACGAAGGAGAAAGTTTTAAGTTTTGGTTGCCTTGTATTTTCAACTGTATTATAACTGAACTTAAGTCAATGATGAAAGGTCTTATGGAGCAAATGGGCATAATGCTCAATTTGCTTACTACTCTTGTCACACGAATGCCACAATGTTTAACGTCCTAAAAATAGCGATCTGGAACTCCAACGGTCTTGCTCAGCATAACCAAGAACTAAAATAGTTTCTAGTAAATCAAGAAATAGACATCATGCTGATATCGGAGACTCATTTTACATAAAAAAACTACACAGATAAAAATTCCAAACTACAAAATCTACGACACAAAACACTCAGACGATAAAGCCCATGGTGGTACTGCCATCATTATTAAGTCATTAATTAAGCACCACCAATTAAATACTCACTAAGACCGGTTACTCCATGCAACAAGCATAGAGGTTGAGGAATTAAACAGAAACATAGTCATCACAGACGTTTATTGTCCGCCAAAATACAGCATCAAGAAAGAACAGTTTACAGCGTTTTTTAATAGTTTAGGACCACGGTTCATCGCTGGAGGTGACTATAACGCCAAACATTTAGACTGGGGGTCTAGGCTCACAAACCCCAAAGGAAACGAGCTGTACAAGTCCATAGAAGAGAACAGCCTAACTACACTCACCACTGGTGAACCAACATACTGGTTGTCGGACAGGACAAAAATCCCGGACCTTATAGTCTTCAGTGTCATAAAGGGTATATCAAATAAATACCTGAAGATGGAGTCATGTCTAGACCTTTTCTCAGATCACTCGCCAATTATTTTAACCTACAGTACACAAATACTGGAGCAACCACCGATGACAAGTATTACAAACAGGAACACCAACTGGGAACTATTCCTGAGTTTAATAAATTCTAACCTTAACTGCAACATACTGCTCAAAACAGAAGATAACATCGATCAAGCAGTTGAGAGGTTAAATAAAACTATAAATGATGCAGCTGAAGAGGCAACCCCACTAAGCAACCCACGCAGAAGAACGGTATCCTGCCCTATGTCAGCAAAACAAGAAATTGCTGAGAAAAGAAGGTTAAGACGAATTTGGCAAAACACTAGGACTCCCAGAGATAAAACGCTATTCAACAAGGCTTGTAAGGAACTTAAGAACCTTTTACACGACATCAAAAACCAAGCGCTAGAACAATACCTAGAGAAGTTAACCGCTACAGAAACCACAAACTACTCCTTATAAAAAGCCATCTCTTATGGAAACCATAATTAAAACTAGTGATGGCAAATGGGCAAGAAGCAATAATGAAAAAGCTGCAACTTTCGCAAAACACCTCGAAGATGTATTCAAGCCACTTCCTCCAAGCCGCAGTGAAGAAGAGGAAAAATACATACACGAGTTTCTAAGGAGTCCACCCACTGCTAGTAAAACTGTCAAGCGATTTAGTACTTCTGAAGTCCAAAATATGATCAAATTCAACATAAAATCCAATAAAGCACCAGGCAACGACAGGATAGGAGGTAAAATATTGAAAGAACTGCCGGAAAAAGGAACGAGATATTTAACAATATTATTCAACTCAATGGTAAGACTGGGAATATTTCCGACGAAGTGGAAAATTGCTGAAGTAATACTGATCCCGAAACCCGGAAAAGATGCAAAGGAGGTTACCTCATACAGACCAATCAGCCTATTACCTATAGTGTCAAAGCTATTTGAGAAGTTACTGTTCAAGAGGCTCAAAGCTATAGTAGAAGTTAACAAACTGATACCGACCTACCAATTTGGCTTCAGGGAAAAACATGCTACAGTCGAGCAGATCCACCGAGTTGTTTGTACCATCAACACAGCGCTACACACAAAGCAATACTGCTCCGCAGTATTTTTAGATATAAGCCAAGCTTTTGATAGAGTTTGGCATTCTGGATTACTATACAAACTGAAAGTAGCATTGCCCAACGACATCTTTCAGATATTGAAATCGTACCTGACAAATAGAAAGTTTGTCGTAAAGTACCAGGACGGACAATCTACTATGCGCAAAATCGAATCTAGTGTTCCGCAAGGCAGTGTACTCGGTCCCATTCTGTATCTACTGTTTACAGCAGATCTTCCCGGCTCGTCCGAAACTACTGTAGCTATTGTATGTATGTAACTATTGGCAGACGACACTGCTGTGTTAGCACTTCATAAGGATCCGGCTACTGCCTCGATGAAACTGCAACGACACCTGCTTAAGATACAGGAATGGCTAAACAACTGGCGGATAAAAGTAAATGAAATAAAATCTGTGCACGTGACATTTAATCTAAAAAGGTGTACGTGTCCCCCAGTGACCCTTAATAACATTGCACTTCCTCAGGCAGAGACAGTGAAGTATCTAGGCATGCACTTGGACAGACGTCTAACATGGAAAGCCCACATATGGAAAAAGAGGCTTCAAATAGAAGAAAAACGAAGAGAACTATGTTGGCTCTTTGGCTGGAAATCGCAAGTGTCTCTGGAAAATAAACTGCTATTATACAAGACAATAATTCGGCCAATATGGACTTATGTTATACAACTATGGGGCTGCGCTAGCATGTCTAACATAGAAATTCTCCAGCGTTTCCAAAACAAAATATTGAAACAAATTTTAAATGTCCCAAGATATGTCCCTAACTGGTTAGTACATAAAGATCTTCGAATGCCCCTCGTCAAAAAGGAAATCCAAAGCTACAGTAGGAAGTACCACCTTCGATTGCAGAATCATCCCAATGAAGCAGCAGTGAAGTTGTTCCATCATAGGCCCGTAAGACGACTGAAAAGAGCAGATCCCAAGGACTTAGCGAATTTAATCCCAAATGAAAACTAAAATTGAAATGTCATCGCACTAATAAAATATATACGAAACTCAGTTATTGTACATAGTATAAAGGGGTAAGGTGTAAGGGGGAGTCATCAATGGATGGCAACCTCACATGTCATTTATGTCATACAATTTTACTTAATGTTCTCGGACAAATTATAAATTAATTAAAAGGGAAAAAAAAAATTTCTTTTTGAAGAGGGATTGGGAATATTTGTAAGAAGATTGTAAAATCGTAGAGACATATACCATAAATATGTACAATATTAAAGAAAAATAGCAAATAGTAGCAAATGAATAATTTAAACATTTTACAAAATTTTATATATATATATATATATTTTTTTTTTTTTTTTGTAGGGGAGGGGAAACCTTCCAAAGGCTAGCTCCTGCGCGGCAAGATGTGTTGGATTCGCCCTCATCTCGAGGCCGCCTACCAACTAAAACCACCTCCCCTTACTCGCCTAGAATTCAGCCTGGAACCGCATAATGCATTACTTTAAGCTGGTTCTTGATACCCGATTTCTCTATGTTTTCGTGCTGGCGTCCACTTCTTTCGTTTTCAGTATTTTCGTAGCAAAGGCTTGAACCGCGTTCCAGTACCCTTCCTTTTCCAGCATTATATTGACAATATTATCTGCAGTAAATATGGTTCCTGTCGTCGTTCGTACTACTTGTCTTGGAGTCGCCCATCGGTCGCACATAAAGAACGTGTGTTCCGGTGTAACTACCTGCTCACAGTACCAGCACATGTCGGTCTCTCTCTTTCTGAATCGCTTCATGTAGATCCCGAAGCATCCATGCCCTCCGAGCAGTTGTGTTACAAAGTAATCCACTTCTCCGTGCTTTCGATTTACCCATGTGCCTATGTTCTTTATCAGCCTTTTTGTCCACACCGCCCTTCGGGTATCCTTCTCCCACTCTTTCTGCCATTTCTGCACTGTTTCTGACCTTAGTTCTTGGCGTTTCACCTCTCTGTCCATAAACATCTTTTTCCTCTCTTCCACCATTAGTGCCAGTGGTACTATTCCGGTAATCACTTGCACCGCTTCTGCCGAAATGGTTCGATAAGCGCTGCCAACGCGTATTGCCGTTCTGCGTTGTACACCTATCAGCATACTCCTGTACTTTTTGTGCCTCATTACTTCTTCCCATACCGGTGCAGCATACAGCATTACTGAGTGTACTACAGAAGCTAGCACCCGTCTCTTATTTGCCTTGGGACCCTTCAGATTTGGCATCAGTCTGCTTAGCGTCATCAATTTTTCTTTGGATTTCCTAGCTGTTTGAATAACATGCTGCTTCATACTTGAGTTTCTTGCAATGTAAAGCCCCAGGTACCTTAAGCATTCCTTAGATTTATTTGCCGTGCTGCCTACATCCAGAGTTATTTCTTTTAGCTTTCTTCCACCGTAGAGTACAATCGCTTCAGTTTTTTCCGGCGCAAGTTTCAGCTGCTTCTTCTTCAATGTAGCCTCAATCCTAAGCAGCGCCATATTTGTGTGAGCTTCCAACACTTGCTCCGTTTTTGCCTCTACTATGAGAGCTGTATCGTCTGCGAATCCTATGACAGATGCGCCTTCCGGTAGCTTGATCTTAAGTACCTCGTCATATAGTATGTTCCATAGTAAGGGCCCCAGTACCGATCCCTGTGGGACTCCGCAGGTTACCCTTATTTGTTCTCCCTCGACTGTTATCCAGCAATCCTCAAGGTAGCTTCCTATTATTCTAGTCAGGTATTCGCTGACTCCGAATTTTTTCAGCGCTTCCATGACGCCGTCCCATGGTGCTGAGTTGAAAGCGTTTTTAATGTCGAGCGTAACCAACACTGCGTGTTTTCTGTTCTGGTGGGCTTTTTCTTTAATGCTCTGTACTGATTCCATAATGCTCCACATAGCGTCGATGGTCGACCTTTTCTTTCTGAAACCATATTGGTTTTTTGAGAGTTTTGGTTCAACTTCCCCTGTTAACCTGACTGCTACCAGCTGCTCGAGAACTTTTCCCATGACGTCCAGAAGACATATTGGTCTATATTTAGCTTCCAGGTCTCCTTCTTTTTTAGGCTTCTGAATTAGGACTAATTTAGCTATTTTCCACATTTTTGGAAATACTCCACTTTTTAGTTGGCTATTCATTATTTCGAGGAACTCTCTCGGGAATTCCCTAATTGCCGCTTTGACGATTTCAGATGGAATTTGGTCTGGGCCTGGTGACTTTCCATTTTTAATTCTTTTTGTCGCTTCCAGGAGTTCTGCTTCAGTAAAATAGGGTATACACCTTTCCTCTATGGCTATGTATGGCCATTTGTGTGTCACTCGTGTTGGAAACAGCTCCTCGACAGTTTTCATTAGCTTATCGCTACTTAACTTAATTCGAGGTATCATGTTGAGCTTTTTACACACAATTTTATATCCCATGCCCCAAATATCTTGGTCAACTTCTTGGCAGGTTTTTTTCCAGGCTTCTTGTTTTGATCCTATTATTGCATTTCTGAGGAGTTTCCTTTTTCCATTGTAATTATTTCTGAGTCTTTCTCTACTTTCTTCTGTGACTTCTTTGCTCTTATTTCCTCGAGTTAACAATCTTCTTGACCTCAAACATTGCTTTCTCAACTGGGCGATGTTATCGTTTCACCAGTACACGGGTCTACGATTTCCTCCTGCAGCTCTTTTATTAAAAGTGGCTTTTAGTGCTAGGTTTATTGCCTTCATGCCTTCATTTATATCTAATTTCTGTATTTTGTACATTTCTTTTTCCAGATTTTCCACAAAGATCGGTATTCCTTCTTTATTTATTTTCCATCTTGCTTCGCTCATTTGTGTCGTTCTAGAGTTAGCTGAAATAACATTAAAGTAGATATTCCTATGAAAGCCAAGGTTTTCTTCCTCCGCCACTTTCCATTCTGTTATTCGATTTGCTATTTCTTCAGACGTTAGTGTTATGTCGATATGGGATTCACTGCCTCTTCTTACAAAGGTCGGCTCTTTGCCTCTGTTCTGCACAACTAGTGAGAGTTCTGCTATCCAGTCCACCAGTGCCTTTCCTTTCTTGACTTCCTTGAGACCCCAAACTCGTGACATATATATATATATATATATATATATATATATATATATATATATATATATATATATGTATATATTTCACTATAATTCATACAATTAAATGTAAATGTAAGTGAATTGTTTATTATATTCATATAATACATTTTAGGATTTTATATTTTTAAATAATTCAACAGGCTGCTACTGTTAATTTTTTTTGACTTCGAGACTCGAACTTTTCCCTTTTCATCTTTTCCTAATCATTTTCTTATACCAGCGTCTCCATCTTCACGAAATGTTTTCACTAAATCATTGTAACTTATGTTAGAGTATTTGTGACACCCCGACTTGTATGGTTTTTATCCGGAAATTTAATAACAGGAATACTTGCTGCTCAAACTGCAGCAATTGTACAGCTATCGTCATCTTCAATTAAAATTCCTAACTCCATATTTAAATCTTTTAATATCGTACTCTCTGAAATAATACGAGCAGCAGCAAATGGCTACATAGCTTTTGCACTCCCAATAAAATTAAGTCTGCAGTCATGATCTGATTTTGGATGACCAAGTGAACATTTTCTACAACTGCGACTTGTGGTGTAATAATCAATTGCTTTGCCAGTTTCTCTGCCTAAAAATGCACTGTAACCATTTTTGCTGTCATATGTCCGTCCTCTTCCTTTGGTATTGTAACCTATATCATATGATGCAGCAACACGTACAACACCATCATATGTTACCTTCAAATTTTCAACATCAATTAACCCCTCTCAATTATTTTTCTCATCATCAACCGAAATAGACATGGTTTCTTCATTGTTGTGCATGGCAGCTTATATTGCAGACTCTGTCGGTCCTGTATTTAATTCAGGCAGAATGAAATTGGACGGTGCACTTTGTGGTTTGCAACATATAATTTTAAATAAACAATTAAGCAGAATGAAAATATTCATAAGTCTTACATATTTAAATACTAATTTTCAATCGATTGCCAATTTTAAAGATGACATTATTTAATTTATAATGCTTACAACAGCTGTTGAATTTTCTCAGAATTTTGAGTTGTCATTTTTCGTTCGACTTTGGCCCATTCACGACAACTATCCTTCGCCACTTCCTCAATAGTTGTTCCTATTTCATATTCATAATTTTTGAAAGTTTTTCCATCAAGTGATGAAATATTTAATGACGCTAAAAGCTTGTTTAGGTGTGTGTTGATCCCATCCTAGCATGTAGCACACCTAGGAAAATAGTTCATATATATTACATACACAATACACATGTATAATTATTTTCTATTGTCTAATTTATTTATCAATGACAACTTTGGAATTGACGTCAAAGCGTTTTCTTTTTGTAGTAGAATCAGTCACTTCATGCTGCTTGTCAGTTGGCACAAGATTATTTATATTACAAACAATGCACAAAATGTAAAAAATTGAACCCAAGCCTTGCCGTTCTTCTGATGTAATATTTTCTAAATCCATTACATTTCATGTGTTTATCCAAATGATCTATTTCTATTATTCTCCTTCTCTGTGCGATATTACATATGGGAGATATTGGGTTATCTATTATTTATCTTTTTTGTTCTGATTTATTCTGAGCGACTCGTTGGTTAAAATTCTTTTCACTAACTCTTTTGCCTTTCCAATAATAACGTTTTATTTTTTCACTCATTTTTATTGCACTCTATTACACTCTAAAATAATATTTTAAATATTTGCACAGTATATAATATTTAATATATTTATAAATATTATATAAAATATAACAATTTGGCTGTCAAAAATAGAACAAAACACGCATGCGTCAACATACGAAAAATTTACAGCGTTGCCAAATGCTGTATTAATTTTTCAAAATATTTAATTTGAATTTAAATGGAATTAATATAAATTTGTTATTAATTATAGGTAAATTTTCATTTATTAAAAAATTATATGCATAACTAAATCATTTTAGCAGGCAAAAAGCAGTTTAATAGAGAATTGAAAAATTTATTTTCAAAGGTACAGTCCCAATATTTGCTCGTCCCTCACATACTCCGAAATTCGTATTTCATATTACATAAAGATAAACTTTTTGCATTGATGGTACCTCCTATACCTCCTTAAGGAGATAGTTATTTAAATTTTTATTTTATGTTACAAGATATTCCGGAAGGCAGCTCGCATCCTCTTGTGAAACTAAGCATTGGCTGATAACTTTGTTATTTACAAATCATTAATAATATAATAATTGATTATGTTAAATAGATCAAAATAGATTTTGGTGGCTATGAATGTGAAAGCTAAATAAATTAAATAAAAATAAAAAATAACTTTGACCTAATAAATTCCTAATGCTAATATTGTTTTTCCTTAATTTAAACTTGTGTTAGTTCTTGTTGATTATATATAAGTCGAAATTACAATAGTTCAGCGGCGAGTAAAAGGTTAAGGAATTCCTGGATTAACATTTGTTCAATGTACTTCTTTTATTATGTTATTAGTACGTTGATACATATTTGTTGTCAATGGTTAACACAGTTAATATGCAAATTTGTTGTGTTATGATGATCTGTAAAAAAAAACCGAAAATGATGCAGCTAATTAGCAAAATAAGTTAAATATTTTACATAAGTGCAGCCGCAAGCCTTTACACCTACAGGTGAAAAAGAAATAATTAAGAGATAAATATTTTAGATAGTAATGGTTAATTTAAAATATATAACAAATAATCATAAAAAAATTAAGCTGAAAATTAAAATATTTTAAAATGTTCTTTGAAGTGCTCCACTTTGCATTGATGTAGCTTCATATTAACTTTATATTAATAATATATATGGGATCGTAAAAGTAAATCGAGCATACAAAGTAATCATAACTACAACACCCGAGCTAGAAAAGTCGTAAAATAATGTGATTAATGAGGGTATATTGTGATCGGAAACCAAGTCAAAAGTTAAAGCAATTAAAATGTGTGAAACTTTAAACCACTGATTGAATACGTGAAGCAATGTGCTTACCGAAATTAACTAAACGCATTCCTAAAAGTAATAGAAATAAACCTATTAAATCTAGCTGAAAACTAATGTAGGACTGAGTATATAATAACTAGAACTTAAGATGGTTTGTTCATTCATTGTTCTGTAGTTGTAAAGTAAATACCAACGTTTATATTGTAACCTTATTGTGTTATTATAATCGTTATTATTTTATTAAATAAATGTATTAAACAAATGTGATTCTTTATCACCCTGACATGAAACAAAGATATTACATAGTTGAATATTAATTGAATTGACATTTGCCCTAAATTAAATAAGAGTTCCTTGATTCCACATCAGATTAGCGGGATAGGTATCATTTTCCACATCAGAATTAGGATAGTACTCTTGTTTTCCACATCAAAAGTTGGATAGCTCTTGTTTTTTACATATATATAATATATAGTTTAATAATAAATTGACTTTCACATGTAAACTGATAGTAAAAATGTCAGAGGTAACTTATTAATTAAAGTTGAAGCAAAAGAAAAACGTTAAGCCTTTGTGTCTCATGTTATCAGGAACGGAATGTTGCTTGTAAGTTAAGTAGCATATATTAATTTCAGTTTTTTACATTAATACATAATACTTTTAAAACATAAAATAATAGAAATTTATGAAAGTGAAACGCCTGGTAAGCAGGCAACAATAAATGCGTCTACATCCAGGAGCATCGAATGAACTTTGTTTTTTAAGTTTTTAAGTTTTTGGTCAAAAATTATTTATAGTGATTGTTCTTGTCTGTTAATGCTCCTTTCATATGGCATAACTGCAGTATCCTTTATCTTACAGCATTTTAATGTTTTTTTCAATTGTTTTTATTTATTTATAATAATGTACAACATATTAAGTTTATTGTGTGAAAATTAGTTAATTGGAGTAAAACTGTCGGAGTTATAGAGTGATAAGTATTCACCTCTCTGGTCTGGTTTCGTCTTTCTTTGAAACTTTTAAACGCGTTTTTCTCAAACTTACCTTTTTCAGAGTCGGTGTTCTCTCTAGCTCAAAATCTACTGCACCGATCCTTTTAAAAATTTTGCATACTCTTTCTTTACATAAAAGCCGACGTAACGTTGTCGAGTTTTTTTTTTAATTTTAACGTATTTTAAAGTAATAAAGATTCTGATCGGTATTTTGACTTCTAAGTGCTGTACAAAATTAAAAATTTATAAAAAAATACTCGACAGGAAAACCTGCAAGAACTTATCAACTAATGAAATCATTTTGATTTTTTGATTTCAAATAATCCAGTGATGAGTTATGAGGAACACCGCAATGAATCTTTTTTTTGTGACGTCAGCGGAGATTCGCTGTCAATGGCTCATTTCTTGATATTTATTTATGAAAATTTTACAAAGTATTCTTTAAATGCTATTTTATCATGTAGTAATTATAAAAATAATTATATATAAACTTTGTCGTCAAAAAACATTATCGAAAATATACTTTTTTTAAATTGATTTGACCTTACCCCTTTAAGGAAGTATTAAAACCAGCGTTGATGCGTTGGCTTTCAAGAAGTCAAAGTGTAACTACTGCATGTTTTATCTTGTGCAGAACTTTTACTAACAGAGATGTCCTTACCTTGATACGCGCTTGTAATATTTTGACGGTAAAATTGGATACTAGGACCTCAAATGTTCAATTATTTTTTAATAACTCCTTTGCATGTTAAGAGATAATAACAATTAAAAAAGACATTTTGTTTCTTTAATTATTAAAGGGATTTAACGTTCCAAAGGCATGTGACATCATAACCGCTATTTGCTATCTCTTTTATAAAACAGAGCGTAAAAAAGATAGCAAATGAACGATTGTGAGAAACTGAACTATAAATGAACTTTTTCATGACAAAAAAATCATATGTATCTCCAATATGATGTCAAAGTGACTCCAAAATGCTCCAAATTCTCACTGGGTTGCTATATCTCCGTCAATTTCTGTTTTTGTTATTATTTATAATGATGTAGATAGGCTCATATTTGTAATAACATTGTATAACATCGCAGCGCAACACGTGATTTTCTCGGGATTTCTTACGACTTACCTTGGTATATCCTGTAGTCCTGCTGGAATCTTTTCTTGCGTTTTATGTAACTAACCTCAATAAGAAATAATCACGATTCGAATTGAAATGGGGGTACCGACTAAAAGCATGGTTTATTTTTTGTCACATCTTTTGATATTCAGCACTAAGTTAACTGATTATTAAAGTTATATTTAGAATACTATTATGTAAGCTAATACTATTGTAATACTAATACAGTTATGAAAGGAGAAATATTTAATCAGATACTGAATAATGATAAGATTATACCTGCAAACGTTGATACGACAGCAAGGTTCCTGCTAGGATATTTACAGCAAAATAGTGTTCTTCTTGGTTCATTAAAAAAAACATTATATTTACACTATTGAAATTCATTTAATTAATAATTAATAATAAAATAACATTCCATCATACATTTTTCAAACAATTAATATCGCTAATAAATGATGCCCTATAATGTCAACTTTGATATTAGAATCAGTGGCGGATTTAGCATTGTTACATTTATAATTATATACTTACAGACATAATTGTTACAATGCAATGTTACATACAATGTGGTAATTTTACTCATATTTGCTTATAGATTTTCCATTAGCAGACTAAATTAGATAAGTACTTCCTTAATATTTTGGTAATTACATTTTAATGTGTCTGTTCTTGGTACCACTTATTTATAACTAGATTTTTAGCTATATAAATTTTGAATTAATTTTATTATAAAAAAACTGTTTACTCTGTTAAATATCGCGTTGTAATATTCACATTGTCTCTCACATTGTTAGTACATAATCCTATGCGTTAACTAAATCTTGATCTATTACAAACTTGAAATATACTTAAATCTAATATCTAATCTCATCTCTTATTAAAATGACAAGGTACAGAAGTTTATGCACCGTGTTTGGCAATTGTTCAGTTCCGTGAATTTTGTTTCCTTACTATATAAGATATCCAAACATATTCTGAAAAGCTCGCTTTCTAAATTTATCTGCATTTCGCTTCGATGCTTCCACTGCAACGCGGACCTTCTTCATTTTAGCTTCAAGTGTGCGTCTCATATGCCGTTTTTTATTGGCGTCACTGTAAGTCCTGGCAGTATTCTTTGCTTTCTGTCTCTTTTTATGTTCCTCTTTATGTTTTTGTTTTTCTGTATTCGTTGATTTGTTAAGATGATGCGTCTTGTCATACTGAGCCTTTTGAGGTTTATCCATTAATACTTCTTTTGCATTTCCCAATATCTGAAATGCTTTAGTAGCATCTTTGTCGGTGTTCTTGTCGGGATGTAGCAATAATGCCATTTTCTTGTGCGCTGCTCCTATTTCATGCGTAGATGCCTTTACCCTCACGCCTAAAATTTCATAATAATTTTGAGTTTGCAATATACGCCTTACAGCTTCGGTGTGCTCATTATTATTATCCATCTTCTTGTTTGTTTCGTAGCTGGACTCAAAAAATGTATAGTTTTGCTGTAATTTTATATATAATAAATACGAGTATATTGATAGTAATTTTATCCATCATTATAAACTAATTGGAGATATGTTTGCAACCTCATATACCTCACAAAGACAAAATCAATGAATGCACGGTACCTTCTAGCCTTAATTATACATACAGTTAATGATTACTGCTCAATACTTAAATTATGGTTAATCAATTAACTATCCAGTAAACAATTTGGAGAAGTGTTCTATTTTTTGGCGTTTTTATCACTATTAAATCACTTTAATTATAGTTTGCTGTATTATTTAGTTTATTTTCATTTGTATTCCGAAAGATGAAATGGTGTCATATGAACGATTGTGAAAAACTGAACTGTAAATGTACTCTTTTATTACAGAAAAATCATATGCATCTCCAATATGATAGCAAAGTGACGCCAAAATGTTTACTGTGTAATTAAATAGAATTAAGTAGTAATATTTATAGATAATAAATATGTAATTTAAAATCACAAAATTTTGTAGTGGCAGTTATTTGCTAACAACATATTTTTACAAAATTTAAACGACTAAGAAATATGAAAAACTTAATTAAACTACTGTACGAACCTTACTTTAAGCTTCTCGTCAGCTTTGTTGATGTAAAATTGTAATCCGCGGGACTTCATTACGCGGATTTATTTCAATTTCTTTCAATGTGGTTCCTCAAATTTAATAATATTAGATATATAAAAATATGCGAGCTTCATTATTTAAGTAACAAGCAAACACCCCTAGCAACTTACGTAATGAACTCGCCCTAATCTTAAGACATACATGCGCTAATGAGATGGCACTACTAATTTCATAACACAGAGTGAGAGGCATAACTGTACCCTAAAAGAGTCTAATTCCGAGAATCAACATATGAGTTTTTCTGAGCACAGAACAGATGAGATGGAGATATAGCGTCTCTCGCTGATTCACTCATACTAATTGAGAACGAAATATGTTGTGTTTTTAGATTTTAGCGGGAGTCTGATTGGGTTTATTAACCGAGCTACATCTGGAAGCTTGTCGATTATCAGGTACCGAACTCCTGATCGTCGCGCGGCTTACCAACACGTTTTTATACAATATTGCGATAATTATACCAATAATATTAATTCGTGATAGTTATACTATAAGTCTAGTTTTGTTTTCAACCAATATAGAAGTTTGTCGATTATCAGGTACCGAATTCCTGAGTTTATCAAATACCGCGATTTTTCGTTAAACCATTACATCCGATTCGCGACTTTTACATAGTAGTGACAGATCGCAACCGGTGATTATTATTCCTTTATAAATTTGATGGTTTCATATGTGTAATTAAGTAAATCAAGTATTGATACTGTTGTGTGTAGTGTAAATACTCTTCCAGTTTATATCAATTTAAATATATATATATATATATGTTTCCCGTGGAATGCCCTTTGACTTAAACCGCTACCCGCTAAAGATTTGATTGTTTTAAGTGCTAAAATTATCTTTCCAACTGATTTAATTGACAATAACCGAGCGCCGGTTTCATTAAGTGACGGCTAGAGGGTTACAAAATGATCTTTCTTCACTGATTAAAATTCGAAAAATTCTATTTTGAAGGATTTAATTTCTTCTGTAGTTAAACACTAAATAAAATGTTTATGAAAATTTTTGACATTATATTTTGGAGTCTAAAGTGACACTATATTTGTATAACTGCTAACAGCAAGGCATACAACACTAAAACATGAAACAGCAAAGCATGGAACCACAAGGCAGGCAACACTAAAGCATGGAACATCAAAACAGGCAACACCAAAGCTAAGTAAAGTATTATTTATCTTATCGCGCTCTTTGTCGATTGTCAGATTCCAATGCTTCGATGTTTTTGTTTACCGCTATTATAGCGAATATGTTCGTATTCGTGTACGGATACATTAAATGTTTCGTATTCATATCACGCATATAGGAACGTAGCGTTAGGCTGTAGTCTAGCGCACTTATTAATATTTCACTGTTTGGACTAAAAAGACTGTTTGGTCATGCACAGCAAGGCGTAGAATTTTCTATTTTGATATATTTTTTAATAATTCAGAATTTGAATATATAAAATCAGAATGTTTTGAATATTTAAAAAATCGTAAACCATAATTGAAATAAATGAAAAGAAGTTCGTTGCTTTGCTGACAACAACATATCTTCACGAATAAAAAAGTGTTTGCATTAGTACGAGTAAACATGTAAAGTTTAATATGATAAAACCAATCCGCGAGTCAAGCTAATAGACATTTACTTTTAAAGACCTTATTAACCAAACAGTGTTTTGGTTTAGCAAAAATAAAAGTTTCCACAAAATATCAAATACTTTTTTGGGTATATAGACCTTTGTACTACATTTTGAATGAATTATTACTTAAGTAGATTGTAGCTTTTAGCATCTTAAATGGGTTCGATCTCTTAGGAGATGATACTTAGCTCAGAAGACACGAATAAAGATCGTAACGGTCGCTGAAGTATTGGTGGATGTGTCATAGGTACTTTTAAGTTTTGGTTGCCTTGTATTTTCACATAACTGTAAGTCGAAGTAAACATTTACTATATTTTGTGAATGCATAGGAGTAATAGACGAGAATTTCTTGGGTTCGGCTGTTATCAAGTTAAAATGGTTGAAATTCTACTTCTGTACAACTCAGTTTCTGTAACGTATAACCCGTAGTTAATTTTCTATAAAATTGTGTCAAGTTCTAAGTATAATAGAACGGTTTGAACCATAGTGAATCACAACATCTGAATGGCATTTTGTTTATTAGTTTTAATCACACTATATTTCACTGGAATTCTGAATTTCATTGGAATTTTTTGAGCAACACTTTATAGTACCAGAAATAAAGGAAGTGTTGGCGCAACAGAAAGACAGAACTAGTGTTTTGAATTTGAAGTTCTCCAACGAATTTCCTACATTTTCTTTTGAGGTTTGTACTGATGCTTTTACATTTGTAACATATTTTATTTATCCATTATCTAATCCAAACAAACTATATGTACTGCAATTGAATTCACAATGATTTGACATCAACGAAAATATTTTTTTTTTATATTGCTAAATATTATTACAATCTGTCCTGCCTATAGGACATTTAGTGATAGGATTGTCAAAAAGAATAAATAAAATGTCTTGCGCGGGATATGCCCATCGACCTATCCCTCAATTTTAATAGATCCTAGATTCTATTTATTTATGGATTTATAGATCTGCTAGTAGGTCCTGAGGTAACTTCTTTTTCAGTCTGCGTACTGCGGAAATATTGGACATTAGACAGCTGGCCAAGTTGTTTGGATGTTCCATTATTCTCTCCTTGTATAGTTTGGTTCTAAGCACTATTTCTTCTTTTACTGTAGGTATATCCAGGTCTCGATGAATTATGTGATTAGGTATGAACCATGGTGCATTCGTGACAATCCTTAGCATTTTGGACTGAAATCTTTGGAGTATCTCAATATTTGAAGTAGATGCAGTACCCCAAATTTGTATACCATATGACCATACCGGTTTAAGTATGGTTTTGTAGAGCAGGAGTTTGTTTTCTGTGCTAAGTTGTGACTTCCGTCCTATCAGCCAGTACATCTTCCGCAGTTGTAGACCAAGTTGCTTTCTTTTTGTAAATATGTGCTTCTTCCAAGTAAGCCTCCTATCCTGGTGTATTCCCAGGTACCTCACATGGTTAGCCTGCGGTATATTGACATTGTTTAAAGCGATACTTGGGCAGTTTCCCTGTCTAGTTGTGAATGTGACATGTATTGATTTTGATTCGCTGGCCTTGATTCTCCAGTCCTTCATCCATGAGGAAAGTTTGCCTAGATTTTTCTGTAGCATAGTCGAGGCATTAGCTGGATCATTATGCGATGTTAATATTGCCGTATCGTCAGCAAAGGTTCCGGTTATTACTGAACTTTTCACAGGTAGGTCTGCTGTGTATAATAGATATAATATAGGCCCCAATACGCTACCCTGTGGTACTTCAGCCTGGATCTGGTAGATGTTCGTTATTGCATCCTCATGTTTGACCATGAAGTATCTGTTCTGAATGTATGATCTTAGTATACTGTAGTAGGTGAGAAGTTTTTGCTTAATTTTACAAAGAAGTCCTTCATGCCATACACGGTCAAATGCCTGTGAGATATCTAGGAATACTGCTGAGCAAAACTGTTTCCTTTCTAAAGCCTGGTGAATTTTGTTGACTATCCTGTGAACCTGCTCAATAGTTCCATGTTTATGCCTAAAGCCAAATTGGTGATCTGGAATTATGTGGTTTTCTGCAATGTCAAGAAGCATACTCGAGAGCAACAGCGACTCGAACATCTTTGCAGTTATCGGAAGAAGACTTATAGGCCTATATGATTTCGGTTCTTCTGCAATTTTATTTGGTTTAAAAATCATCATGACTTGCGCGACCTTCCATTGAGGGGGAATGAAACTAATTTTGACGATTGCATTAAAAAGTTATGTAAGGAATTTGATTCCAATCTCAGGTAGTTCTTTTAGTATTTTCCCCGTTATGAGGTCATAGCCTGGAGCCTTTTTACCATTCAGATTCTTAATTGCTTCAGCAACCTCGGAAATATTAATTTTTTTAATTGGCTTATGTGGTGATGTCTCATTCCTTAATGCACTCAGAACCTCATTCATATGCTCTACTGACCCTTCATACGGGTGAGGAGTAAAAACTTCTTGCAGGTGCTTAGGGAAAGTGTCAGCCTTATCTTCGCATTTTCTTGCCCAACTGCCATCCTCGCGTCTTAACGGTGGAGAGGCTTCTTTTGGTTGTCTTAACTTTTAGGTTGCCTTCCACAAGGAATAATCACTAGCCGCCGAAGTATTAAGATGCTTCAGATATTGTTGTACACTGCGGTTCTTTTCAGCTGCAAGTAGATTTTTCAGTTCTTTTATGGCCTTATTTAGACGGTTCTTGAGGCGAGGGCATTTGTTAGATTGCCATTGTTTCCGAAGTCGCCTTTTCTCAGCTACCTTTACCATTATAGATTTAGAGAACGTTAATCTTTCGTCTTTACACGGGTGCAGTGGGGTTGATTCCCAGGATGCTACTTTAATTGTAGCATTAAAGTGTTCTACAGCTGCTTTAATGTCCTCTTCATTTTTTAATGGGATATTCACACAAAGATAGGTTTCCAAGTGGTTGTTAAAATGATTCCAGTCAGTCATGCTGTTGATGAGTGTACATTTCCTTGGTTTCGTTTTAATCTCACTAGCCAGAGTGATTATTACAGGCGTATGATCCGAAGACATCTCGCAGCAATGTACGCATTCGATGTAGTTTTCAGAGATTCCATTTGTTACGCAGAAGTAAATGAGATCTGGGAATTTCAATCTGTTCGTTGGCCAATAGGACGGGTGTCCTGAGGATGCGACCTTCAGTCCCAGTTTTTCAGTAGCTATCAATAGTTCTCTTCCCTTGGAGAGTGTGATACGTGAGCCCCAGTGTGTGTGTTTAGCGTTGTAGTCGCCTCCGGCAATGAATTTTTTCCCAAGAGAATTAAAAAATTTCATATAAGAATCTCTTTTAATATTGTGTTTAGGTGGGCTATATACGGCCGATATCATAATGGGACCTGTCCAGTCCTCGACCATCACATTGGTAGCTTAAATATGTTCTTCTCGATGTGGAGCAGCTAGATAGTGCCTAATTTTTTCCTTGATCAGGATAGCCGTTTCTCCATGCGCTTTGCCATCAGGGTGGTTTGTGAAGTAGGCTCTATATCTTGGGATGTTCATGTAACTTTTAACTGTGAAATGCGTTTCAGATAATAGCATTACATCAATATTGTAGGTATTAAGGAATATCTTCAATTCCTCAATATGGTGTGACAGCCCGTTGGCATTCCATAAGGCTAATTTTAATGAGTTGAATTTTGAGCCAGTTTTGTCAGGAGTTCAGCCATCATATTAGTGATGGTTGTCATATTGGTCATCATTATCTGGAGCACCTCCTTCAAGTGTGTAATGATATTTCTGGACTGGTTGGGACTAGGAGAGTTTGGATTGAGGTTTTGTTCTTGCCTAATATTTTCATTTGCATTTGGTTGAGAGGAGTGACTACCCACTCTGGTTTTATTGTTTCCACTGACTAGTTCAGCATACGTAGGGGCTGTGTTGTTGTCACTGAAGCGATGAGCCGAAGCTTTTCTTGGTCTAAGGCTGGGAAACCTAACTTTCTGTAGCTCTTTGTAGACACTACACCCTCTATAATTTGCCGGATGATTTCCGTTGCAGTGTACACATTTTACATCTTCGGAGCGTGTTTTTCTCGAGCACTGATCCGTGGCATGCTCGGCTGCGCACTTAACACATCTAGGTCTTCTGTAACAAAAGGCTCGTGTGTGACCATATTTCTGGCATGTAACACACTGTGGAATTTGTCTTTTGGGTCTGGGCGCTTCGAAGGTTATTCGGCAGTGTAGGAGGTGCTTTATATTATATATTTGTTTATTATCAGGGCTTGGTTTGAGGTCTATAAAAAATAAAGGCAAGGGTTTTTTGTCTATCCTATCCTTGATATTCCAGACATTGACTACCTGGTGCCCCAGTTCCTCAATTGCGGTCTTCAATTCTTCTATATCTGTTGTGGGGTGCATGTTTCTTAAAACCACTCTAAAACTTCTATCTTGTTTAAGTTTATATGTATGGAACTCAGTGCCTCTTTTTTGAAGCTCCTTAATTATAGTGGTGTAAGCTTCAGTGGTTTTTGGTTGAATTTTAACTTCCTCAGCTCGCAGGATTTTAATTTCATATTCGTTTTCGATGATGTCATTGAGCAGTTTGGTTAGAGGTTGCATGTTGCTTACTCTATCAACGTAAATTGGCGGGGGTTTGATTGGTTTGGGTTCCTGTATATTCTGTTCTTTTGGATGACTTTCATTATCGAGAGCAGAAAATCTATTTTCCGTTTGAACTGGAGCACTCAGCCAGTATCTATTGAGCTTCGCTTGCTTTAAGTTTCTTAATGGCACCTCTGGGCTATTACGTGCCCTTTTCTTACTGGTTACATTCGTCCAACTATTGTCATGAACAGCTTCTGTCTTGCCACTGCTACTAAGTGACATTGACCGTTGTCTGTTACCAGAAAAGTCAAGAGGACACTTATTTTTATTATTTTCCATTATCTTATCCGTTGTTGATTTAGATGGTATGGTATTAAGTTTTTCTACAGCAAACGATGGTTGGCCTCCCCCAGAATCCATGAGGCCGACCTCCAAAGAGGGTGGATTTTCCAGGTTCAATCCTGGTCTACCACCTGGGGTAATTTTATCCGCTTTTGTATTATCCATCGCTTGAAACTTCGTTGATTTTGGCCGCCACCTGAGGAGGCACCCGATGGGGGATCAACAAACCCCACACTCTTTCACCAGAACTCGTATCTTATGTTAAATATTTTTTCAATTTTGAAATATTTTAAAATATTTTAGCACTATCTATTTTAATCTGGTTTTTTAGTTGTTTGAATATCTATTGTTCTTTAGTTCACAAGTAAATAATAGTAGTTTAAATTTATTTTATTTAATTATTTATTTGGAGAACGAAAGAAAGACGTCCGCACTGTTGTGATTCACAATCGATCTTCAACGAAAATATGGTAATAGCAATTATATCAGGTATAGCAGTTTCTTTTTTAAAAATGATTTAAAACAGTAATTTTCCATATATATCCTATTTTTTAGTTCAGTTTCACCAAACAACATAACTTTTAAATGTGAAAAAATGGGGTGGCACAGTTTTCCTAAAACCACTTGTACATAAAAACATCTTTTTTGAAACTATTTAAAAAAGAAAATTATCAAATGGGTATCTATTTACGAAAATAATTAAATAAAAGCAGTAAGAAATAGTAAATAAGGGTATTAACGGGCAACGTTGCAAATGTAGAGAAAAATTCAAATCGAAACGAGATTAAACTCCATGAAATAAATAAAGCATACATTCCTTTTGCCAACGTTGCCAAATTTATTACTACTTTTTTACAGATATTTAATTTGAATTAATATAAATTTGACATTAAGTATAGTTAATATTTAAATTATTAAACTATTATATGCATGAAATAATCATTTTAACCGCTAAAAACCATTTAATTTGGAAATGAAAAATTAATTGGCAAAGGTTCAGTCTGAAGATTTGCTCGTCTCTCAGATATTTCGTATTTCGTATTACAAAGCGATGAACTTTTTGCAGTGACGATTGCAGTACGTCCTGTACTTCCTTAAGGTGGTACAGGAGGTAAACGTAAATGATGAAAACGTCGTGAAATTTGGAGGGTCGATTAAAATAGGTAAAACACATACTGTTTAAAAATTTTAGAGACCGAGGTTGCATAGTTTTTTTTATACATGATTGAAAATAGTCATTTTCCATGCAAATCATAAGTTTTAGCTCAATTTCACCACATAATATAACTTTTAACTATAAAAAAAATGGTGACACTACTTTCAAAAACTAGGTGTTTTGTTGTAGAAGTTTAATTTGATAAAAAATACCTTCGCTGAACTTGGTAGATTAGGATTTTAGTAAAAGGTACTTGGTTTTATTTTTTTAACACTTATAATACACGCACAATTGAATACATACAATATAATTAATTCAATTTGCCCTTGTTGCTGGCTTGAGAGCTGTAGATAGAGTGATTTGAAAACAAAGGGGCAAATCGAAATTACATTAAATAACAAAGAATATAATATTAGCATAAAAGAAATGAACAAATAATCAAAATAGTACAATATCTCTTTTAAACTAAAAAATACAAAAAATACATCACATTAAAGGGATATTTTGCTTTACCACTAGGTGTATATAAAAAAATCTTTTCTGAAACTATTGCAAAAAGAAAATTATCAAAAGGATACCTATATACAAAAATAATTAATCAAAACCATTAAAAAACAGTACGTGTGGGTTATGAGCCGGCAACGTTGCAAATGGCAAATCGAGCGGCAATTTTCAAAATATGAAAAAATAGTGACACGGGTTTCAAAAACTACTTGTATGTAGAAAAATCTTATCACAAAAGTGCCTATTTTCAAAAATAATTAAATAAAACCAATACTAAATACAAAAAATGTTTGTCATTTCTTTTTGAAGCATGGTGGGATTGGGAATATTTGTAAGAAGATTGTAAAATCGTAGACATATACCATAAATATGTTCAATATTAAAGAAAAATAGTAAATAGTAGTAAATAAATATTTTAAACATTTTACAAAATTTTATATATATATATATATATATATATATATATATATATATATATATTTATATATATATGTATATATTTCACTATAATTCATACAATTAAATGTAAATGTAAATGAATTGTTGATTATATTCATATAATACACTTTAGGATTTTATATTTTTAAATAATTCAACAGGCTACTGATAATTTTTTTTCACTTCGAGACTCGAACTTTTTCCTTTTCATCTTTTCCTAATCATTTTCTTATACCAGCGTCTCCATCTTCACGAAATGTTTTCACTAAATCATTGTAACTTATGTTAGAGTATTTGTGACACCCCGACTTGTATGGTTTTTATCCGAAAATTTAATAACAGGCGTACTACTTGCTGCTCGAACTGCAGCAATTGTTGAGCTATCGTCATCTCCAATTAAAATTCCTAACTCCATATTTAAATCTTTTAATATCGTACTCTCTGAAATAATACGAGCAGCAGCAAATGGCTACATAGCTTTTGCACTCCCAATAAAATTAGGTCTGCAGTCGTGATCTGATTTTGGATGACCAAGTGAACATTTTCTACAACTGCGATTTTTGGTGTAATAATCAATTGCTTTGCCAGTTTCTCTGCCTAAAAATGCACCGTAACCATTTTTGCTGTCATATGTCCGTCCTCTTCCTTTGGTATTGTAACCTATATCATATGATGCAGCAACACGTACAACACCATCATATGTTACCTTCAAATTTTCAACATCAATTAACCCCTCACAATTATTTTTCTCAACAAAGGTATCATCATCAACCGAAATAGACATGGTTTCTTTATTGTTGTGCATGGCAGCTTTTATTGCAGACTCTGTCGGTCCTGCATTTAATTCAGGGAGAATGAAATTGGACGGTGCACTTTGTGGTCTGTAACATATATTTTTAAATGAACAATTAAGCAGAATGAAAATATTCATAAGTCTTACATATTTAAATACTAATTTTCAATCGATTGCCAATTTTAAAGATGACATCATTTAATTTATAATGCTTACAACAGCTGTTGAATTTTCTCAGAATTTTCAGTTGTCATTTTTCGTTCGATTTTGGCCCATTCACAACAACTATCCTTCGCCACCTTCTCAATAGTTGTTCCTATTTCATATTCATAATTTTTGAAAGTTTTTCTATCAAGTGATGGAATATTTAATGACGCTATAAGCTTGTTTAGGTGTGTTGATCCCATCCCAGCATGTAGCACACCTAGGAAAATAGTTCATATATATTACATACACAATACACATGTATAATTATTTTCTATTGTCTAATTTATTTACCAATGACAACTTTGGAATTGACGTCAAAGCGTTTTCTTTTTGTAGTAGAAGTCACTTCATGCTGCTTGTCAGTTGGCACAAGATTATTTATATTACAAACAATGCACAAAATGTAAAAAATTGAACCCAAGCCTTGCAGTTCTTCTGATGTAATATTTTCTAAATCCATTACATTTCATACATTTCATGTGTTTAGCCAAATGATATATTTCTATTATTCTCCTTCCCTGTACGATATTACATATGGGAGATATTGGGTTATCTAATATTTATCTGTTTTGTCCTGATTGTTGGTTAAAATTCTTTTCAGTAACTCTTTTCCCTTTCCAATAATAACGTTTTATTTCTTCACTCATTTTTATTGCACTCTATTACACACTACCCAGTAAACATTTTGGAGAAAATTCTACTTCATTTCTAATACATATCATGAGTTTTTTGTCTGGAACGTGTTCGTTTTCTATTCAGTCGTTCATAGGAAAGGCCCTTTTTATGACCTACAGAGATCGCAACGACGGTTCACTGCTGAATTAAAAGCGGAGTCCGTTTATGATTTATGACCGGAGTTATAAACTTGACACTAGCAGGGGTATAAAACTTAATGGAATTCTACTTTTTAGAGTCTGCAAAATATAAATATTTAAATGAAGAAATAAATAGATGTAATCTTTAGTACGGATCGTGGTTTTTTTAATGAATATTATTCATCTTCAACAATACTCGTTAAATTAGTTTTTTACATTGTTTTGGTGATTCAAAAATCCACGATCGGCAGGTCTGCGTTAGGTTTAAAACCTCTGTCTTAGCATCGTATAAGTTATAAACTTGACACTAGCAGGGATGGCAGGGGTATAAAACTTAATGGAATTCTACTTTTTAGAGTCTGCAAAAAATAAATATTTAAATGAAGAAATAAATAGATGTAATCTTTAGTGCGGATCGTGATTTTTTTAATGAATATTATTCATCTTCAACAATACTCGTTATATTAGTTTTTTACATTGTTTTGGTGATTCAAAATTCCACGATCGGCAGGTCTGCGTTAGGTTTAAAACCTCTGTCTTACCATCGCTGGATACTATCTTCGTTTATATACATTATATTCGGGGATTGAGGGAGATAGCGTCTGTCTATTACCATTAAAGAAATATTTGTTGAAAAACGATAGCATATACTTTAAACATACTGTACTGAACGAAATATTATACAAGTATATAAGTGTAACGGTGAAAAATATATTTTACCTGTCTAACCGCATCTTGTTTCTCTCTTACTTTGGAATGAAAGTCAACTAAGAAAAATATGAAAGAAATAACTCCTACTTAATGAATGATGTTGGAAAAAGAAAGAATATTATTATGAAAAAATTCTAACAACTAACACAAAATCTGTGACAGGTAGAGAATGAATTTGAACTAAAATTGGTTTCTGTGTTGTTGCTTCGAACTTGTAAAGCGTTAGAATAGAATTGTACGAGTGACTCGAACTTCTCCAAATAGGGCACTTCACCAAATTGTTTACTGGGTATTGTAAATAATATTTTAAATATTTGCACAGTATATAATATTTAATATATTTATAAATATTATATAAAATATAACAATTTGGCTGTCAAAAATAAAACAAAACACGCATGCGTCAACATACGAAAAATTTACAGCGTTGCCAAATCCTTTATTAATTTTTCAAAATATTTAATTTGAATTTAAATGGAATTAATATAAATTTGATATTAATTATAGGTAATTTTTCATTTCCTAAACTATTATATGCATAAAAAAATCATTTTAGCAGGCAAAAAGCAGTTTAATAGGGAATTGAAAAATTTATTTTCAAAGGTACAGTCTCAATATTTGCTCGTCCCTCACATACTCCGAAATTCGTATTTCATTTTACAGGGAGATAAACTTTTTGCATTGACGGTACCTCCTGTACCTCATTAAAATAACTAAAATATGAATATGAGGTAACCCACGTTTTTAAAATTCGACACAGACATCATAATTGCTACTGTTCCAAAAATGTTTGTTTTTAATAAATCATTTAATAAATCTTTTATTTTTAAATTAAACACTCTAGTAACTAAATCAGGTCGATGTTCCACACGTTGATTTTCATTTAAATTATTTTTAATTTCAGGCCATTTTGGATTGCAAGGCATTGTGATAAATAAATCAAGAGAACCGAATTTTTTAATTATAGATATTGAGTCAAAGTAATTTTGTATTAATGAGCGAGAACTTCCAACGTAAGTAGATGGAAAATAACCATATTATTACTTGTCCTATATTGTACGTACTGTATAGTTCGAAACGTAGTTTTCTCTGACTATTACTAGTTCTAATAAAATTTAATCGATTGCTATCTGTATTTGAATATGCATCGACGATATTGTTGTGAGAAGATTATCGGCGGGACGTTACACCTGACACCAATGTTATAAAAAGCGGCGGATGATCGTTGGATGGAGAGATTCCTTCAGCCAGTTAACATATGATTACGTAATACATAATATCTTTGTTATATTTACTTAATATATAGGAAATGAAATCATTATTTACATCTACTATGAATGATGAATTGAAATATTAAATAATTATAATATTATGTTGACTCAAATAACAAATAACTTGCAACGCATTTCATCATAAACAAAATAGGACCATTAAAAATAACTATAAATCAGAACCTTAAGTGTTACTCAGAAATATAAACATTTCCTCGCGACTATTGTGACCTATTTAAAAAATGATTAGCTAAACAAAAAGTCAGCATAAACACATTTGTTTGAGACGATTCCAGTCAATCTCTAGAATAACATCACAATAGCTGTACATGTTATTTTGATTCAGTAATAGTAAATTTTTATCGCATACTATTGACATTGCCAATTAGATTTAAGAAACAAAAGTCGAAAAAGACAAAAGCACAAATTGCAAAAGAAACAAAAGTGTTAATTCACAAAACAAGAAAGATTTAAAAACGAATAACAAACAAACGAAACAAGTAAAACTAAAGATTAACAAATAAATTAGAAATTAGTGTATTAAAATAATCAACCAACTAACAATTAATATTAATCATACATAATTATATAATAATCAAAACTAACAACAAGTGTAACTTTGCATTTGAATTTTATTAAATAAAATACAGTTTTTTAAATATATGTTTTCATTCGAATACTAATGTCAACAAATACTAACAATCTATAACAACGACGACCACGATATATGAACTAGCACAACGTTCTTCAAACTACGACTCAATAAATTTATGAAGTAAATTAATCTACTAAAATATAAATTTGTTAATATTTTCGGCTCTCAGAAAATATATAACTGGCGCAGTGCTGTAGGATAATTTGCTTTTTGAAAAAAAAGTAGAACCAAGTTCTTAAACAAAATTAAAAAAAGAACCTACAAAAGTGAAAAATAAATATCTACAAAAGTGAAAAATAAAAATCTACAAAAGTGTATTAAAATTATAATTGTTTAAAAAGTGTATTAAAAAGAAAGTGAACAGTGTACAAAAGGGCATTTAAAAAAAAAAAGTGTAGAAAGTTTTTTTTTTAAAGAAAAAGAAGTGTACTAAAAGTTTTTAAATAATTAAAAGAAGTGTACAAATGGGCAATTAAAAAAAATACAAAAAGTGTTTTATAAAAATAAAAAATAAGTGTATTTTTTGTTAAAAGTGCAAAAGCAGTCGTGACCATCGCACAACCCCATGGGCAATGTCAACTAACCTCTGAACAACTAGAAAACTATCACAGCTTGAAAACAGAGACCATAAGAATCTACATTAATGATATTTGTAATCGAACTGTAAGTAGTAAATTTTTCTGAAATTCCTTTTCACAAATTCCTAATATCCAATTATTACATTTTCAAAAAAATAAAAAATAATAATAAACATTATGGGTCATAGCGAACTAAAACAAATAACAAATATAATAATAATGAAACAATGAACTAACAGAAATTGAACATACCACAAATTTAAAAATGGAAAACGTAATATTACAATTACAATCACAGAGAAGACAACTCATACAACTCAGGCAAGATATAGCTGAATCACAACAACAACAAAATGAAGACAATATCACTTATAGCAATTCTTATTTTGAAACTGTTAAAACATTTTACGGAGAACCAACAAAATTAAATGCTTTTATAAGACAAGTAGACAATATAGTTTATATGTTTAGAAATGCAGTTAATGAAATCAAAACGTGGATAGTTGAAGTAATTTTATCTAAGTTAGAGGGATCCGCCGAAAGAGTAACGTTAGGTAGACGGATTGATACATGGGACGAACTTAAAAAAATATTAATTTCTAACTTCTCAATCAAAGGGATGAAGCAACGCTTATCGTAGAAATTATTGAACTGATGCAGAAATCGCAAGAAAGTACGCAAGACTTTTTTAACAGATGCTCAGATCATCTAGCAGCTCTATTAGCCAACAGCAGTCAAAAAGATTGTGAAACTCTCTTTAATGGTAAGTCAAACCTATATACAACGGTAATACTAAAAGCTTTTACTAGAGGTTTGAGAGGAAGAATGGGAGAGAGTATAAGGGCTAGAATTCCAAATTCAATGGAACAGGCATGGGCTTATGTGTTAGACGAAGAAAACGTGCAACACATGCAGTGGAAGAACTACTCATCTCATACACCCGACAGACCAATACAAAGTTTAAAAACATTCCAATATAAACCACAAAATATACCCTTCCAACCAAGACCATCATTTATACCATTTCCACCACATTTTATTCCAAAACCACAATATCAACCTATTAACAAAGATATCCGAAACTTTGAGCCCATGGAGACTTCAGAAGTGACACGTCTGAATTACCTGAGAAAAGAAAAACAAAAACCCGATATTGACAAAGAAAATATATCTAAAGAACATTATGAATATTTTCAACAACAAAAAGAAGAGGACAATAAAGATGCACCAGAAGAATATTTTGAATACATAGAACAACAACCAAAAATAAAATATGTATCAGAAAATAAATGTACTTATATTCCATACAGACAACAAGCTGGAATAAAAAATACTAAAATTAAACAAAAGTATGTTTATCCGCATCACAAACAACCTGGTGTTATAACATCGAGAAAAATTGAGAAAATACCTGCCGTATATTATAAATATTACGAACAACCTGGTGAAACTCAACAATGCAAAGACTATGATTTTTAACATCCATCAGATAAAAATAATTAGAGTAAAAACCAACATCCAAAACCTTACTCAAATAATATCTAGATAACAGTGTATAGATATATACTCACTCGAATATAGAAAATTTAATAAACTAAATAAAGTTTATTTTATCTAGAATTAAAATTAAAATTATGACAACAAATGAGCTATGACACTGACCTCCTAAATAACTACTATATAATTACCGTACTTTTTAAAAAGAAATTAAAAAAATTCTGAACTAAATAATCAATATAAATAATTATTAAACAAACAATTAAATATATGAAAATATACCAACACGTTTCATACGCTTAACTCTTAGCATACAGAAGAAATACGCTGTACTTAAAATACAGAAGTAATAAACCTTTTGATCTTATAATCAACTTAAATTTAAAACATTCAATCTAAATTTAAAATATTCAAAATTAACCTAAAAAAAAAAATCTAAAATAATATACGAATATAGTATTGGGATTCGAAACCTTATAAAGAAATATAATCCTTATAAAAAATTGAACTTATAAACATATAAATAATATGATCGACTATGAAATAGAGAGTGACGTATTGTATAACAACCCTGCTTACACAATGAATCTCTATCGAACGAAGAAATGAATGTTGTTTACATCAACTGTACAATACATTCTCAAGAAGAAGATGCTACAGGGATACCCATAAGCGAAAGACCTTTTGAAACTCATAACCAACAAATTCAAATTAAAATACTATTATACAGATTTAATAAAAAGATTAAAAGAAAAATATTATTGGTATAATACGTAAAAAGAAATTGAAGCTTATGTAAACACTTGTACTCTTTGTAAAACTAATAAATACAACAGAAAGCCATTAGATACTATTATGAATCTAACTGAAACACCCAGTAGGCCGTTTCAAGTATTACATATAGATACCTTTACAATCGATAAACAAGATTTTCTAACAATGCTAGATCCATTAACAAAGTTTGCAATTTCAAACTTCAAAGCAAAGAATAACTTAGAAATAACTGAAGGAATTCTGAAACTATTTAAACATCACGGAATACCGCAAACAATAATTATGGATAATGGATTAGAATTCAAAAACCATCTAGTACAACAATTACTAGGGACACACAAAATAAATGTGCATTTTACAACACCAATTGGACACACAGGAAACAGTCCCGTCCAAAGGCTACATAGCACACTTATTGAAAACTATCGAATATTAAAAACACAAAGTAAAGAAGATCCTACTAAAATAATGTTGATTTGTATTATAGCCTATAACAATACAATTCATTCTGTAACGGAACTAACTCCTATGGAAGCATTGTATGGCAGTCAACATCGAAGAAACATATTTGACCTAAATATCAACACTGAAATTGTTCAAGACAAAATAAAGGATTACCATAGTAATATGAAAATATTGCATGATAAAATACAAAATAATATTATCAAAAAAAAGAATGATACTATAAACAGAATAAACAACACTAAAAACTTAACCAAAATCAAAATAGGTGACTTAGTATATATAAAATTAATCAACAGATCGAAAAGTCAACCACTCAAACAAGGACCATATATAATAACCAAATTGGATGACAAGCAAAGAGCTTATATAAAAAATACAGCTACAAACAAAACACTAATTAGACACATTCGAGACTTAGAAAAAACTAAAACAAATCTTACTATTACAGAAGATAATGAATCTACGATTTAACAACAAATCCTATTTAAATAAAAGATATCCTATATCAAACTTGTAAAACACCTTTCCTTTCATCAAACAATAATCCTTTCTAAGAAATATTTATTATTGTCTAATGAGAACTATTTACAGAACAACGAATTATAAAAAAAATCTAGAATTTAACATCAAACTAGACAAATTCAATGATATTCAAAAAAAAAAAAAACAATATCATGAATTAACATCTCGAAAAGAATCTAACATAGAAATATAAAACTATTATAAAAATACTAACTATTATTGTACTATGTTTAATTATAGCTATAAGCATTATAATATGTTAAAAAAATAAGAAAAGAAAAAAATTTACAATTATTAATAAACTAAACTCAGCCAATAAATTAGGAAGAAAATCAATTTTAATAAATTAAAATACGATTTTCATTCTAAGGGTGGAGAAGTTAACATATGATTACGTAATACATAATATCTTTGTTATATTTACTTAATATATAGGAAATGAAATCATTATTTACATCTACTATGAATGATGAATTGAAATATTAAATAATTATAATATTATGTTGACTCAAATAACAAATAACTTGCAACGCATTTCATCATAAACAAAATAGGACCATTAAAAATAACTATAAATCAGAACCTTAAGTGTTACTCAGAAATATAAACATTTCCTCGCGACTATTGTGACCTATTTAAAAAATGATTAGCTAAACAAAAAGTGAGCATAAATACATTTGTTTGAGACCATTCCAGTCAATCTCTAGAATAACATCACAATAGCTGTACATGTTATTTTGATTCAGTAATAGTCAATTTTTATCGCATACTATTGACATTGCCAATTAGATTTAAGAAACAAAAGTCGAAAAAGACAAAAGCACAAATTGCAAAAGAAACAAAAGTGTTAATTCACAAAACAAGAAAGATTCAAAAACGAATCACAAACAAACGAAACAAGTAAAACTAAAGATTAACAAATAAATTAGAAATTAGTGTATTAAAATAATCAACCAACTAACAATTAATATTAATCATACATAATTATATATTAATCAAAACTAACAACAAGTGTAACTTTGCATTTGAATTTTATTAAATAAAATACCGTTTTTTAAATATATGTTTTCATTCGAATACTAATGTCAACAAATACTAACAATCTATAAACAACGACGACCACGACCACTTCAAACTACGACTCAATAAATTTATAAAGAAAATTAATCTACTAAAATATAAATTTGTTAATATTTTCGGCTCTCAGAAAATATATAACTAGCCTATTACATCCCACGGGGTTGCTAGCTTCTGAATGTAGATTCCTCCGTAGACGATATCCTCCAGATAAGACTTTGATCCTTTATTTTAGTTAGATTTCTTGTCCGAATAGTAATGTTGAAATAGAGACCTCTTTGAGCGGCAAAAGTGAGTCTTTCTTTCAACATTCCACGTTGAAGAAATAATATCTTTTATATTATTAATTAAACACTTTTTATTAAAAATAAGTAATTGATTAGTTTTATTTAGACATCTAGTTACTTAGTTACAATAGTATTTCACTTAATTAAAAAGGATGCTAAATATTTAACTTAATATATCAATTCTTGTACAATATTTAATTAATAGAAAAACGTGTTCAATAAATTATGATAAACGATGAACACTGACTGTAACTCTGAGTCTGGCGAGTGACTTACGACTACTGCGTTTCTAGTACAACTCCTGAGTTTCTAGTGTAACTGGCGATCTGGCCCTGATGTCATGTACACCAATTTAGTGTTGCCGAAGACTGAAACAATACAAAAATGTCCCACAGACCAGCGCCAAGGTTTAAAACGCTTAATTTAAATAATAATTTGTTACGCTTTCAATATTAAAATTGAAGGTAACATAATACAATTCTTGTATATTTATAACATTTATATTAAAACTAAAAAGATAAGTACGACATTGTACGTACTTACAACAATATATTGCTGAGTTAGTTTACCAGCACTTAAATACGGATTAAATGAATTTGTGCATCTTAACCGAAAACTATAAAATTGTCTATGTGTTACTCTTTTATGCTTAGTAACATTTAATAGGCTTTCCGAACAACCTTTTTCACCGGTTGGACACAGGAGAGGATATATCACTAGGTCACAGTTTTCATTTAAAATATTGATAGTATACAGATTACTGCCTTTAAGATAGACAGGTTGGAGGTTTACATCAAGACTGGTATAAATTAATGCCACTTCATTAGTTGTAGGAAAATTATAACGGCGTGAATCATTTGATAAGTTTTACACAATTCGAATTTCGATTTCTATTTCTATTCTCTAAACTGGTCTTTCGTTGTTCTGCTTATATGACTACCCTCATCATTTTATAAGTATTAGCATAAGGATTAACATTTCTTAAAAGTGTATCTATACCCTTTTATTAGTGCACTCTAAAATTGTTCTACATATAATAATGAAGGAATACAGATCTGAACAAATATATCTTAAGAAACTGATTGGAGTTAAATGAACCAATGGAAATAGAAAATCTCGCCGTACATCAGAACAGTGAACAACTACAAAATGCATATTATCTATAAAGCATTTTATTTGTGATGTATGTAACAAATTGTTGAACACTAAGGCACAAATAAAACATTTGCGTTGACATTTAGATAAGAAATTACATTCTTGCAATAAATGTAATAAAACGTTTAGTCGTTCATCGAGTTTAAAACTACATGAAAACACACATTTATGTTTGAAACCATTTTCTTGCGACAAATGTAGTAAAACGTTTAGTCATTCATCGAGTTAAAAACTCCATAAAAACACATTTGGCTTTACCATTTTCTTTTGCAATGAATATAGTAAAACGTTTAGTCAATCAATTCATTTAAAACAACTTAAGAAACACATTTACTTTAAAACCATTTTCTTGCAATTAATGTAATAAGTGTAATTAATGTAATTGAGTTTAAAACTACATATAAAAACATATTTTGGTTTAAAACCATCTTCTTGCGACGAATGTATAAATAGTTCAGTGATTCAATTAAATTAAAATTACACGACACACCTTTAAGTTTAAAGCCATTTTCTTGCGATGAATGTAGTAAAACATTTAGTCAATTACATGATTTGAAGCGACATAAAAACACATTTGGGTTTAAAATTATTTTCTTCCGTCAAATGTAGTAAAAATTTTAGTCTGTCACAGAATTTAAAAATACATAAAACACATTTCGGTGGAAGTCATTTCCTTGTGGCAAATGTAATAAACCGTTTACTCACTCATCGAGTTTAAAACTCCATAAAAACACACATTTGACTTTTAATCCTTTTATGTAATGAATGTAGTAAAACGTTTAGTCAATCTGTTCATCTAAAACGACATAACACACATGAAAGGCCATTTTCTTGCGGCGAATGTAGTAAAACGTTTTGTCGATCACATGATTTAAAATAACAAAAAACACATATTTTGGTTAAAAATCTCTTTTTTTTGTTACGCTTGTAGTAAATAAAGGAAGATACTATAGTTATCCAAGTCCACTGTCTTCTCTGATAATCTGCTCGATCCTTTGATACTATTATTTTAATTTTTATGTACTACTACTATACTACTATATTTACTTACTACTATATTTTTAGAATCCCTTAATAGTAAACTGGTTGGCCTAAAGATAAAATCTTCAAGTAATAATTTACTACCACCAATTGACAGAATTAAAAATAAAAATCATTATTAGTTATTAACAGTTTTTGATGTAAGAACGGTAATCTTATAAAAAATTTCGCTCTTTTTTTGTGACCTTTTTTAATTTTTAATATATATAATTAAAATAAAAAGTTATCAAACAAGAAACGAAACCATTTTTAAATAAATTTTAAAATGCTGTAAAAACAAATGGGTTGTGAACTCATTTTTTGGAGATAGATTTTTTAATTCTTCTGAAATATTGGTTAATAAACGTTATTTAATTCTATTAACAATTAAAATAGTCATTTTGTCTCTTTATTAATTAAGGGGATCCAGAGGTAGATACAATATCACTGCATACGTAACGTCCGTATATTTGCAGATTTTTTATATAACTCTGCAATCTTTTGATATTTAAAAAAATAAAAACGTCTATGTACATTAGAGTCGCCCTTTTTTTTATATATTTATTTGAGTGCATCAACTTTCAACAGTTATTTGCACTTAAAACAATATATACATTTTTAAACGTTTACAATACATAATTTACAACTTATAGACACATGAGTATGGATATTTAAAATAAAGTGATAAAATTAGTTTTATTTATAAAGTCAATAAGGTTTTACATACTAAGAGTGGCCCTTATTTATTCTGGTGTCATTGCATGAAAAATTGATTGTAAATTACAGGCCATTCGAGTAATGGGAAAGCGTGCTCCAAGTACTTTGAAAATCGAAAAATCATCGAAAAAAATTATTTTATTTATTTAGCGAAATTTATTTTATGCAAAACATCTATTAAAAATACATATCTTTACATATACGTCTTTTTTCTGGACGAGCAACGGTTTTCGATAAAGAAATCCACGCGAATCGAAAAAGCACTAAAAAAAATTAACTTTATTTATTTTACAAAATATCTATTATATTTATATCTCAATCCTATACTATGTTTTAAGTGAAAATTTATATAGTGTTTAAATGAAGAATTATTTGTTGTTATACGTAAAATAAATATGGAACAAGTTAAATATTTCAATTCAAAAATGGAATTAAAATTTGAAATGAAATTCAATTCACACGCAAAAGACAGTCGTCGCTTGCCTATTGCCAAATTTGCCATTTGAATCAAAAATTAAAATGGTCAAAACAATTGAAAGAAAGATTCGACTTAACTCAGAAAAATTAAAATTATGTAAATGGTCTGGAATTAGTGCAATTAAAAGTTATAAATGATTGGGCCGAGAGACGGATAAAGCTAAACAGAAACAGTATGTGCTTACTTCTGGTTGTATATGATTATCCCCGAAAGTTTCCCGGCTATAAAAAATCAATTTTATCTCAGCAACATTTTTCTCGGAAATCGTTAGCCGTACAAAAAAAAGTGACAGATGATAATAGATCTACAACTTTTGTACAACACTTTTTTGTATACTGTATGTACAACTTTTGTATAATACTTCTTCGCATAAAATTAATATTTCGCAAGATACATAAATATTTTTTTTTTTTTTATTTTCAAGGCTCTTTGGGCATGCTTTTCCGTAAATCGATTGATGTAAAATTTTACACAGATTATTTTTCATGCATCGCACCAAAGTAGAAGGTAGCGGAAAAACTATTTTAACATTGAAAAGAAAGGCCACCACCCTAATGTACATATATTTACCTATATATTTATCATAAATTATAAAACAACCCCTAGAAAATAAGATCATGACACCATATTTGCATTATTATTTGAAGCATGTTTTTAAGAACGAAATAAAAAATATATTTGCAAATATTTATTTATATAATTGAATAGATATATATGAACATTTAATGCAATTAATAATTATTATTGTCTAAAATACATATTTGAAATTCATGTCTCTGGTGAGAAGAACTAATGTCAAAAATAGCGCAAATCCTATTCGATGACGGTCAATAGCGCAAGGAAATTAGTTTTTATTCTAGGTCCCTGTTATGTTGGCCGAACAGGCGCAAATAATTTTTGACATTTGTATTTATAATTATTGAAAATTATATTAATATGGATAAGACAACGGAAAGGAAGTTCAGAACTTGCTTTATAAGCAAGTGTCCAAATAATACTTCCAATGCACCAGAAAAAATATATATAGCTGTTCCAAGAAAAACAAGTGAAGCAAAAGCTGCGTGGTTTAAATGTGCAAATAAGAGGTTGCCAGAATCAAGTTCTTCATATTTTTGTTGCGAAGATCATTTTAATGTAAGGATGCACATAAATTTAATATATTTTATACATAATATATTTATTAAATCGTTCAAATGTTCTACATTTATTGAATTTAGCTGGAAGAAGATTCAGAAAATTATGTGAGACACAAGATGACAGGATGTCGTATTATAATAAAAAAGGGTGTAGTACCACATATTTTTGACACACACGTACTAAACCCATTTGAAGAGGAATTAAAAAGAAAACGATTAGTAGCAGATGCTCTTGAGGAATATAATGGAAATATATCCTCGCCTTTTGAATTAGGTAATGTCAAAGTAAGGTACGACATAATTACATTCGTGGATTAAAAATAAATTTCTCATGTATTATATAATTCTCTTTCATATATCAAGAGTACAGAAGTGCACATACTTCAAAAGATGAGCCGGCAACTACTCTCCCTACAACAGGTACGATAAAACACTTCACTCATTTTTCTTTTTGTAATTATTTAATTCAGGGGCATCTTTTGTTTAATTCTTATAAAAAAAATTACTGCATTTCTGTATGTTTTGTGGCGCTTGTTCTATACTCAAAACATGTACAAATTACTATTGAATATTCATTATACCACTTTTTAATTAGAATTAGACAATATTCTTGGTTAAAGTTGACCAATAAATGTGAAATATGCCATTTATATATGACGCCACTTATATATGGAACAATGTCGTATTATTTATAACCTCAAATTTTAAATTTGAACTTTAACCATTAATATTGTTTATTTCTAATTAAAAAGTGGTATAAAGACAATTATGTAGAAATTTGCACATGTTTTAAGTATAGAACAAGCGCCACAAAACATACGAAAATGCAGTAATTTTTTCATAAGAATCAAAACTAAATAATTACCTTTTTGTAAATTTTTACTAAGAGTCTAAAAATAGTAAAGTACTTTCACCATTGTCGTAAGTGTAAAGCTGCAATTTATGTAGTAAACGCGCTAGCAAATCATATTTAATAAAAAATAGCATGAAATATAAACAAATTTATATTTAGAAATATGTGGTTTAAGGACATGGAAATGTAACAGATTATTCAGCTTAATGCAGACTAATGCAGATAAGGATTCTAACTAAATTAAACATAAACAGAAATAATAAAGTATACTTTCTATACATTGGATTTTATTTTTGTTAAGAAACTACTAATAACATTAAAAAGATAACCGAATTAATAACCAACTGTTAATTAAGTAAATTTCTATACCATAACAGTTTGTTTTCATTGTTTTAATTTCGTTGTATTGATGAATGAACGACTTTTCACACTCAACACAATAATATGGGTTTAATTTTAAATATGTGCTTTTATGCATTTGATTGAAATTACTACTAAATTATTATACAACAAAAACTACAAGTAAATTGATTTTGAATAAAATAGAATGTATCTGATACATAACTGTTCATTAACTAAATATTTTTGTTTTAAATGTGTATTTTTGTTACTCTAATTTATTTAAATTGAGGAACAGTTATTATATTTATCGCGTCGAAGAACTGCGTTTCTTATATATTTCATTTAAATTAATTGATTTTTATTTAGAAATGTGTTTTAAAAATCCACTATGTAAAAACACAAAAACAGTTTCTTATCTGAGTTTATCGTTTTTTGATTCCAAATTTATCAAACATCGAAATGTTTTATTATACTTCTTGTATGAAATCAATATTGAGTTATATATATTATTACGAAGATTTAAATGTTTCAATCTATAAAATGTATTGTGACATATCGTACAAATATTTGGCGCATATTGACTTGCTTTTGCAATCATTTTATTACAGATGTCTTAAGAAAATAGCCGTACTTTGGGCATTTTTGTTTCCGTGTTTTGGTTGTTTTAGTCTTTTTGCCTAAATATTTCAATTTCAATTACAAAATGTTACACATAAATTAAATTTTTGCACTTTTAACTTTGTTTTACTTGTATTTCTATCACCACATTTATAGTTTGAGCGTACTTTGTGCACATTATGTGCATTTTTTCACATTATTCACACTTTCTCAGATTTAGACAGGCAGCAGAACTGAATTCTTCTTAAATGAAAGATCAGATCATTTTAATATTGGTGTTTAGTCGTTATTTCAGTGAACAATGTGTATTAATAAATGTGTTGGACCGAGAAAGACTAAGGAATATTGTAAAGCCGTCAGATGGAACCATAATTATACCATATTTTAATAGGCACTAGTCCATCTAATCTATAAGCAGTAAAGATGAATAATAATAAGCGTAGTTAATATGAAATCGGATTGCAATCGATTGGGAACATTGAGTGTTCCTGTTGACATAGGCAGCTGTGTGCACTCATATGCTGATTTGCATTTTTAAGCATTCTAAGTAGTCTCTTTTACATACTAGTCTTTAGCACAACTTGAACATAAAAATCAGATATAAATCTATATTTCATTTTATTTTTTACAAAAATGAATGGTCATTATTGGATAACGATATACGACAATGCAGTATTTTTTTTTACAAGTTTCAAAACAAAAAAATGAAGTAATATTTAATAAATTAATTGAATCTCATTTCAATTTTATTATTATGTTACAGAACAGAATTATTATATAACTTCTACTCATTCGGATGCAACGCCTTTAAATACTTTGCCGTCAAGATACTATATTCCTCAGAAAATAGCAACAAGGTCAATTGGCATTCAGGTGAAGCCTCAAATGAAAAGTAAAGGAACTACATTTAAGCCCTCTGTTGCCGATAAAAATTTAGCGCCAATAAAGTGGAAAAGAACTCGTGATGCAGCTACATCACCAATAAGATTCCCTACATATAAGTATTCTCCAGAAACTTCAAACTGTTCTGAAGTAATATCATCAGATGGATTTGTAATGTCCGAGCATAGCACAAACAGTTCAGAATCTGATGACTAACTTGTTGGTGAAGTTATAAAAGAGAAGAATCAACTGTTAAAAGAAAGTGGAAAACAAGTTACTATAAACCCAAAAATTAATAATAAATTTTCTATCATGAAGTTTTTCTATTATATTTCTGGCAAGCAAGTTCAAAAATGTCATTAAACTGATGAATATCTTCAAATACGGGAGTGAGTTCTGACATCTGATATTTTATAGCTAAGTATGTCAAGGCTTGCCCGTTTAAAAAGTTGTTTTCATACTTTCAATACAGTCATAGAAATCGTAGGAATGCGATTTTAACAACAAAGTTTATTTTCAGAATATCCGAATCACATTAATCAAATTATCGGTCATCAGATACACAATTTTGAAGATGTTCAGTATCTGAATTATGACAATTTTGATTTTTCAGACGTAAATTTAGAAATAAATGTAAGTTACAAGTATCAAATTTTAAAATAATAATTTTCATATTTGAGAGTAACAGCCGACACTGTAAAATGTACGGGGCCCCGAAAGTTTTCTTTTATATTTTGTGATTATTTGCTTTGGTAATCAATTATAATAAGACTGATATGGAATTTAAGGTAATTATTAGATGCGACTATCCTCTTTTGTTTTCACTTTGTAAAAAAAACTACTGCATTTTTGTATGTTTTATTATGCTTATTGTATTCTCAAAACATGTCAAAATCACTACGTAATATTTATTTTACCACTTTTAATTAAGAAATAGGAGATATTGAGGGTTAAAGTTGACCAAAAAATGTGAAATTTGACATTATTTAACGCATAATTTCGTTACTATTAGCCAGTGTAATACTTACTTCCCAAGATTCCAAAAAATTATAAATATATGTGATGGGTTTGAGAATATGATAAAATAAATTAACAAAAGGTTTAAATATATTGACATATTTAAATAGAATTAACATGTAAAATAAAATATTTAGAGTGAGAAAATTTTTTTGTTATAAGAAAAGGCAGTTTTGGTATAAATAAAGCGCCTATTCTTATAACAAAAAAATGTTTCTCATTCTAAATACTTAATTTTACGTTTCATAGAACATTTGGTTTGAATCTAAATAAGCCAGTATTAAACAAAAAATCTGTCAATTGATACACATAACAGTGGTGACATAACCTCAATTTTGAAATTTCAACTTTAACTCTTAATATCTCCTATTTATTAATTAAAAGTGGTAAAATAATTATTACGTAGTGATTTTGACATGTTTTGAGAATACAATAAGCATAATAAAACATACAAAAATGCAGTAGTTTTTTTTGCAAAGTGAAAACAAAAGAGGATAGTCGCATTTAATAATTACCGAATTTAATTCTAATAATAATAATAATATCTAATGGTAGTTAAGATTTGTTAGTATGTTATAAAACAAAATACTATTTATCGATTAGTGAAATTAATGTATTGTAATCATTTACATATTTATTTGATTGAAGCATATAGAAGCTAACCTTAAGTACAATTATTACAATAATTACTTTCTTTCTTAATAAATATATTTTTTAATTTTAAATGAATTTTATTCTTGAGTTTTCTCACATTTTTCTTCAATTTTTAAGTGTCGATTTTTTAATTGTTAATTGAAATAGATGTTAATAAATGTGTAATAATGGCGTTTTTATTTTATTAAATATCGAAATATTGATGGAGATATAGAAATTAAAAATTTGAACTGTAGTTTAGTGTGCAAATTTCAGTCATATTTATGACGTAGCATGTCGCACTATTTAGGTTTAGGTCAATGCTGTGGTAATGTTTGGTAGTCCTGTGTATCTAACACGTGCGTTATGCAGCGTTCTCACGGAGCCACCGTGTAAATCTATCGTCAGAATCGACCCGTAAGAAGCTACCATTCCGTCCGATCCATCAACAGTTGAATGGTTGAATAAAAGTTTGATCCAGTCAACCTTGTCGTTCAACTAGCATGGGATCCCCGGCATTACTACTTTATTATAATGCATTTGACAGATGATACAGTGTTTTCGCTTTATATTCTTATAAAAAGAGTTTTAGATAAAAAGAATAAGATAAGAAGAAAAAATCTAGAATAATTTATATAAATATGTATAAATAAATAAATTATCTATTAAATACATTTTTGTTCAGGCATCATAAAATAGTTTCTTTATTGCAATGTAGTGCTCTAGCGTAAGTTTCTTTACTAATGTTTCAGGTACACCCAATTTATGTCTTCTCAAAATCCATTGCCGGACCGAATAACGGCCCTTGTTACGTTTCTTCTCCATATTAGATAACATTATTTTTAATTCTTCTTAGTAGAAGTGCTAATTAATGTATTACTGTTTCTCAACTGCATTCACCGGTATTTTAATTTCTTCTTCAATGGGCTTGTGTCCTCATTTTTTAGTGGTCGATTTTTCAATTATTGATTAAAATTGATGTTAATAAATGTGTATTGGCGTGTCTCTTTTATTAAATATCTAAATGTTGACGGAGATATAGTAATTAAAAATTTGAATTGTAGTTTTAGCGCTAGAGATGTCAGCTATTTGTATTACGTGAAAAGTATAGGTCACTTATTTGTTGATTAGGTCAGTGTTCTGGTAATGTTTTGTAGCTATTGTAGCTTTTGTAAATATTCAAGTCAAGTCAAAGAATATAGACTTCCTACTTTTGAGACACTC
The DNA here is from genome assembly GCA_963678705.1 of Panorpa germanica. NCBI lineage: Eukaryota > Metazoa > Arthropoda > Insecta > Mecoptera > Panorpidae > Panorpa > Panorpa germanica. The sequence continues at coordinate 13,913,997 of OY783208.1, forward strand.
TGTATATTAATTTTTAAAAAAAATTGATAATTAAAATAATAAATTTATAATTTTAGTTGTATTTATTATTTAACCTTTAACTATTTTAATGTATTCTCTATTTATTTTTTTGCTATTTAAATCAAATTGAAGTGATTCTACCGCGTTTTCCCTTTTCATGACAAATCACAATCATAAAAGGCGCTCAACCTCGTATACTCTTCCCCTCTATTTTATCCTCTTGCTTTAACACTGTCAGACAGACAGTACTACAGCCAATTAAAGCTTTATTATTTCTCGAAATTGCTGTAAATAATATTTGACATTTTAATATATATATATATATATATATATATATATATATATATATATCTGAAGAAATTTATATTATTGAATATTGTTATGGAAGGCATAGCGAATAGTGTGAAAACACCATGCTTTGTAGATTGGTGTCCAAATAATACTCTTACTGCGCCTGAAAAAATATATTTACCTGTACCAAGAAAAAAAAGTGATTTGAAAGCCGAGTGGTTTAAATTTGCAAATAAGAATATGCCAGAATCTACCACCCCATATTATTGTTGTGAAGACCATTTTAATGTAATTAAATAGTTAAGCATATACGTAAATTTATAATATTTCACACATGATATATTTAATAATCTGTGAAATAATATTTATTATGTTCTACATTTATTTACTTTAGTTAGAAGAAGATGCAGAAAATTATGTAAGACACAAGTTGACAGGATGCAGAATTGTATTGAAAAAGAATGTTATACCACATCTTTCGGACTGTCGATCTAATGATGAGCAGGAAGTGAAAAGACAACGTTTGGTAAAAGATGCTTTAGAAGAATATGATCAAAAAATATCCTTGTCTTCTCAATCAGGTAATGGAGATACAAGGTGTCATATTCTTTATTTAGTGGTAATGCATTTCTCATGCGTTATAATCTCAATTTTCAGAAATCAAGAGTAGACAAGGTATCCAAACTTTTCCTTCAACAGTTACAGGTGCTATAAAATTCTTATATATTTCATTTAAATCAATTGATTTTTATTTAGATGTGTTTTAAAAGTAAACTTGAGAAAGCGGAAATGACTTGTGACATTTATAAAGAAAAAGTTAGTTTCATATCTAAATGCATCTTTTTACATTCCAAATATTAAGCAATCATCTAAATTATTTATTATATTTGTTGTATGAAATGAATTTTGAATACGATTGCGTATGTTATTAATTATTATGATGATTTAAATATTTCAATCTTTAAAACGTATTGTGACATGACGTACCATTATTTGGTACACTTCTTTCACTTCTACATATTTAAATCTATGAAAATTTAATTGAATTGCCTTTGCAACCATTTTATTACAGACGTCACTTGAAAATAGGCGTACTTTGTACATTTTTTGATTATTTATTTTGGCTTTAGTTGCTTAGCCTTTTAGTCTTAATCTTTCAATTTCAATTACAAAATATTACACATAAATTTTAAATTACATTACACCTGAATGAAATTTTGGTAATTATTTGATGTTACAATTTTGTTTCGAATCTCAAAAGAAAACTACTCCACTTGTCTATATTTTATGGCGCTTTTAATATAGTCAAAACATGTACAAACTTCTTTGTAATATTCATTATACCACTTTTTATTAAAAAATTGACAGTATTTGTGGTTAAAGTTGACCAATAAATGTGAAATATGACATTTATATTTGAAGCCTCATATATGGAACAATGTCGTATTATTTCTAACCTCAAATTGGAAATTTCAACTATAACGGGTAATATTGTATATTTCTAAATAAAAAGTAGTATAATGTATATTACATAGTGATTTTTAGATGTTTTGGGTATGCAATCTCCATAAAGCATACGATAATGCAGTAGTTTTTCTTTATAAGTTGCAAAACTAAAAGTGACTTACACTTTTAAGTATATTTCAGTTATACTTTTATTTGTTTGTCCATTATAAATTGCACAACACATTTAGTCAAATTACTTCTCACATCTGAAATCAAATATAAATCATTCACAAGTTGATAGGTATTTTTATTAATAATATTGATATTGAGTAATGCATATATCTGACTCTATTTTTGCTCAACATATTTGATCAAGAGTACCTTCTTCACCATCATTATAGTTGGGAGTATACTTTGAATTCTCAAATAATTCAATAAAATCAAGCTTTTGGCATTCAACGCAATTTTTAAATGTGTTTCTTGTTTATACAGAGAAGTACTTTAGATATAAAATGGTTTTCACATTCACACTTTCTCGGATTTAGAATGACAGGGGAACTGAATTCTTCTCAAATGAAAGATCAGATCATTTTTATTTATTTTTTCTAATTTAGGAGTTTAGTTGTTTTTACATTGTACAGTTTTACAATATTTACTAATAATGGACGGACCGTGAACGGACTAAGGAATAATAGTAAAGCTGTTAAGAAAAGCTACCTTTAGTGCTCCGATCACTTCCAACATTGTCGAAACTCCTCTGGGGGCCTGGTCTATTTCGTATTTTGTGCACATCTCTACAAGTGCATTAAGCATTCTAAATAGTTACCTTTTATAATATTTTTTAGCAAAACTAAACATAAAGTCAGAAATAAATCTATACTTCATTTTATTTTTTACAAAAATTAATGGTCATTATTGGATAATGATATTTGAAAATGCAGTTTTACAAGTTTCAAAACAAAAAATGAAGGTATATCGAATAATTAATAAATCAATTTAATCTCATTTCATTTTTATTAACATATTACAGATCATAATTATTATGCGACTTTACCTTATTCGGATGCAACGCCTCTAAATACTTTGCCGTCAAGATACTGTCTTCCTCAGAAAATAGCAACAAGAACAATTGGCATTCAAGTCAAGCCTCAAGTTAAAAGTAAAGGAACAACATTTAAGCCCTCTGTTGCCGATAAAAATTTAGCGCCAATAAAGTGGAAAAGAACTCGTGATGCAGCTACATCACCAAAAAGATTCACTACATATAAGTTTTCTCCAGAAACGTCAAACTGTTCTGAAGTAATATCATCAGATGGATATGTGATGTCCGAGCATAGCACAAACAGTTCAGAATCTGATGACTAACTTGTTGGTGAAGTTATAAAAGAGATGAATCAACGGTTAAAAGGTACTAGAGAGCAAGTTAGGATATATCTTATATAAAATTAATAACATTATTCTATCATGAAAGTTTTTCTATTATATTTCTTGCAAGTAGGTTCAAAATGTTAAAGTTAGTAAATACAAAAATGTCATCCAACTGATGAATGTCTTCGAATACGAGGGTGAGTTCTGATATCTGATATTTTATCATATTAAGCTAAGTATGTCAAGTCCTGCCCGGTCAAAAAGTTTACTCTATGCATTTAACAAAGTTTATTTTTATTTCAGAATATTCGAATCATTTTAATCATATTCGATCCAGCCACAGATAAAACATTTTAGCATGAAACTTTCACGCCAGACCAGAATTTTAAAAATGTTCAATATCTTGATTATGGCAATGTCGGTAGTAATTATTCTTTAGACCTAATTCAATAAAAAAATGTTAGTTGCAAGTATCAAATTTTATTCAGGTTTTTTTTTTGGATTTTTGCTCATAACTCGAATACGCTGCAATAGCAATGTGAACTATAGGCCTAAATCTATGTAAGGAGGCGGTATTCGCACATGTCTAGTACATTGTTTTTTTTGTAGCTATAAGATTTCACAAGTGACAGTGGGGTTTTTACAAATATTTTCTGATTCTCAGTCAATTTTATATGGAGAATGTTTAAAATAGCGTAAAACGACTTATTTTATCAATATTATTATTTTTATATTTAAGTGTGTTAGAGGCGCATTAAGAAAGATACCGTAAAATTTACGGGACCGTCAAAGGTTTCTTTTATATGGTGCGTATAATGCTTAGTAATTAATTATAACAAGACTGATATGAAAATTAATGATTTTCGTGAAATATATATTACATACTTTTTTTCTTAATAATTACATTTTTATATATAGTTTGTACCCCAAAAATGAAATATATTTTTGAACTTTAAATTAATTTTATTTTTGATATTTCTCTTTCAAATGCATTTATTATTTGGATTATTTGGTTACAAATGTTGCACGAAGCAACAAATTCTGTTTAATATTTTTGTGGTTTCGAACAAAAATTTTACTGTTTAAATGATCTTAATGGACTTGTGTCCTCATTTTTTAGTGTTCGATTTCTCAATTGTTGATTTAAATTGATGATAATAAATGTGTATTGGCGTGTCTATTTTATTAAATATCTAAATATTGACGGAGATATAGCAATTAAAAGTTTGAATTGTAGTTTTAGCGCTAGAAATGGTCGGCCATATTTGTATGACGTGAAATGCATTTTCACGTCTGTTATATGTTCAGTAGGTCAGTGTTGTGGTAATGTTCTGTAGCTGTTGGTAGTCAAATAATCAAGTCAAGTCAAAGAATAATAAGTTTTTATTTTATTTAACCCTGCTAAGGCAGACATAATATTGAAATTTTATTGTTCCTTGAAATATCTGTAAATAATATTTGATATTTTGATATATATATACACATAGCAGAGATTTACGATCTGTAAGGTTGGTAAGGTTACATAAGGATTGTGATGTCACATGCACTTGGAATGCCTTTAATAATTAAAAAGACAAAATGACTTTTTTAATGGTTAATATCTCTTAACATATAATGAGTTATTAAAAAATAATTGAACATTTGAGGTTCTAGTAACCCACTTTATCAATATATAGTACACTTTTATCGAAATTAAGACATAGGACACAAGCCCATTGAGTCACAAGAAAATGGTCTAATGGTCTTCTTCGTAAATGCACGTCTTTAGGTCGCTTTAACAGATAAATGTATGTTCTTATGTTCTTTTTAATGAGATGAAGTGGTAAACTTCTATCACATTCGTTGCAGAAAAATAGTTTTAAACCTAAATGTGATTTTTAATGTGGTTCTAAATTAGATGAACGATTAAATCAATACATAAATCAGTGAATATTCAATCTCAATCGAAAATTTCAATCAAGAATCGAAATGGTTACAAGCTTTATCATGTGGCATTAACTTTAAATTGCATTTTCTACAATTTACTGTTCTCCATTTCATGCACACTAAAAACATGGAAATTTAATATTATTCAAAATTAATTAAAACAAAATAGTATTTTCTGTCACAATTAGCCCAATTTAATTTTAGTACTATTGGTACTATTTGAACATTAGGTGAAAAGTTCTGTTATGAGCATCTTAAGTAAAAAATCATTGGGCTATTGTTAATTTTGGTAATTATTTTACTCAGTGCTTTCTATTTAAAAATAGACAATATTAACTAGTAAAGTTGACATTTCTAATTTACAGTTAAAAATAAAATGACAATGTTTCATATACAAGTCAAAATGGCGTTGTACTTTACATTTATTGTTCAACTTTAACCAGGACTATTGCTTATTACTTAATAAAACATGATATAATAATTATTACGCAGTCATTAGGTATGACTATATTCAAAGCACCATAAAACACAAATGCAGTAGTTTCTTTTAGAGCTTCAAAACAAAAAATGCCAGGAGTATTAAATACATTTTGACAGATCATTGTAAAAGTTAAATTAATATTTTTCCGAAAAAAAAAACTAGGTATATTCTTCTAGATATCTAAGAGTGGAGTATGCAATAATATAGGTAAGTATTATTACATTTTAATTTTAATTGAAATGTTGTGTAAGGTATTTCGTATTTATTATACTTTTATGAATAATGCACAAAACAATTAATCATAAATAAGCTAGTAATTTACAACATTCCCTAGAATGCTTATTTTCGTTTTAATTCTATTTTTATTATTCAACCATATATTACAGCACAGTTTCTACGGTAATTGTACTTAACTTCACATATTTATCTGTATTTTATCGTCTTAATTATGTTCTATTTTTTGAGTAATAATCCGGTAAATTTAAACATAAAAATAGTGGTCAAATAACAAAAATTCCCGGAGAGCCAAATATTGGTGGAGAGCTGGGGTTTACCATTACAAATAAAGTTTTAAAAATCACCATCGATTCTATGTGTGCTTCAAAAGTTATTCGGGGTCAAAGGTCAAAATTTGAGGTTTTTTGGATTTTCCTCAAAAACGGTAAGCTTTATCAAAAAAAAGCTCAAACCAAAGTTGTACATCTTAAAATTCTCCACAAAAATGGTCCTTATATCTTTTCCCTAAGAGTTACCATTCCTGAGTTATCGCGATTCTAAGAATTTTTGTTATTTTAAATGTCTATATTGACCGGGCTATAAGTTTCTTTTTGTTTTTAGAAACAGTTAAATTTTTATATCAAAATGTAAAAGTGCAAATGCAAATATAATTATTGCAGTTTATATTTCCTTCTTAATTAACGTCTATAATATCATTGTTATCAAGATTGTCATAATCAAGATATTCAACATCTTCAAAATCCTGGTCATCATCTTGCGTGGAAATTTCATACATGCCTTCAGGTGGATGATTGTTTGATTCAAATAGTTCGGATATTCTAAAACAAAAATTAAATTTATTACTAAAACGAAAAGAATTAAGCCCCGTTCCCACTCACTGTTTTTAGTTTTAACACTGTTTTAAGGTTCTAACTAGGGCTTCTGGACCCGAACTCATTTAGTATTGGCAATAACCCCGAACCCGAGTAGACAACTCGACGAATCCGGGTCCGAATGATTTTGATGGTGTAAATGCAAAACTAAATAAAACCTAATGCCACTCGAATTACACAGCCTAAAAATTAAAAAAATATTACTTAAATATTTATTTATATACCTATATATATACAGGGTGTCCCAAAAGTCAACGTCAAGCCGGAATTGGGTCATAGGCCAAATTATAACAGTTATCAAAAAAATATTTTAAAAAATTTAATTCGAATGTTTTAAAAATCATTGCCATTTAAAAAAAATCGTGAAATTCTGCACCCTTCATAACTTCATAACTTTTACAAAAAAAAAATTTCTTATGTGATCCTGAATAATATTTGTGTAAACTCTTGCCTAAAATGTAAAGCCAACTGCTCCAGCTTGGAAGAAATTGTCTTTTTTTGTCTAACCAAATATTCAAGATTAATTCTTCGCCCAACTTTGAGCTGAAAAAAAAAGTACTATGCGAGTTTGACAAGTAACATTAAAAGTTGGCGCATTTAATAAGGATTCCAAAATAGTATGACACTATTTTAGGAATACAAAAAAAGAACGCTAAATCTAGAAAAGGTTTATGCCGCGTTATGCAAGGTCAAACCAACTTCGACAGATAATAAAAGAACATTCTCGGTGTTTCCAAATTTTTGCACCAATGTAAAGACTAAACCTTAAGACACTAAAGGGTCTCACCCAGCCAAAAAATTAATTTTCCGATTTCATAATAAATTTTTGGGGAACTCCGTCTACATAGATAGAGACCATTAATAGAGATGTGGTAATTACTAACATCTCCGTCACAAAAATTATTTCAGCCGGCAGCGAATGACACAAAAAAATTGTTTGGGTATAGTCTTATCAAGCTGAATATACGTCGGAGTATATCACCTTCGGTTGATAGACTCGAAGATATTTCAAATCGTCTAAAATATTCTTTTCCTGAACGAAACCAAATATACTTTCTCCGTGTTGTAAAGGACACAGGACACATGTACAGGCTTCGATAAATCGTACTCAAATTGTAATCATACATATTCGACATTACTACGATACGATAAAATGTTTATAGGGTATTTATTTCAAACACGATTTCAGAATCATTTGCAATTGAGAGATGAGTGGAAAGACACATTCTGCGCAGGTCACATTATACATTTCCATCATTGAATGTCCTCTAAACAGGACACATTGCAATAATCACTAGGAATAAAATTAACAAATATAGTCAAAGTTACGATAGATCGGCGATGACGTATGGCTAGGAAATGCTGAACTAAGATTTGATGAACGTATTTCTCTTATTATACAGCAAAAATATATTTTATAACAGCGTCATCTATGAGAGCTACTGTGAAATAATTTAAAAAAACTATATGTACGAATATGTTTAGAAATTATTTATATTGAAATTAACTATTTTTTACTAAATTAACTTATTAAAGATTTAGTTGTCATGCACTTCTTAATTATTAATTAATGTTTATACATATTGAAATATTTGTAATGGATATTATTGTACTAAGTCAATAGCATTGAAATTGCAGTGATAAGGTGGAAGACACATACTTTGTGATGCGGTGAATTTCATATTCTTTTTATAAACGGTTTTCCTTAGCAAGAAACGAAAGTTCGGTTTTTAGCATTTCTGGTGTGGTTGAGATATTATTTTTTTGAAGATAAATAAGCAAATCGTTTTTTTTCATGTTGTGTTAGGTAGAGGTTCCAATATTATTTGGAATGTATGTTGCGTTATCCGTGATCATTAAGAATGGCTCATGTAAATTGGGAATAAGTTGTTCTTTAAACCATTTCTTGGACAATTCAGCATTCATATCATGGTAATCCAATATCTGACATTTTGTTGAAAATATTAGTGGCGCATTTTCTACTGAAATTAGTTTGCAAATAATTAATATTTCAGAATATTTTTTAAGTACATACATCTAAATATATTCTTACATTGAAAAATGAATCGCTTATTACGGCATCTTTAACAAATTCATCTTCATCTTCCGACTTAGCTTTGACACGATTACGTGTTTTCTGTGGTGAAATGGGTACTCCAAACCAGCATCAACTACACACTTTTTGACACTCACACTGATTTTTCTCCTATACTACATGCTTCTGTTGTCCTCTACACGTACAGAAAATGTTTGTACTGTAGGACTCCAATTATCCAGACTAATTGGGGTTCAAGTCAATCCGGAATTGTAGTTCTATTGCGGCTTTAAGTAATATTTGAATAATAAATAATCCAATATTTATGTTAAACTTTACCAATATTATAAATGTCAACGGCAATAATGTTGGTCCATCATTTTCAAAATATCGCAATGATTTTCTTTTCAAAGATCTAAATATTTCCACACTTATATGCTTAAAATATTATAATATTTGACAATAAATTTGACAGTTCGTTCTATTACAATAAATAAATTTGACAAATTTAAATTTGTTTACAAAATAAACACAGACATACGTTTATACATCAATCTATACTTAACATATCAGACAACTGGTGTTTTTTATCCTTTTCACTCCCATATACGAGTATATTATAGTAATAAGAGTGAGATAATGCTTTTTTAATATGTCGTAGCTTTATGCAGCTGAATTTTTAAAAGTATGACTCATCGCCGATCTATCGTAACTTTGACTATATATAGGTGTATGATAAAATACCAAATATAACTCACCTCCACGTTTGAAGAGAGCCATCAGTTTGATGATATTTTTGAACCTGCAGACAATAAATATATTAGAAAAACTTCATGCTAGGAAATCAATATTAATTTTTGGATTTAGACTAACTTTTTTTACATTTCTTCTTAACTGTTGTTTCTTTTTCTTTATAACTTTGCCAACATATTCATCATCAGATTCTGAACTGTTTGTGCTATGCTCGGACATCACATATTCATCTTCACTTTCTTCAGAACAGCTTGATGTTTCTGGAGAAGGCTTGTATATAACGAATTTGATTGGTGAAGTAGCTACATCACGAGTTTTTATCCACCTTATTGGCGATAAACTTCTATCGGAAACAGAGGGCTTACATGTTGTTCCTTTTCTTCTAACTTGAGGTTTGACCTGAATGCCAATTGACCTAGTTTTTTTTTCATTCAATGCCGGTGCTTTTTGTGGAAGATCGTCTGTTGATGGCAATATATGGTTAAAACGTCTCTAGTATATTATTAAAAATTAAATAACAAAAAGGAGATTAAACGCTGAGTAAAAATTAAAAAATAATAAATTAATTACAATTCGAGCACTTAATATAAGCTAACTTTAAGTTTTTTATAATAAACCACTTAAAATTAAACATGTTTTTAATTATCTTTCAATCCATATCAAAACATTTTAACATCGTTAATAAAAGATTGTTTTACTTAGTAACAAGCCTTTTTTTAACTTATTAATTAGTTTTGACTTTTGGCGTTTATTTAGAAAAGGATTTCCTTTTTTATAACAGTAAGATACAAGTCTTCGTATCATACCATTCCTGTATCAACAAAAGCAAGTTTTTAAAGTGCTTAGCTCATTTCCTGTCTATTTTTTTTTCATAGCAGCTGATGAAGTTAATGTATTTGCTGAGGATTTAAGTCATGATAAAGCCAGCAATTTTTCGTACATTACATTAGTCATCGTCTAAGTAACTACTCATGATAGCATGGAAAAAAAAACTAAAAGAGAGAGCTATCCAAGAAAACGCTGGCTCTAACAAAGTTAAAGAATGGATAATTTTAAAAAAAATCTTTAAAATGACGAAAGCTCGAGAACCATGTGACTTTTGCTGAGGTCATGTTAGGCTTATTCGATGCATTTGAGGCAGATTTACCCCCGGTGACGTGCCCTTTTTGGCAAATCCTGTATAAATTTAACCATTATTATATTGACCCTGAAACTTCATATATTTTTCACCTTCAAACTAATGACTACAGTCTAATAACTTTTTTGATAATTATAGCGGTTGAAAGCGGTTTACATTTAATTAGTGGAAAAAACATTTAAAGGCTAAAAAACAGACAAAAAAATTAGGAAAAACTTCCTTTTGTTAATAAAAATTGGTATTTGTTTACCGTATAATCGATTTTCAAATATCGAACGAGGTTTTGAAGACACATTACCCTATCCTATAAAAAAAGTACTAGCTCTATGTTCAATTAAAAAAGTGTATTTAATTTGGACATTGAAAAGTATGATATTTAACGAAAAGTAAATTAAAAGTCACGAAAATTTTATTTGAAACATGTATATTTTTTAAATTCATACTATAAATTTAGATGACTGACGCAAAATTAATGCACATGGCTTGCATTATTTTGCACTTTTGCCTTTTTGTTCTAATATTTGTTATTGTCAGTGATTATTGAAGCCACAATCATTCTAATACTACTATTAGATCTTTAAATTGAATTATGGGTCAGATGCAGAGTCGGAAATATCGTTATCGTACAGGTGAACAGTCATGAGTACTAAGTTATACACAATAACGTACATACGATTTGCTACATAGTTTACAAGAACACTGCTTCTATGTATAGCGTTATTCAAGAGTTAATACGGTAAATATTTACTTCGTGTACAAAAAAAATAAAAATTGGTAAAATTTTGACAAAATTACTCTAGTTTCGATTGTTTTAAGCTCATAATAAAGCAATCATCATAATAGATATGTATTATAATGTTTATTATATAACTTAAGTTTAAGAAATATTAAATGTTAATGGTTAAATTAGATAAATAAATATTAAAGCTGTCATTTTAATAAAATAGAGTTAACATAGGCCATTGTAATTAAAACTAAAACTATTTGTAAAAAATTGAAGTAATTTAAATGGTCACAAATAAATATATTTTATATATGCAACTGTAATTGAAGTTGCATAGTATCAGAACTGCATTTAAAAGTGAAATCTTATATCTATTTAAACAAAGAAATTTAGCTAATTAAATTAGTTATTAAATAACTTTCAACTTTTCAATTTAATTATTTATCGCGATTAATTAGTGTTTATCATAAATATAATATTTTTATTTATTTAATACACATTACTTCAAATTATGAATGGTTAATAATAAGAACTAAATATAACTTTCGAACGTAACCATGACGCAGACCTAATTTAAGCATAAATAATCTAGAATTCAGCTCCTTTTATTTCTATCCGACGAGAGGTCCTTACTAGCACGAGAAATAAGCAAATTAGGTCATTTGTACTTCGTTTCTGTAAGCAATTCTGCAGGTTTATTACAACAAATTAATTATTATATTAAATATATATTTTTAATTTGTTTTATTTGATTAGAACACTAATAAGCCAGCTAAACAATATGTTACATAACCTGGCGTTGTAAGTTCATATTTAATTTTCCATTTCAATCAGCCAAATACTTAATTTTTTTACCATTTATTACATTTTAAAAAGATGCGGAATTGTAATAGATAATATACTGAATTGCTATTATATTTTCTATATCAAAAGCACCTTAAATGACATTTTTTGCAATTTTGATTAATTATTTATTAAGTAAACATTTACTAAACAAATCAATTAAAATAAAATTAAAAAACATGAAAATAAAAATAAATATTTCAGGTTTCTATCGTACCTGCAACTGTAGAAGGAAGAGAAGTTCTGTCAGCTTCAGAAGTATATACCCATTTGCACTCTTGATATATGAAAGTTGAAAAAATAATACACAAAACATACGTTTTAAATATATGAAAATTTGAAGGTGAAATTTTTGAAGGATATTTTACAATACCTGGTTTTGACAACGATTTTATACGATTGTATTCTTCAAAAGCATCAGCTACTAAACGTTTTCTTTCTAAATACTTTCCTAATGAAATAGGCGAGTCTTTAGAATGTTTATCAATAGGTTTATCAAGCGCGAATATTCGATCGTATTCTTCGAGAGCATCTGCTACTAACCTCTTCCTTTTCAAATGGATTAGGTGAGTCCTTAGAACGTTTATAATTAGGTTGACAGTCAAAAACATGTGGAACTATACCGTTCTTTATTTTAATATGACATCCTGTTAACTTGTGTTTTACTAAATTTGCTGCGTCTTCTTCTAACTAGAATCAGTAAATGTAGAACATAAACAACATTTAGTAATATTTAAAATTAATGCTTAATGCTTATCTATATATTTATTTACATTAAAATGATCCTCGCAACAATAATAGGATCTACCAATTTTCGGTGTTTTGGTGGTACTTGCAGCTTTAAACCATGCAGCTTCATAATACTTTGGAGCTCTGACAAAAATTTTGTTTGGTGCATTACATGTACTATTTAGACACAAATAAACAAAGCAATTTTTAAAATGTTTATTCACTTTCTCTTCCATATTAAACAAAAATTAGTATTTCAGTATGTGCGTCCTAGCTACTTTTAGAGATTTATACAGATTTCCATTAATTTTTTATAATTAAAAAAAAATTAAAATGTTAGTTTCCAAATTCATTAACCAATATTTCATATAATGAGATAATGATGTTTAAACTTCAAACTGCATTTTCTGCAAATTGCTGTTCTCCATTTCATATACCCTAAAAAAAGAAAATTTATTTGAAATATTATTTTAAATAAATTAAAGGAAAATAGTATTTTCAGTCAGAATCAGCTTAATTTCATTTTAGACTATTTGTACATTTGCTGACACCCTTTATCACGCTAAATTAAATATAAAACACTGAAGTCATTTCACATAGAATCTTATGTAAAAAAAAACCATTGATCTATATATTGGTTATTTAGATAATTATTTTGCCCATTACTTTTTATTTAGAAATAGACAGTATTATTTATTAAAGTTGATTCTTTTAAATTTGAGGTTAGAAAAATCATGACATTTGTCATCAAGTGAAAATGGCGTCATAACTTACATTTATTGATCAACATTAACTGTATGTAACATTATGAATATTGTCAATTGCTTAATAAAAAATGATATAATTAATAATACGTTCTGATTATTTTAACTATATTAAAAGCACCATAAAACATACGAAAATGTAGTATTTTTTTTAAGTTTCAAAACAAAAAACGTAGTTGAATAGAACAAATGCCGCCAGGAGTATTAAATGCATTTTGACAGATAGAAAAGGCTGATTCATAAAACACAAGCAAATTAATGTATCTGTACCATTAAATTATCATTTTTCAGAAAGAAACTAACTATATTCTTCTAGATATCTAAGAGTTGAGTATGCAATAATATAGGTAAATATATTAACATTTTATGTTTAATTAAAATGTTTTGTAAGGGCGTGTTCTCACGGGGCGATTTGAGTTGAACGATCTTGGTTCATAATAGAATAAGAATAATTCAAGGAGTTGAGGTTCACACGATCCAAAGGAAAACTGATCGTCAATTAAAGTAGAAATTTAATTTTACTGTAAACGTCAGAAAATTAATAGCACGAAATATCTATTTATAAATTAATACAAAAAGATTTAAGAGATTATAGTTTTAAAATCCAAGTCAATCCAACGTAATCAACTGAATCCTGTTGTGGTTTAGCACTTAAGCTAACAAAAGAATTAAAAACAAAGTTTTTGAATATTTGGAAGAAAATGTAACATGTGCCGTTATTGGGTTCGGCGATAGATCTGAGAATACATAAAGTAGGTGCATCCGAAACAATAGTAAAAGAACTTGGGTTAGACGCCAAAGAACAATATGGAAACCATTTTAGGATGTTTTAAGAAAAAATTATTTATATGTAATTTTTATTATTTTTAAATTCGTATCTATTTTGTTTCTATTTTTATTATTTAAATATATAATGTAATTTAGATTGCTCATGAAATGTGAGTCATTAAATCTGTTTCAGATAATATTCTTCTTTTGTACGTATAGATAATTAATTACTGATCCGATCAAGTCGCCTCGTTCATAACACTCCTTTAAGTTTCTAACGAGTCGATACTAACGATCGATTTAACTCGGTCGAGTAAAATCGCCCCGTGAGAACATGGCTTAAGTTATCTCGTCTTTATTACTTTTTTTTAGGAATAATAACCAAATCAGTTTATCAACGAATATTACAACCAGCATTCCAATGAATGTAATAAAACATTTAATATGTTGGCTTATTTATTAAATAGTTATGTACTTTTACGCTATATACAATTTTTTATGTAGTGTAGTATATTGACAACTGACCACTTTGGCCACGACGCCTGGTGGTCAAAAGAAGTACTAGTTCTGGTGTGCACTTGATACACAATTTTGATTGGTTTAGTATAAATTTTTTAACCGTACGGAAAAAATGCAAGTTAGATAAATTGTAGAGAATTTAAATGCGCATCTAGCCGTACTATTTTAAAAATTTAAAAAATATATTTTACCATAGTTTTTGTGTTTTTCTGTTTTTGACCTCACGTTTTTTGACCATCACTAGGCGACAAAATCAAAAAGTCCACGTTGTTTGTTCTACAAGTTGTAAAACTTATTGTTTTAAACATATTTATACATTAGAAAAAAAAACACTTTTCATATAATTTTATGAAAAAAACGTGAAAAAACGTTTCGTAAATGTTGAAAATTAATTTTTGTTGGTCCACGTTTTTTCACGTTTTTTCATAAAATTATATGAAAAGTGTTTTTTTTTCTAATGTATAAATATGTTTAAAACAATAAGTTTTACAACTTGTAGAACAAACAACGTGGACTTTTTGATTTTGTCGCCTAGTTATGGTCAAAAAACGTGAGGTCAAAAACAGAAAAACACAAAAACTATGGTAAAATATTTTTTTAAAATTTTTAAAATAGTACGGCTAGATGCGCATTTAAATTCTCTACAATTTATCTAACTTGCATTTTTTCCGTACGGTTAAAAAATTTATACTAAACCATATACTTGTGTATCACAACGTCACTGTTTGGATTATCATTATTTTTACCACATTTTATCAAATGTCCAGCTTGCAGAATTTTTTCTGCATTTCTAACAATTTTCTGAGCTGGATTTGATCCAACCCAGTGAAAAAGTTGGTTTAAAGAAAACATAAATAATTAAAATTCATGACACTAATTCAATGTAAACTTATGGTTAATTCTTTGGTTGCACACCGGCAGTAGCCATGTTTTTTAAGCCCCGCCTAGTGGTCAGTTGTCAATAGTGTAGTAACTCTTATTGGGACAACTGGTACTATGATAACTTCATGCCACACAAAGATTTGCTCTGTATTTTATAAGAAAGTTTATTGGCTTGACTGTACATATTTTAGACACACGCCATTTAATCCAGATACCAATTCAGGAAGAATTATTTAAGTGCTCCAGAATAATAAAAAAATTAAAATATCTTATTTAAAAGGAAAGAAAAATCAACAGACATAGAAAATCAAAGAAACAAATATTTATATTTGCCTTTCATGTTGATTTTAGTTATAATTATTTTGAATAAGTACTTTAGGGTCACCATTAGAAGAATTTGATTCTTTATATTAAGTATAGACGTTATTAATTACATTTTTTTCTGGATAAAATTAGGAAATTTTGTAATGTAGAAATAATAATAGATTTTTGAATCTTTGCTTTAGATTACCTTCAGTATTTCAACAAAACAACATTGCTTTTAAAGAACGCCTTCAATGAAACTTCTAAATACGCCTCTTACTAATATACAAATTTATCTTAGTCCTCTGACGTCATATTTCCGAGCATCTCCAAGTTTAATGCATATGGCTGCCGTACTGTCATATTTCTAAGTGATTACTGTTTTACTTTAAATAAAAATTAATAAATAGTTTAAAAGTGCAAATTTAATTGAAGTTTCTCGTATTTTATACAAATAGCGATAAGAAAAATAATAGTTGGCAGGTAAAATATTGATAGTTGTTATTATCTTAAAGCAAATAGACTAACTCTTAACACTGGCGTCATTGTTAATTATATAGAACATGTTATTTTATTAGACTTTATGATACTGTTCAGAACTATATATTGGGGCCAAAGCACTATATATTGGGAGCTGCCAAAGAAATGTAAGAGGCAATAGGCAGCAGATGAATTAACTAGCTAGCTGAACTACATCATCAAAAATCAAGAAGGATTTTGGTTTATATACAAATACATTAATTACAATAAACATTGTTAACTAAAAATTGCGGTTTTTTTCTTATTTATAAAATTTTTGATACTTATAATAATGGGCTTGTGTCCTCATTTTTTAGTGGTCGATTTTTTAATTGTTGATTGAAATTGATGTTAATAAATGTGTATTAGCGTGTCTATTTTATTATATCTAAATATTGACGGAGATAAAGCAATTAAAAGTTTGAATTGTAGTTTGTAAATGGTCGGCCATATTTGTATGACGTAAAACGCATAACGTCAGTTTGCGTCAGTTATTTGTTGAGTAGGTCAGTGCTGTGGTAATGTTCTGTAGCTGTTGGTAGTCAAATAATCAAGCCAATTCAAAGGATATTAAGTTTTTATTTTATTTAACCCTGCTAAGGCAGACATAATATTTAAATTTGAGTGTTACTTGAAATAGCTGTAAATAATATTTCATATTTTTATATATAAATACATATAGCAGAGATTTATGAGCTGTAAGGTTAATAACCTTACACAAAGATTGTGATGTCACATGCACCTGAAATGTGTACAAAGTTGAATCCCTTTAATAATTAAAGAGACAAAATGACTTTTTTAATTGTAAATACCTCTTAACGTATAAGGAGTTATTAAAAAATAATTGAACATTCGAGGTTTTAGTAACCCACTTTATCAATATATAGTACACTTTTATAGAAATTAAGACATAGGACACAAGCCTATTCAAACATCCACGCATTGCCGCCTCTATTGTGTCTTGCAAGAACTTCTCGCCGAACAAAGGCAGAGGTTCCTGGCCAATAACATGAATATATCACAGGACCAAAGCTTAACATGGCAGTTACCGATCTATAATATATATATTATCTTTGGTAGCTAATATGTAGTTATTAAATCATATTAACCTTAACTATTGCTTAATTATTCAACACCATAAACACAGATCCTGACAATTAACAACTTATATAATTTTATTAAATAAAAGGAAAACTGATTTCTATATACAAGAGTCCGCCATTGATTCATTTTAATTTGAATGAGCTAAATTCTAAGTTAATAGGATTGCAACAGGTCAAAATTAAACATAAAGAAAGTGCAAAGTGTAATTAATAGTTATGTAATAATTCAAGGTGATTTTGGACGTATCTTATGACAAGAACAATGGAATTGGACGTCATAAGGCCGCACTTAACGATAAGCCATCGCTTACGTGTGAAAGCTATCGACAAGGCATCGAAGAAATCCACCAGTTAACCTAAGACACGAACTTCGCAGAAAGAACTTTGGCGCTTATTTTGCTTATTCCGACGGGGCTGTTTCACGATGGTCTGGTGTCGTGCCACCGATTTAGGTATTGTGAAAGCCCCGTCGGAAGTATTTGGTAACTATCAGACGTCTAAGTCGATTGGTTGAAAACATAGGTGAAGTTACCAACAAAAATTTAAAATATTAACTAAAAAAAAGTCCTTTTTAAATTCAAAATGTTATGATTAATAAATAAAATACACTTGTATTTAACAGTACAAACGTTTGTATTAAAATTGATTTAATGATAAAATGCGAAAATAACAATTAGACACCTAGAGTTACAGGAAAATAAATACAACATTTATTGTAATTAATTTATTATACTATAATAATTCTGTACGTATAATTTGTATCATAATTTGGAAATTGGAAATAAATGATACAAACTAATAAAATTAACAAAATAACATAATTCAACAACACTCATCAGAGTAATACAAGTACATTTACAGAAGCACATCATCGAAACTGTCAAATAACTACATTATTATCAATATAATCGTTTGTTGTTCTTGTCAAATAATCCTAACCTATATTTTTTTAAAGTCAAACTATTAAATATGCTAAATAAAAAATATTAAAACATAATTCGTATTTGCAAATATAAAAATTATAGGCAATTATTTAATTAGCTAGACCACTCTTTTTAAACTTGTACAAAAATTACTGTATTTTCATATGTTTTATTTTTAATATCATTCAATATTTGGAAAAAGATTAGATTTTTATATAGAATACTGTAGATTTCTACCAAGTCCGATGTCGGATCAGTGTTACCAGGCAGCTTAATAGGTGCCTGGTAAATAGCGTCGTATTCACGGCGTTTCCTAGACACGTCGTGTATCAGACGTCGTTGTCAGAGTTGCAAAATAAGTCTAATCTAATCTAATTTTTATTTTCGCACTTTATCATTAAATCAATTTTAATACAAACGTTTGTACTGTTTAATACAAGTATATGTTTATTTACTAATTTAAAAAAAAATAATTTAAAAAGAACTTTTTTTAGTTAATATTTTAAATTTTTGTTGGTAACTGTAGCTAAGTTTACGACCAATCCAATTTAACGTCAGGTAGTTATCAAACACTTCCGACGGGGCTTTCACAATACCTAAATCGATGGCACGACACCAGACCATCGTGAAACAGCCCCGTCGGATACAAATACGAACACGACGCCTGTTCTCTACCCGACGGAGTTGCAAAATAAGCCCCTACTAGAACCTAAGATGTCTAATTATTTTTTAATAGCACTTTATATGTTAGGAGATATTAACAATTAAAAAACTCATTTTGTCTCTTTAATTATTAAAGGAAAGATTCAACGTTGTATAACATTCCAAGACATGTTATCTTGCTATCTTTTTTATACAACAGAGCGTAAAATAGATATATTCCTAACAGAACTTTGACAACTTTACAGGTTACCAACCTAACAGCTCATAAATCTCTTCTATATGTATTTATATATCTAAATATGAAATATTATTTACAGCTCTTTCGAGGAACAATAACATTTCACCATAAGGTATTATTCTTTGAATTGACTTGGTTATTTCCACTACCAACAACTACAAAACATTACCACAGCGCTGACCTACTCATCAAATAACTGACGTATACAATGCATTTCACGTGATACAAACGGCCGACCATCTCTAGTGCTAAAACTACAATTTCAATTTTTAATGGTAAATCTCCGTCAATATTTAGATATTTAATAAAATAGACACACTAATACACATTTCTTAACATAAATTTCAATCAACAATTGAAAAATCGACCCCTAAAAAATGAGTACAACAAAAGAGTTCAAATATTTAATTTCTAGAAGCTATCGTTAGAGTCCAATTTAAAATGAAATATTTTACTTTCCTGTTAAAGCTAAATCTAGCAATCGCTTTAATTATATAAAACTATAACATCAGAATAAATGTGTGAACGATTTATTTTATCTTTATAAAGTATTTTAATGAACTGAACTAAAATTATAACAATGTTAACCATTTTCTTGTTCTTGGTAATACTCTTTGCACTTGCCACGGGCGCAAGTGAACAATGTACACCATACATGTGCAATTATGAAGGTTTTTGCACAGGAACCCCAAGTAACCCAACTTGTCACTGTTTGGATCAATATTACAAGGGAATGCGTTGCACGACTCCGGTTGATAATTGCAAGGTTAGACCATGTGACCAAACGAAACAAGTCTGCCGGTACGTATGCACCAAACAGTTCAAGATATTTTTATTATGTGTGTATTGTTGTACATTTGTAGCTTAAAAACATACTCTCTCCGAATTTGGTTGACTGAGATTTGGTGGTTGAAACAGCTCTGGATTTTATTGTAACACTCTTATATTACACACACAATTAAGTAATAGAATTCCATATTCATAGAACAAAAGATGGTTATTCTTAATTGTATTTAGTTTGCCTTCATTTTGTTGTTTTGGCTGTTGATGGTTTCTAAGCTGAATTATGGGGGAGAGGTTTCAATTTTTTTTTATTTATTTATATTTAGTTCATTGTGTGAAACTTTGAAATCGATTGAAGTAAAACTGTCGGAGATATAGAGTTTTAAGTCTTCACCTCTCAGGTTTAGTTTCGTCTTTTTTGCACACTCTTTCTTTACATAAAAGCCGAGGTAGCGCTGTCGAGTTTTTTTTAATTTTAACGTATTTTAAAATTACAAAGTATTATTATTTTCATTAAAAATCGGTACTTGACAATAAAGAAATACTCGACAAGGTTAACTGCAAAAGCTCATCAACTAATGAAATCATTTCGGTTTTTGATCATTTTTATATATAAATACATATAGCAGAGATTTATGAGCTGTAAGGTTGGTAACCTTACATAAGGATTGTGATGTCACATGCACTTGGAATGTGTACAACGTTGACAAAATGACTTTCTTAATTGGTAATATTTCTTAACATATAAGGAGTTATTAAAAAATAATTGAACATTTGAGGTTCTAGTAACCCACTTTATTAATATATAGTACACTTTTATAGAAATTAAGACATAGGACACAAGCCCATTATTGCTATCTCTTTTATACAACAGAGCGTAAAAGAGATAGATTTACAGCTCATAAATCTCTGCTATATGTATTTATACATAAAATATCAAATATTATTTACAGCTATTACAAAGAACAATAAAATTTCAATATTATGTCTGCCTTAGCAGGGTTAAATAAAATAAAAACTTATTATTCTTTGACTGGACTTGATTATTTCGACTACCAAAGGCTACAACACATTACCTCAACACTGACCTATTCAACAAATAACTGACGTTAAAGTGCATTTTACGTCACACAAAAAAATGGCCGACCATTTCTAGCGGTAAAACTACAATTTCAATTTTTAATTGCTATATTTCCGTCAACATTTAGATATTTAATAAAATAGACACAAAATACACATTTAATAACATCAATCTCAATCAACAATTGAAAAATCGACCACTAAAAAATGAGGACACAAGGCCAATACAATGATTTCAAATTTCTCATTTTTTGGTCAATTTTAACTTATTTCTATTTCTCATTAAAAAGTGGTAAAATGAGTATTACGAAGTTATTAGCACTTGTTTTGAGTATACAACAATCATCATAACACGTACGAAAATGCAGTAGTTTTTTTGTAAATTAAAAAACAAAAGGTGTAGATACATCGAATAATTATCATAATTATCTTACACCTTAGTGGGTGTTAGCTAGATTACCATTTGTGGTTTTATAGCAGTTTGATGTTATATAAATCCTGAGTTGAGCCCCCATATACAATATGGTTTATTAAGAATAAGTTAACATATAACTTTTGAATAATAGTAGTTCATTTAATTATTTCATAAAGAAAAAACAATTACATCACAATCAAGTTAATAATTCAAAGAGTTCACAATGATAATAACACTTGATTATATACAATGCTTAGGTTTAAAGACCTTATTACAATGATTGCATATCACAAAGTAATGCGTAGTATAAATAGTACGTAGGTCACATTCACAACGATTTATAATGATAAAAACAACCTAGTAATTAACACTATACTTGTTTGCAAAAACTCCACTATTTACACCTATAACAATAAAAAATATTACAGCTAGCAATATAGTTAAACTGGATTACAATTCTCAATGCCATGAACAACTAGTTAACACAACATTTCCTGAATTTACAAATGATGTCATACACACTGTGTATATCTACAAATATCTGCCATTATCAATCATTTGCCGCGCAAAAACATGTACCGTCAGCATACAATAGCTAGCGAACGCCTTTGAACTGTTCTCTGTTAGCGAACTGTTAAGTGGACGCTGTTATGCATTCATGTGTCAAGCGCCAAAATATTAAAAATTGAGTTAAGCACGAAATGTTGTTTCTAATACAATAAATAAAAATATTTTTTATGAACTATGTCATAAAAAAATTTGCATTCGATGTAAAAGCTTAAACTTATTATTACAATATCTCAATGCAGAATTCTCGTTTTGCAAAAATGGTTCATCCGCCTAAAGCATTGTTTCTGACCAACCACAAATCATTAACATTGGTAAAATGAAAAAAGGAAAGAAATTAATTACATTGAATGATATTGAATTACCGAATTTATGGCCACAGGGAAAAGCTTTATCTTCAGCTAAAATTTCTGATTTAAATGAATTGTTCAAATTAGTTCCACCAGACTGTCAAGAATTTTACAATTTTCTCAAAGATGCTGAATCAGCTGATTTTATCGATGATATTGAAGGACTAGGAAACACATTAGACTTCGCCATTGATCCTGATGATGAAGATGAGAATCAGTAATAATAAATCAAAAAGAGCACTAAAAAATAATATTACCTTAAATAAATAAAAAATAATAATTTTTATTCACGATTTTCATATTATTATTTAGAAATTTATTGATGAGAAATTTGTTATAACTTCCGTTTCAATGTTAGGATATATTAATATCACTTAAAAACTATTGATGTAATTTTGATAAAAAGTTCGTATGTCACTGTTGATAAATTTAATAAAAGAATAATTCCAATAAAAATCCAATTCTAATTTGTGAAGTATAAACCTTAAATTATTTTATTAATATAAATAGTCCATAAGTTAATTTGCTTTTATGTGTCAAGAGACTTTGAAACATTTTTACAAATTTAATTAAGCATATTGAATTTTGCAATAATATTTTTTTATATTTTATCAGTTATTCTTTAAATTCATGATATTCCAATGAATAATTCATGAATATCTGTAATAGTTCTAATATTTACTTGCTTATATGATAAAAATAATTCTAATTATTCTTATCTGAACAATTTGAATTAGAAAAACTAGAATGTTAATTTTCTCAAATCCCAGTATCTGGCGCTTGACACATGAATGCATAACAGCGTCCAAGTTGGTCCAAGTGAACAACTAGTGGTCCACAAGTTGTTTCAAAGCGGCGCTTGTAACATTTAAATATATCTTAATATTAGCAAAGTTCTTCACCTATTTTACAGAGTTCTTTATAATTATTATTTCTTAAAAAGTAATTATATTTAAACTTAAATTATTTCCCACAATTATATATTAATTATGTCGTCAAGAAACGTTATTGAAAATATGCTGTTTTTATCGATTCGACCGTACCCCCTTTTAAGGTGTAAACGCAGTGAGATGGACCTTCATCTCCCCGCGTTGTCTTTTAAACATATGTTACTTATTCATTTCTTACGAGATCAAATACGATGGTATTTTATTAGCAGAGGAGATACATTTACCGTACAAGGCGGTAAGGCAAATAAAATATCTGCATATCTAGTTTCTGTATATGATATCATAGTACAGTATACTTTACGATATATGTGTATTGTGATTTCTATATAAGTGTGTTCACATCTATTTTAACAAAAGGGGGTAGGGGCTAAACGACGAATTCCGAAGTTTTCGGCGGATTAGTTGAGCGGTTAGAACTCTCAAAGCAAGCCGGCTTCTGTGTTTTCCTCTTCTTTCTTTCGGACTTCTGCCGATTATTGTGTCACAATACATACATACCATGTACCGATACGACAGTACGCCAAGTCAAACTTGTGTACTGTAGGGGGTGTATTGGAGTTGTTTTGCTCTAACATAGTTTATCATGAGAGCAAACTTTTACTTTCATTTTATTTCCACTGGTATGAAAGAGGTAATTGCATTTTCTTTAATATCCCCTTCCAGTATATTCGTTTGGTCCCTTCCATGTATGAGAGCTGCGTAACGCCCGTATTCGGACGACTTTGCCGCTTACAGTGACAGAGGGTTCATTACATTTACAGGGGTTCAGGGGTTCAGATAGGTAGCGTAGTAGCGTGTGTACGTCCGGCTAAAATTCGCTGAAATACGCTTGCAGTGTGCGACAAGCCTTGAACACATATAGTATAAGCGTGACGCTTTACGTTAAATATTTTAATAGCTCGACAACTTGGAAGCCACATGAAATGATTCTCGGAGTGATTTTATCTCTAATAATTTGTTCTTGCCGAGATCTGTATAGATTCGAAGCACAGCCGCAGCAACATCCTGTGTTAAACGTTGATAATCATGTTTTGAAGCAATTAATTCGCAGCTAGTGCCCTCTGCCACCGAATTAATTAATAATCTATTGCAATACTGCATAATTTAATAATGTTTATATTTTTAGAAAACATATGGGAGGCCGTTTTTGCGAGTGCAAGAATTCTTCACTGGCTGGCGAAAACTGTGACGTCAGCTTGGGCTTTAGAAGCAAACTGTCAAATAGTTATGTTCTCTTCACACACATGGTAAAAGCCAATGATGTTGTCCCACTTATGATCGTCATGGATGAACTCTTCGTTGGATCATATTCGTTATCTCTTTCTTGGGAGTTTGGTCCTATACTTATAAAGATCATGGATAAATCTTTAGTAGAATCGGAATTTAAAAAAACTATTAATTTACAAGATACTGCTAAAAACTATAAAATTAAATGTCATAGTGATATTCCAAAAAGTAAGTATGAAGCAGTGTATTCACCGACACATACATTTCTCAAAACAGAATCGTCCAATGCTATGCAATTGAGATTTTTACAAACAAAATATTAATTTCTCCCTGTAATGGTTAAAGAGCCTTGATTTCCTACCCGTCTTTATATGCTCAATAATATTAAGAACAGTTTAAGCAGCAGAAATAGAGATCAAACTGTTTTAAGTGCGAACGAGACGGTGCCATACCGCGAGAGTGAGGAGGAGAATGTTTTTAGGTTCAATCAAGTCGTACACGGCAGAGCAACGCGAATTTTGTGTGTGCACGGTTTTCTAAAACGTTCGTTCGCTCAATCGCGTGCGTCGTCTTATGCGGTGAGGCGCCAAGTAATGCAACCATTCCCTCGTGGAACCAGAGCAATATTGTCAACACAATGTTGGGGACAGTTTCCCCAACGGGTATGTGAATCGACAAAATTGCAGTTTCTGTGGTGAATCTAATCCTCTCATACTTCAGCAACGTCCAATGCATAGCCGTAAAGTGACCGTATCTCGAGTTTAAAGTTTGCTTACATTACAACCTTTACTTGAAACTTGGTATCAGCAAAGCTGAGCCCCGTCCCATGCAACAAACAACTCGATGGATCCACTACACGAATTGTTCCCTGGAAAATTTATTTCGGGAAGAGGCACATTGCATGACCCTCAGGAGATGGCTTACCAGACCTTACTCCATGCGATTTCTTTCTTTAGGTTACCTTAAGTCAAATGTGTACGATAAACGCCTACAAATCTTTGCAGTTGAGGACAAACACCACACAAAGAATTGCGTCGTTGTCTATTTGTTGTCTAAATTTGAAGCCGACAGACCAGCGCGCGGAGTCGGTAAAAAAACATCCGACTCGCACTCCGCTTCCGACTTCGACTCCGCCTCGGGCGACATAAACGACTCTATTTATTTATTTTACTGCTTTTTGAGAAGTGAAATCAACATGCATTAGCATACTCAGAAATTCTCTTAAGGATATTGTAATCCTCGCCGTCACTAAATGTAATCAGCGCTCGGCTATTGTCAATTAATTAGTTGGAAAGAGAGCTATATTGTAATTATAGCACTTAAAACAATCAGATCTCCAACGGGTAGAGGTTCCACGGGAAATTTAAATCAACCGGTCAAAAGATAACAGGAAAACACACACTTGTTTAATAACATATATATATATATATATATATATATATATATATATATATATATATATTTAAAGCGATATAAACTTGAAAGAGTATTTACACTACACACAACAGTATCAATACTCGATTTACTTAATTACACATATAGAACTATCAAATTGATAAAGGAATAATAATTACAGGTTGCGATCTGGCACTACTATGTAAAAGTCGCGGTATTTGATAAACGTGATGTGAAGCCGCGCAACGCTCAGGAGTTCGGTACCTGAGAATCGACAAGCTTCTAGATGTAGATCGGTTGATGAACAAAATCAGACTCCCTCTAAAATTTAAATTAACAACATATTTCGTTCTTAATTAGTATGAGTGAATTAGCAAGAAACGCTATATAGCCATCTCATGTGTACGGTGCTCAGAAAACTCATATGTTGATTCTAGGAATTAAATTCTTTAGGGTGCACTTAGGATGCAATTATGCCTCTCACTCTGCCTTGCATAATTAGTAGTGCCATCTCATTAACATATGTGTTTCTTAAGATTAGGGCGAGTTCATTATGCAAGTTGTTAGGGGTGTCCATTTGCTCACTTGGATAATGGGTCTCACTTATTTTAATATATCTACTATTAAACAAATTTTATGAACCACATTGAACCAGAAATTGGAATAAATCCGCGTAATGAAGTCCCGCGGATTACAATATCACGTAAATAGTTTTACATACTTTACAAGGCTCTGTCATCTCATTTTCGTACAATTTTACCGACTCCTCGACTTCGATTCCAACCCGATTATGAGCTCTTTATTCCTAACGTCGATATGTTATTTCTAAAACATTATATTGTTCTCCACATTAATTAAATAATTTCATACATTACCTGAATAAATTCATATATTTTCTTTTTGAGAAATGGTTAATACTCATAAATACAATATATCGAGAATCACTGGCAATCTCTATGCGTGAATGATGAAGAGAATCTTAAATTTTGAAACCGTCATAGTACTACGCTGTATTAAAAATTATTTTATGACACAGCTGCTGCCTACTACATGGTACATCCATTGCTAGTCACCAACTTAGGAAATTTCTCTATTAAACTGAGTATCGAAGATGACGCTTCCAACGCTGTGTTTTATGCTTATGACTATGAATTCATTGTTTTAAATCAAATGGATTATTGTTTCCCAACTATAGAACTGGAAGGCTGGTGAGTCATTATACATAGACTATAGTTTACCTCCGTCGGCGGCGACTTTTGTGTAGGAATTGAATTTTATTTCAAATTTTAACTCCATTTTTTAATTGAAATATTTAACCCGTTCTATATTAATTTTGCATATAAAAACAAATAATTTTTCATATAAACTGACAAAAAAAATATATTTTTTTTTACAAAATAAGAAATATTTTCAATTTATTCGTTATTTGACTAACTTTTTTTTCGAAATTTGGGATTTCTTTTTTGATTCGTAAATTAGGTATCAAAGTTAGGCCATATACAAAATTTCAAGTTTCTAGCACAATTATTATCTCTCGGCAAAAACCGCCCCCGTGCCCCCCAATAAAATTTTGATTTTTCTTTAATAAGATATTCAATTATTACACAATCCAAATTTTGAGCTTTCTCCAAAGTTTCCGAATGAGTTCCCTAATTTTCTCAACGCCCCTTTCATAAAATTTTGAATTTCTAAATTCTGAAATATGCGCGTATTCAATAGCGTAATGCACATGCAAAATTTTACCTTTCCACCTTTTACAAATTAAAAGTTATACAGCAAAAAGCCTATTTCTTGTCCCAGTTTTTCTAAAACTATGGGATTCCAGAAAATTAAGGGAAAAATCCGAGGACGCCAAATGTCTTAGAATTTTTTTCTCTACGAAATAAGAAGTTTTCAAGAAAATACGTGGAGCCGTTTTTGACCTACCATTCAAAATTCGAATCAACTATAAGAAAATAAACATACAGTTGGAACATTATAATATAGGACGAACATTACAATAGAAAGTTTTGAAAAAAAAAATTTGAATAATTAGAAGAAAGTTTTTATCGAGTTTTGTTTGTTTCTGTAATTAATTAATTAATATTCAATGATTAATATTTACTGTAACGTTGAGAAACGACTGCTTTTTCATTTTCTATTTATAAGGTCATTTATTTTGAAACTGACCCTAATTATGGTTCTGGCAGGTGAGTTCTTTATTGCAGCAGGAGCTCGTAATACTGCGCTACTATCATTCAAGGCATTCTGATACAAACAGTTCTAAAACCATAGCCTTTCATGTCTAATGAGAAACCGATTAAATTTGGAATGAGAAAACAAAGTAGCTGTCAGATCTGCTGGTAGGGACCATCCATTAATTACGTAACACGCAAAGGGGTGAAAGGGGGTACACAAATCGTGACAATGGTGGAGGAGTGATGTCACTTGTACTCTAAAGTATTATAACTACTTAAAAGTAGGACAACGATATGAACATTATACTACCTGTTATCCCAAACTGAACGACTCTAAGAAAAAGGCTTAGTAAGGACTAGATACACAGTGCTACACATTTTTTTTTCTATTTATTAAATTTAATAGCACCTTCTAAGCTTCCGCCCATATGTGCTGCTTTTTCCACTTAGTCTATCCCCCTTAATTTTTTAAATTTCAATTAAATTAATATATAATTATATAGGAACAAATAAAAGATGTACAAAGGAACTTATTATAACTCATTTTATCTAATTTACTATTCAATCTCATCCGCTGTGAAATTATCCCAAATCCCTTGCTTTAATTCTTCTCCTTCACTTCCTATTACTGTCTCTGCATCTCTTCTTCTTCTTGCTTCATAATTTTTCAATAGCATTTTCCTAGTTTTAAAAATCTCCTTCGCATACTCATTATAGTATCGATACCTAATCTCGTCATTTACTAGGTACTCTAGACTTCCAATTTCTCTGACTTTTATTCTATCTTGAAATTTAACTCTCGCTTCATTGTAGTCTGGGCATTCTTTTAATATATGCATCAGTGTTTCCCGTTCACCACATCTGCACTGTTCAGTATTGCACTGATAGAAGCAAAACATTTGTTACGCATTTTATATAGATTCAATTGGACATGGAATATTTAATTTAACTGTGTTTACATCACATTCAATTATTTAAATATTTCATTGTTATATAGAACCTTCTCCGCCTTAGAGAAAGGAATTTTTGAGTTAAGTTAAGATATAGTTCTAAGATAGTAGTTGTAATTATAAGTTCGTTCTTTAAAGGTTTAAATATATGGTAAACAGCTTACATCCGTTATTTTATTCACTTATAAATCCCTACACCCCGATAGCGATTTATAGAATAAAATATAAATAATTAAAATACATAATAAATTTCGCGCTCGATTAATTTCTTACGCGAACGTCCCTTATAGAAAACCAAAGGTTTTTTATAAAACTTAACATGCACCTATCATTACTCTCAACTCCAAGCTGGACTAACTTTGCTTTAATAGATCCAAGGCCGCTTACTAAAATGGATAAATACAGTCCAGGTTGAGACCACTTAATTTGCTTTACAAACTTGACATTCCTAATGTGGTGATAAGTTGTTTTCTCTTTTTTCGTCATATCCCATCCGTTCTGCCATGTAGTCATCAGTTTCTCATTCACTGCTTTTTTACATTTACAATTGTTCTTCCATGGTCTACCTCATCCCCATATATTGTTTTATTATTAATTTCGTTAAATGACATTCGCAAGTTTTTTCTGATATAATGGTACATTCCTGTTTTAACTACTTTCAAGTCTTTTGGTAACCTACCAGTTAGTATTTGTAGCGCATCTGTAGAGACTGTTCTGCAGAATCTTGAAATCAATAATAATACAAATCGTTGGGCTGCATCTAAATGCCTCCTTATACTGCTTTTATTTGCTTCCGTAAACCAAGCAGCACCGTACATTATGATTGGTACAACCATTCCTTCATAAAGAACTCTAAGTACCCTTGGTCGCAGTCCCTAATCCTTTCTTTTTACTCTGTTTAGTTTTCCCATGCATTTGCCTAATTTTTCCCTGATATAGTTAACGTAATCACCAAAATTTAGATTTTCATCTAGGATCATTCCCAAATACCTAATAGATTTTGTGCATGATATGGTATTCGCTTTATATTTAACTGTCGGAGCTCTTTTAAGTTTTCCTTTAAGCAGCATTAGTTTGGTTTTGTCCGTTGATATCTTCATTTTGTGTGTATCTATCCGGTTACTCATCTAGTGCACTATATGGTCAGCTTTGTTTTCAAATTGTTGCCTACTATTCCCTTTGACGAGAATTAATTTATCATCAGCGAAGCATATGTTGACATTCCCATTATGCGTATTTAATGTGTCCTCATCGAAAACAAAATTCCATTAAATGGGTCCTAGAACTGATCCTTGGGGGCTCCCATTTTAAGTCTCTTTCTTCATGATGTTGTATCCCGTTTGTAGTGCTAATTCCCTATGATGGAAATAATTTTCCATAATGCTATATAGTTGTCTAGAACATCTAGCTTGTCTTATTCTCCGTAAAACGCTATTCCACAATACATTATCAAAAGCACTTTTAATATCAATAAAGATTCCCGTTATATACTTTTCATCTGCTTGTTTCACTTTATTCAGAGCCATCACTAATGCATCCTCTGTGGATGTTCCTTTCTTAAAGCCAAATTGCATCTTAGCATCCAATCCTTGTAAATAATAATTAGCGAGTAGTCTCTAAGCAAGCAGCTTTTCTAGAATTTTCCTCAATACAGGCAACAACGTGATGGGACGATATGAGTTAACATCAGAAAGGTCTTTATCTTCATTCTTCAGGAAAACCTTTAATACCCAAATTTTCCAGATATTTGGAAACTTCATTTTCTTTAAACAATTGTTATAAAGTGTTTCTAGATACTGTGGGCATATTTCGTAGAAACTTTAAATCATTTTAAATGTTATTTTATCATTCCCTGGTGATTTCCCATCCTTAGTATTCATAACAGCATCCAATACTTCTTCAGAAATAAAATCTTCCTCCTCACCAGTCCCAGTATAATTTAAATTTTTATTTATAATTCGAGACTGTTCTTCATTTTCTTCAATATCGTCATTTAGTGCCGCTTTATTTAACTATAACTCAGCTGTTTCTTGCCAAGTCGCGGTAATATTATCTCCATCCTTTATTGAATAAAAAATTTCGTCTCCTCTGATTTTGTTAGCACTGAGTTTATATATTAATCCCCACGAATCCGCATTGCCTACATTCGTGACCAATTTCTTCCAAGAATCTTTCATCTTAAATTTTATTGCTTTGTTGTATTCACTACTAGCTTTTTTGAAATTCTTTTTATACACTTCAATCTCCTCTTTCCAAACCTGGTTCCTCTTTCCCCACTGAAATGTTCTTCTTGTATTTTTATACTTATTTCTCAAAGTAATAAGTTCAGCATCCCACCATGGCACTTTTCTGGAATATTTTTCAGTTCTCTTCATAGATGCATTGCAACTATGCATTATTGCTAATTATTATTATATTGCCATTATTGCCACCTTGGCCAATTCCTGAGCTTGTCTCTCACAGTCCAAATGCTTAATTCTACTAGGTTATCATTATTAAAAACTTTCCCTATTTTCTGTTGAAAAACTTCCCATTTAGCAGTTTTAATGTTGTAGTTCTTAATTCTATTCATAGTTGTGTTTCTTTCAGTTTTGTCCTTTTCATAGTACTTCATTGTAATGCACCTATGGACTAAGTGCCACACAGACACATTGAGATTTTTCGCCAATTGAACTACGCTTTGTCGTAGATAACGTTGAATTCTGGCCTTTACTTTTTAAACCATTTCTTGCCATGTTGTTTTAAAATGTCCACCTCCAAGGCGTTTTTTCATGCTCCAATATCATTGTAACATATGATGGTCCAATCTACATATATTTTGTTAAATGTAAATGTAGGAGATCATTAACAATGGCTGGTTAAGATTTGCGTTTGAATTTTTTTTCGATAGCTTTTTTTAACTGCGACGTAATACGATATGCTTCTATAGGCTTGTAAGCAACATAACAGACTGACACTTGTCAAAAACTGAGCGCCCTGTCATTAGCCGTTTGGTTGCTACAGCAGCGTGAAATTGGTAACACTTGAACGCTGACCCCTATATACATGTATATATATATATATATATATATATATATATATATATATATATATATATATGTATATATATATATATATATATATATATATATATATATATATATATATATATATATATACATATCGGTACTTGCTTATTAATTTGGCAGAGAAAATTTTATTTAATCTTATCATTGAGACACTGGCAGTATGTGGAGTTGCTCCATCTTGCTGAAAATGAGTTCTATTGTTCCGTGTCCAAGCGTCCAGCGGCCAGTTCAAGCGTCCGTGAAACTTGCAATTGCGGTACCAAAACTCATCAATCATTCGGCAGTATACCGAGAAAGTGACAGTTTCTCTCTCATTGAAAAAAAAACAACCGATTATTCCATCAGCTGATAGGGAGCACCATACTATCGTTTTAGGGGAGTGCAATCTCTTTTAATGCCGTTTACTTGGATTGTCGGGGTTCCAGTAACGCCTATTTGGTTTATTTATGTAGCCTTCAATGTGGAAATGAGCTTCATCGCTAAACAATATGTTTCCAAGCGTTCTGAGGGTCCGAAGTTCCAACATCGTCCTGGTGTGCGCTTCTCTTATAAAATAATCGTTTTAGTTTAATTTTTAGACGACTTGCATTTTATAGGAAGTTTTAAATTTTTTTTTCAAAATTATACGCACAGTTGACTTCCTAATACCTGTAAAGGGGGCAATCTTTCTCACCGATTTTCTTGAATTCAAATGATTTCTTGACGCACCTGTATCACACGTTCTGCCGTTGTGGCTGATGAGAACGGTTCAGGATGCGGCCTATTAACCATTGTCCCTTCTTGTGGGAATCTTTATACCCAGGACTTTATAAGCTGCGTGCTCGGACCTTCGTTTAACCGCGGAATATCAAAGTGGGAACAGAAAGCATGACGCGCTCGAATCAACGATTCACCACACTTTAAATATTGCTCCAAAGCAAACGAGCGATGCACTCCTGACCAATGACACATGATTACAAAGAAACATTGTAACAAAGACGACACAACAGACGTTCTCCCTTCCGCGACCCTTGCCCCGCTAATAAAAGAGTAGGAGTAAGGAGGCCTACTGGACCCCAACTTAATACAAATTTTACAAAAATAATATATACAGATGCATCCATTGATTTAGAAAGAAATAAAGCAGGATTTGCTATATATGAACAAATAAATTTCAGATATTATACATTTAAATTAAATAACAAAGTTTGCTCTTATACTGGTGAAAAATTAGCATTATTAAAAGCATTGGAAATTAATGAAAATATCAACAATAATAAAATTATAATAATAACGGATTCTTTAAGTGTTTTAAAAAATTTAAATTCTAATGATAACAAATCGAGCAATCGATAAATTTAGAAATTGAGATGAAAGTGAAATTACCTTCATATGAAATTTTTAATATAATCAAAAAATTAAACTTTAATTTAAGAAACACAGATTTCATTAACAAAAGTCAGTTAAAAGGAAGAGATTATTATATGTTACATCCAAATTTAAGTAAGAAGAGATGGTTTAGAAATGAGTCCCGCAAAATTATATCAACTATAATCAGAATCAAAAGTAATCATTGCAAAACTCCAGCTCACCTGTGCGAAATTAATATTAAATCTGACGATAGATGTCAATGTTGTGAAGAAGGAACTTTGGATCATATTATTTTGAATACATAAATTATAGTTTAGAAAGGTCAAAATTAAATAGTGATATATTAGATGTGATTAAAACTTTTCCTGTTAATACTAAATTTTTGTTATGTGATTCAAAATTAATTAGTGAATTATTGAAATATTTAGAAATTTGTAAAATTGAATTATAAATTATACAAGATGTATAACAAATGTTTGATGGTGGCTATGACGAAAAAAAGTCAAGGCAAATAAGTAAATAATTATAAATCCTATATTATAATGTCCGAGGTGTATGTTTGTTTTCTTATATGTTTATATTCTTATATGTTTACGCGATTCGTATGGTAGCTCGAAAACGGCTCCAGGGAAGTTTTTAAAAATTTCCTATTTCGTAGAGAAAAAAATTCTAAGACTTTTGCCGTCCCCGAATTTTTCCCTGAATTTCCTGGAAACCCGTAATTTTGGAAAAACTGGAAAAAAAGTGATCCCTTTTTTGCTCTATTACTTTCAAGTCGTAAAAGATAGAAAGTTGAAATTTTGCATGTGTATTAAGGTATTCAATGCTGACATTTCTCAAAAATTAGAAATTCAAAAATTGAAAAGGGGGGGGTTGAAGAAATTCGGGGGCCCGGTAGGGAACTTTGGAGAAAGTTCATATTCTGGATTCTAGAATAATTAAGTATATTATTAATAAAAAAAATATTCAAAATTTCAATATTTTATTTGGGGGTACGGGGGCAGTATTTGCCGAGAGTAAAAATTGTGCTAGAAAGTTGAAATTTTATATATAGGCTAACTTTGGTAACTTATTTACAAATCAAAAAAAAAAATCTCAAATTTTGAAAAAAAGTTGGTCAAATAACGCATAAATTGAAAATATTTTTTATTTTGATAAAAAAAATATATTTTTTTAGTCAATTTATATGTGTCAATGTTATGTGCGAGTTTATTTATTATTTCAATTTAAAAATAGAACAGTTAAATATTAAATGTAATTACGAATTATTTTATTGGATTCAAATATACACGCCAAAAAGACGCTTTACGACGGGGGTAAACTCTGGTGGAATTAAAATTTTTACATGAAGTTCAAGCCACACACAAAAGACAGACGTCGCTTGCGACGGGGGTAAAAGCTAGTACATATATATGTACATATGTACAGATATATATATATTTTTATATATTAGTAGCGTACTTCTTATAGCTCATTGGATAGTAACAGCCCGCTAAAGCTACCAATCTCTGAGGAGCATGTGATCTCTAGCAAGGTGATTGCCGGTTGTGGTCCAACATCTACGTTGAATTATTCCTGGTTTGCCAATGATGCATTCAATCAGAAAGAAGAAGTGATTAAGTTTGAAGACACATTTCCAAAATTAGTTTTGAAGCCTTACAGACTGGAATTTCCCGGAAAAGATATCGACACTACATGGAATATATCCGTTAGAGTAGACGAGAGGCCAAAAGTTGATAACCGGAACGGATATGCTATAAAAACGGTAAAGAAACTGCTATAAACTTTGTTATAATAATCAATTTAAGAATCCTTATTGAAAACTAACATGTTAAACAAAGGAAACTCTTTGGATGTGTAATTATGTCATTATTACATTATTAGTCACAAAGTTAGAAAAACTATTAACAAAATCAGAAGTGTGAGAGTCGATGTAAATGAAAATATATGGTAAAATTAGAGGATTCTTGATCCAATGTTTGTCTACATTTAATATCATGATAGATCTAAATAAATCACATCAATGATTATGCTCTCCTCCGGCCAACAGGCGACTAACTTTGCTGACACCATCATAGTGCAGGCGCTATAGGTAGTTGAGTATGCAAAATGTGAGGACCGGGAACTATGGTCGGATTCTTATACCTGAGACCCCAAATAATAACAAAATACATCTTGCCACCAGCTGTGATGGTCCCTTCCCGCTCCATTCACATCCCCCCTCCAATACTTAGCAAATATCGGGTGTCTTGGTCTATGATTCGATGGTTCTCATACAAAGAAACATTTTCTAGGATGCCATTTAGCTGGTGAATCACTGGGAGAAAGGATATGCGATATTTTGCCAGCATTACATGCTATAAGTGGTTGCGACACTACTAGCAGATTTGGCAGTAAAATGCAATGTTTGAAAGCTGCGTCTGAAGATTTTGTACAAACAGCCCTTATATCTTTGGGAAATTTTGACCTAAATAATGAACAATTGAAACAAATAAGAGTAGAGGGGTAAAAAAAATGGACCAAATATTTGACCGGCAAGATCCGAATCATTAATTTTTGACCTTTTCTTAACTTAAATCCTTGGTGGAATTCGGTCCTCACATTTTGCATACTCACTTACCTCTAGTGCCCGGTCTACATGTCACGTTGCAGTCGTTGAACAGGTTTTACCACAACGGAATTTTTTACTTCTAATTACGTTGTATTTTTACAAATTTGTATAAATTTGAAACAAATGAAATGAAAATATACGTTTTTTTATTAAATCTTTTTTAAAGATACAACATGCTTAAATATTAGCTCTTTTAATTTTTTCAGATACGAAGTCTTTTTAACGACTTAAACGACCTAAAATTTAACCATTTCTAATATATCATTTTCAATCGCCAATTAATTTAAATGGTTCTGAGATATTGATGAACGAAGACAGTTTTTAACGTTACGTTTTTTCTATATATTTACAATGCTGTCATTGCATTCAGGAAAAATGATTTCTCGGCAGGTATTTCTTCCTAAGCAGTTGCCCACACTGCCCAATGGATAATTCGGCCCTGATTACAGTTTTATATAAATTCAGTTTGCATCACAATTACAGAATTGAAGTGCAAAAACATTTGTACATTACCCGACCAAACATGAAAAAATTTCTAGAAGGTGACATTATTTTAATTGTTCGTTTTAAGATAGAACCACTTACATCTACTTCTATATTAAATTTTTTTAATGCTTGGTTGATAACGACCGGACCGATTTGACTTATTTCTTTTCAAATGTTCACAAAAGTCGGTTTTTAGGAAAACTATAATTAGAAAAACTAAAAGTACTTTCCTTTATAGGATTTTTGCTACTATGTACGCTAATGTCCTTTTACAACTGACAGTCGGTTGTTATTTAAGCTAATAAAAATTATACATGTATATATATATATACATATATATATATATAGGGTGTCCCAATATTCAACGATAAGCCGGCACCAGAAGGTGGTCCTGCCCATGATTACACAAGAAAAAAAAAAAAATTTTTCATTTTGTTTAGGAATTAGAAAAAAAATAATTTTTTTTTCGAAAATTGAAACATCTTAAGATGTTTTTAACTACCATGAC
The DNA here is from genome assembly GCA_963678705.1 of Panorpa germanica. NCBI lineage: Eukaryota > Metazoa > Arthropoda > Insecta > Mecoptera > Panorpidae > Panorpa > Panorpa germanica. The sequence continues at coordinate 13,951,439 of OY783208.1, forward strand.
CACAATTTTTCAAATATTTCTGATTTTTTAAATTATTTCAACACCATTTTTTTTAATTAATTCAACAATAAAAAACTTCTTTTGGGTATTGTAAAAGTGATAACTATCAACAACAATTTATGAAATATGGTTCTTGTTTAGAAATAGTATTTTTTTTTTATTGTTAGTTTTCCTGGAGTATTATACTATTTTGGAATCCTGATGAAAATCAGAAATATTTGAAAAATTGTGGTCATGGTAGTTAAAAACATCTTAAGGCGTTTCAATTTTCCAAAAAAAATTTTTTTTTTCTAATTCCTAAACAAAATGAGATAAATTTTTTCTTCATTTTTCTTGTGTAGTCATGAGTAGGACCACCTTGTGGTGCCAGCTATTGGTGAATTTTGGTACACCCTGTATATATATAGGGTGCGGCTGATTCAGTCGGTTGATGTCGTAGAGGAGCGGTAGTGCCCTCGAGGGGCGGGACAATAAAGGACCAGTGAGAAACGTGCCGTTAAAGCCTACTTTTCGAGCGGATGTTCTGTGATCGCAACCAAGCGCGCCTTTCGAAATCGCTTTAGTTTAGCTCCGTTGTCTCGGACCGGAAATCAATTGTTAGGTAAGTCACTAAGTTCAGATAAACTGCAAGTGCGACAAGACGAAGATCTGGAGTCCCTCAGCCCAATAAATCATCTGAGAGCATTAAGGCAGTAAGAGCATCAATGTTGCGATCGCCACGGCGTTCTTGAGTCGCAATTGTTGCCGAAGACGTTCTTGTTTTTAATGATGAAGCCCATTTTCATTTATGTGCATCCGTTAACAAACAAATCATGAGGGAACACTTCCCAGAGCACCTCATATTAATAAGGGGCGATTTAGAGTGGCCGTCCCGCTCTCATGATTTGGCACTTGTGATTTTTTTATGTGGGTTTTTTTTTAAATCCTTTGCTTATGTGAACCGTTCAAGGACCCTACATGATTTGAAGACCAACAACCAAGAAGAAATTGCCAACATAACGCCTACTACATTGGCACGAGTCATGATAAATGCCAGAAATCGGTTTAATTAGTGTATGGAGAATGGGGGACGTCACTTTCCTGAATTGATCTTTAAGACTAACTAAAACTTTACTTTATGTATGTGCCTACATTATAAAAAACAAATAAAAAATGTCTGATTCATACAATGGGATTTATTAAGTTTTGAAAAAAGGAGGTTATGCTGCCGCACCATGTATAAATATATATGTTCGCTTATTTTAATTTACTATAAGTACCCTTAAGATTTTGTTCTACTTCCAGTGTTTTGTGGAATACATAGTGGAACCCCCTGTAGCTGTCATCACAGGTGGTGAAAAAAGAACAGCCGGGTTAACCAGCGAAATAGTTGTCGATGGCAGCGATTCCTACGATCCCATGGACAAAGATGGACACACACCACTGAAGTACGTATGGCGCTGCTCCAGCTCGGTTGATCCCACAAGCCTGTATTGCCAGATGGAAATGACACAGTGTAAATAGAAACAAATCTTAATTTAATTCATAATTAGTGATTTAAATGAATCTTATCTCTTGGAAGGTTTGCTACTTTACTAATTTTACTTTTTTGTTTCGCTACTTTATTTGCTAGAAATATATTAACTGAGCTTAGCTCATATTCTCCTATACATCAACGTTAAAATTTGCATACGTTTAAAATTAAAAAAACTTTATTTTAGCAAGTAGAAATTTATTTATTAAAAAATTATTTGTCTTAGTTATAGAAACATAAACACGTAAAGACACTCATTAACAGACAAAACAACAAGAGAGAGGGAGAGAGCGATTCCGCAATCGTTAAGTCTTTATACTCTTAGCTAAAGCGGACCCGACTAAAAGACACACAGATACGCACAAACACAGAGGAGGACTATCTTAAAAGAAAAGAAAAAAGTGAATTCGATTTTAGAAAACACGCGCGTATTCGATTGTAACGTTGTGTCAAAATTTCAATCGTATTTGTTACGTAGTAATTTGGCGAGGTGCTGCTATCCTCTCTAGATTTTAACACTAAAGATTACAAACTTGTAAAGGCGTGTAGAGTGGATGAAGTTCCTGAACAATATGTGCTGCCAAATGCTACAAATTCGTGTGTACGAGCGATGGAAATTTGAAGGGATCCTGATTTTTTACCCTTCGATACATGCCGTACCACGTGCGCGGCTTGCGTTCTTAAATTACTGCGCAGTATCTTAATAATTAAAGAATAGCCACAATTAAAATAAGACAAAGAATTTACAAACTTCTTTTATTAACACAAAACAATTAACAACTATTTTAAAATTACATTTCCAGGAATTCTTAACCTTTTCGAAAAATTCTATAGTGTGACACTAATTCTAAATTCTTGTATTTTTATTATTTTTTATTATTTATTATATTAATTGTGTGCCTTTCGGCTTTACAATCTACATTATTATATTTCTTAATGCATTTCATATAAATTCAAAGTTAAAACTAAACTTAAACTATTCTAGACTATTACTACTTCGAATAGTACTTTCGGTTTCTTCTTTTCTTGATCCTCTCTCTTTATGTCCCCTACTCCTCCTTTATTTACACCGTTTCCTGCTTCTACTTCCTTATTGCCTGTATCTTCATCTATCACCTCTTGCCTTCCTTGTCTCCTCTCGACAAACCCTCTATTATCTTTTCACTATTCTTCCTGCCTTCTCTCTTCGTTTTCACTTCTCCACTTATGTCTATTACAGGCATAAACGCTTTATCTTTCCTATTTCCTCTTGACTCTCTTACTTTACTATTTCTTCGTGACTCTCTTCCTTTACTATTTTATTATTGTCTCTATCTCCGTCATCCACCTCATGTCCTTATCTGCTTTCTGAAAAACCTTTATTTTTCTGGACTGAAGTTTTAACTGTTTCTTCGCTACTTCTTTCTTACTCCTGCTTCCCTTCACTGCCTCTTTTAGTACTTTCTCTCTCTTCATGTTCCTTATGCAACTCAACTACGAGCTTATTTATTGTCCCTACATTATTAAAAATCCTGTTTTTTCTTTCCTTTTTTCTATTTCCGCCATCCACCTCCTTCCTTCACTGCCTCCCTTTAATAGCTGGCCAATATTCATTTCGCTCACTACTTTTTCTTTACACTCAAACTTAATGTGCTCCAGTGTTTCGTCCTCCGTTCCGCACACTCTACACTTTCTTTCCTCACTACTTTCCCAGTATCTGTATCCTTTTTCCTTATTTCCCAATCTAAACCTTGCTGTCCTAGTAGCAGTAGTACAGGATGCAGCAGCTTTTTTTTTTAAAAAGCCCGCCATTCAGTCGGTAGATGTCGTAGTAGACTGCTAGTGGTCTCGTTCGAGAGGCGGGACAATAAAGTTTTGTTTTTATATAGTTCTGTCGCCATCATGCGTCCAACCAACATCCTGGAAGGAATTGCCAACATAACGCCTGCTATACTGGTACGGGTCATAAGAAATGCAGAATTCGGTTTTCTCAATGTAAGAAGAATGGGGGATGTCACCTCCCTGATTTTATCTTCAAAACTAACTAAAACAAAACTTTATGTATGTGCCTACATTATAAAAAACAAATAGAAAAAATCTGATTCATACAATGAGTTTTATTAAGTTTTGAAAGAAGGAAGTTATGTGCCGCACCCTGTTTAATTATTTCCAGGGATCGACGCGTTAAATCACGCATTTGTCTTTTATGTGTTTTATATGTGTATGAGTTGTTTAACTCTTATTACCCAGAAATCAACGCAATAAAATTGTTGCGTTTAAAGTGTCCAGTTCTCTTAGTGACAGTTGCATTGTTGAAATCTTCAAGTACAATATCATATTCCTCATTGGATATATCACATTTCAGTTACAGCGGATACAATAACAGTGCCAGCAAACGAGTTGCAGCCAGGTAAATATACGTACAGCCTACAAGTTCAAACAACCAACAGATTAACAGAACACTTCAGCACAGAAGTGAAACAGGAGATTGAAGTTTTGGACGAGTGGACCCCACATTTATCAATCGTGTAAGTACTATAATATTGTAGCCAGAATACTTTCTCCGTTTATGTATCGGGATATTTGTGACAATAGTAAAAATTATTGTAAAAATAAATCCTAAATATATGTAATATGTCTTTGACAATTTCCTATAACAGAAGTGCCCAGTTGTATAAAGAAGAAACTATAAAAATCGATTTGTGGACTACTTGGTGGATGATAATGGGCTTGTGTTTTAATTTTTTAGTGTTTAGGGTATTGGCGTATCTATTTTATTAAATATCGTAATGTTGATTTGAATTGTAGTTTTAGCGCTAGAGATAGGCGGCTCCTTGTATCACGTAAAATGCATTTTATATGTCCGTTATTTTTTGAGAAGGTCAGTGCTGTGGTAATGTTTTGTAGGTGTTGGTAATCGAAATAATCAAAGCAAGTCAAAGAATAATAAGTTTTTATTTTATTTAACCCTGTTACGGGAGACATAATATTGAAATTTTATTGTTCCTTGAAATAGCTGTAAATAATATTTGAAATTTTGATATATAAATACATATAGCAGTGATATATGACCTGTAAGGTTGGTAACCTGTAAACTTGTCAGAGTTCTGTCAAAAATATATCTCTTTGACGCTCTGTTGTATAAAGGAGATAGCAACTAGCGGAATGCTGTACAATGTTGATAATTACAGAGACAAAATGAGTCTTTTAATTGTTGAAGAAGTTTTTAAAAAACAATTGGACATTTGAGGTTCTAGTAACCCACATTATCAATATATAGTACACTTTTATAGATATTGAAACATAGGAAATAAGCCAATTTTTAAAATTCTTATAAAAATATATGTGGTAATTAATGAAACAACTTAATTAAGAATAAACACAACACATGGATTTTCGTATAATATTTAACACTTAACAATTTATTTAATGTGGTACAACAATTAAAAACAATACTTTAATAACTAAGTTTAATATTAGAAAGTTCAAACAAGTAAGATTGTATTTTATATTATGAAAGCGCGTGGTATTTATTAATACATATTTTGATCACGCGGTATTTCAATAATATTTATTTGATTTGTATTTTGTAGGTTGAGTAGGTCTTACTTGCTTGAAGATTGTAGTAAAAGAGAAATTTAAAATGTATTTAATGACTAAAGTAAAAAATAGTAGAATGAAGGGAAGGGGAAACATCCCTTCTGGCAAGTGTAACTAAATTGTAACGTCACAGCAACCAAGACAAGTGGTTCTTGCACATGTGACATCTGTTGCTCTTATCTATCTGATAATACTAAAAAAGATCTACTGAACCCAAAAAAGGAAATAATTTGAGTTCAGACATATTTAAATCTTATGCAATAATATTATTTAGATTGACAATTGATTTTATAAGTAAATGTTTAATGAGAACAATTCCACTTTTCCTGGCTTAAGTTGAATTTGTCCAATATGCTTATATATATTTTCTGGGTCCAGCTATTATTATTATTTTATTTTAATATTTTTGCTATTAATTACTACATTCTTTCGCTTTAAACCAATAAATTACATATTATTGTAATTAATTACATTTCATTTGTATTCCTTCAAAAAGAAAAAAACAACTTAAACCCCTACTACTACTCTCCCATCTGTTTCTACTCTGCTTTCTTTCTCTTTCCTCGCTCCTCCTCTTTATATCCGCCATCCACCTCTTCTCTTCACTGCCACCCTTTAATAACTGCACAATTTTCTTTTCACTTTTTACTCTTTTCTCACATGAATACTAAATATGCTCCGGCATTTCTATCACTTTCTGGCACACCTGGGGCCCTATTCCTGAATTATGTGAACAATGCTCGCAATCGAACAGATTCGATCGAAACGAGTGAAGTAAGATTCGATCACAATTGTAAACACTATTCCTGAATACAATCGAAACTTACACTCTCCATTCGATTGAATATATTGTGTAGAACGTTTCGTAGACCAGCAAAATGCGGGAAATTTAAATTAATTTAAATATTTTTTGTAATTTTGATATCATTATCTGAACTATTATTTCTACCGTTTTTCTGGATTTTAAAAGAATCATTTATCTTAATATAGTACAAATTTATTATTGAATACAGAGTTTGCATAATAATTTATACATTCTCCTATTTATTAATTTTATAGAACTTTTAATCATTTCACAATTGAATTTTAAAAATTATATGCATTAATAGAATATTAGAATCTACTTATTATAATGTTCGTAATGTTCCAATTTAACATGGAAAACTCATAAGAACTCATAGATATTTATATAGATATTTATATATTTATATATATATATATATATATCCGGTAACAAAATCGTATATGGTATCTTCTAAACGGCGCCTACAAAGTTCTTCAAATTTTGGTATGATGTAAAGGACGAATTTCTAAGACTTTCTACGTCCCTGAATTTTCCCCTGAATTTCCGTGGAAAAACTTATAGTGGAAAAACTGAAAAATTCGAAAAAATAATTTTGCTAATATCTGACGAACTAGAAAAGATAGAAAACTGAAATTTGGTATGTGTATTGAGATCATAATTGTGCACATTTTCCAATAGTTGGAAATTTGAAATTTGAGTTCAGTAGCGGCGCGAATTTCTGGGGGCAATGTTAGAATAGAGTTAGGACGTTCAAACTAAATATGTAGGCTCGCTGTAGACAGTAATTAATGGAAAAAAATAAACAGCTCCAAATTTCCAGTGGCGGCGGGAGTTGAGACAATAAAAGCCAGAAATATTGAAAAAGAAGTATTAAAACTTTGGGTATGTATTAAGACACTAATTGTGCATGTTTGCCAATAATTGGATTACCAAAATTTTAATTCAGTAGCGGCGTGATTTTTTGGGGGCAATGTCGCAACAGAGCTAGAACGTTAAAATTTGGAACGGGGCCATATATAGAGTGTCATTAAAGACACACTATAGAAATTTGCAACTTTCCAGAGGCGGTGGGCGCTGGGGGCCAAAAACCAGATATTTGAAATATATAGAGATAAAAGGCTATAGTTTAGAATATATATTCTTAGATACAAATAAAATACATCCTCGTGCTAAAATTTAACAAACTTATTTAGTAGCGGAGGTATGTGGGGGGTACTAATGCTAAAATATAAATACAAAGCTGAAATTTAGTATGCAGATATAGATTGACATTATTATTACGAAAATATAAAAAAAACTACATTTTCTTAAGTGCAACATTAGAGTGGCGAGTGATAAACCGAATATAAGAACAATATACAACGGGGTACCATGGGGTACCGGGCCAATAGAGGTACAACGATGATATTTTGCATGTAGAATATTAAATAGAAGCTAAATAGTTCTCTATAAGTCAGATATTCAAATTACATTCAGTAGTAGAATTGGATTGATTTTTGGTGCGTTTGTTGTGCTGTGAAATCGAACAGGTGTGAGAGGTATAGGGGGGAAATAGTTAACAGCCCCAAATATCAAAAAATAGAAAAAGTAAAAAAATAGAAACTATGCACGTGCATATTTGCGAAAATAAATGTAACCTTAGTAGCGGCGTGAAATTGGTGAAGCGGGGGCGGGAAAACGCTTTGCCAAAGAACTCAATTTTGAAATTTCGATCATTTATAAAAGTAGGGGTAGATAAAGGTAGTGAGAGTTGTTACGAGCAAAATAGATTGCTATGCCTAAAATTTGACAATTTTATTTCAGGAGCGGGGATTAATGGGGAGACTAATATTATAACGTAAATATAAATACGAAATATAGAGTGTAAGATTACAGTACAGTTTTAATCATGTAAATGAATTGCTGTAATATCGAATTGGTAGTGTCTGATTGGAGAAGAGTGTGGCGCTGGGGTTCAGTTCTAAGTAACGGTGGTGTTAGAAGTAGATCGCCACTACTTCTAGCAGATTATAATGGCTCTGGGAGGTAACCGTATTGCAGAATATGTGCTTTGGTGCTAAAAGTGAGGGTGGCGGGGTATGGGGATTGAATCGAAAGTGCAATAACGGGAAGGAAAAGGCCTAGAGATGAGATTATTAGGAGCGAACTGCTAGGCTTTCTTAAAAACATAAATAAATTGATGTAATTAGTAGGTTTACATTGAAATTAGTGAAAATTTTATCAAAGATTTATCTTATCGAATAATTATTAAAAAATAATGTACTTCTAAGGATGAAATTTAGTATGCAGGTTGCCAGTAAAGTATTAATTTGGAAAACTAATTGTTAAGAGATTAGTACGCAGGGGGTGGAAGCGCACGATTATTTAATGATTGCGCTAAACGGGGGGTATAGGAAAGTGCCCTAATAAGCGATGATGTTTAGTTAAGCTGTAGTGTTGCAAGTGGGCGCATTATGGCAAAGGTGCAGATGATTACATTTAAAAGTGCGAGAACGATACAGAGCATGGAGCCAAGAGGTGATTGATGTTTAGGGGCGGGGCAGTGGACATTGTTCAATACTGTGCTTCATTATGGTAAATGATAATTTTACGCAGCGGGGGCGCTGTGAAAGTACTCTAAGGACCGACGATGCTCAGGGAAGAAGCGATGCAGAGTGCTAAAAGTAGGAGGCGCTTTATGGCAGAAGTTTAGAGGAATCAAATTAAAAGTTCGGAAACGTAAGAGAGCATGGAGCCAAGAGGTGACGATTGGGGCTTATGGGAGGGGGCACTGGAGACTGGTCAATACAGTGCTTTATTACTGTAAATAAAGGAATTATAACAAAATAATATTTTGCATTTTATTTGCGATATATACAGCAGACTTGGAGGGGGTAATGGAAAGAGAACAAGATGGGGGGGTGCTAATAGGAAGACACTACAAGATATGGACTTTAGCATACGCTGACGATATAGTCCTGTTGGCAAAAAGGGAAGGAGAGTTGCAGGAGATGGCTCACCGGCTAGGGAGATATATAGACAGGAAAGGACTAGAGTTAAATGTGGAAAAGACAAAAATTATGGTATTTAAAAAAGGGGGTGGAAAAAGAAGACATAAAAGGTGGAAATACAAGAGAGAGGACATTGAGGAAGTAGAAGAATTCAAATATCTGGGCTACACTTTTAAAAAGAGCATTGGAGAAGAGGATCAGATAAGGGAGGTAGCAAAGAAGGCGGAGCTAGCACTGCGACGGGTATGGGGACTAAGGGAAAAGGTATTTGGGGGGGACATACAAAAGAAAATATAGATGTTTGATAGACTGATAGCCAGTATGATGTTGTATGGAGCAGAGGTTTGGGGGTGGAAGGAGCAAGAAAAGTTGGCAAGAATACAGGTGAGATATATTAAATGGTTACTATGGCTGGACGGGTGCACGCCAGGATACATGGCTATGGAGGAGCTAAAAAGGGATAAGATACGAATTAAAACAGGGGAAAGAGCAGTAAAATACGAGGAGAAATTCCACAGAGCGGAAAGCAAAATTTTAAAGAAAATAAGAGAGGATAGCATAAAGAATGGGGAAAGGAGGAGGTACAAAAAAGAGAAAATAGTACTTTGAAAGGAATGGAATGGCGATCGAGGAAGCAGAGAGGAAAAGAGAAGGAGGTGGAAGAGGAGCTAAGGAGAAGGGATAAGGAGATACAACAGCAGGAGAGAATGGGAAAAATAGAAAAAAGTAACTACAATAAAAGATATAAAAGGTTATAAGAAAATACTGTGCCTCAGTACCTTATAGAAAAAGACATAAAACACATAAGAAGAATAGCAAGGTTTAGATTGGGAAATGAGGAAAAAGGAAACAGATACTGGGAAAAGAGTGAGGAAAGAAAGTGTAGAGTGTGCGGAGCGGAGGACGAAACACTGGAGCACATTAAGTTTGAGTGTAAGGAAAAAGTAGCTAGCGAAAGGAATATTGGCCAGCTATTAAAGGGAGGCAGTGAAGGAAAGAGGTGGATGGCGGAAATAGTAAGAAGGAAAGGAAAAACAGAAGAATAAATAAGTTGGTGGAGAATAATGTAAATTTAATTGTAAGTTGAAGTATATGAAATGTATTAAGAATGTAGATTGTAAAGCCGAAAGGCGAACAATAAACAATATTTCAGGATTATTTTCTATTTATCAAATAACTTTTATTTATTCACAAATATTAAATACACGTCGCTTTGCGACGGGGCGAAGCGCTAGTCATCCTATATTATAATGTTCCAACTGTTTGTTTCTATTCTTATATGTTTGGTACTGAATTTTGTATGGCAGCGCGAAAACGGCTCCGGCGATCTTTTTAAAAATTTCCTATTTCGTAGAGAAAAAAATTCTAAGACTTTTGGCGTCCCCGGATTTTTCCCTGAATTTCCTGGAAACCCGTAATTTTGGAAAAACTGGAAAAAAAGTGATCCCTTTTTTGCTGTATTACTTTTAAGTCGTAAACGATAGAAAGTTGAAATTTTGCATGTGTATTAAGGTATTCAATGCTGACATTTCTCAAAAATTAGAAATTCAAAAATTAAAAAAGGGGGGGTTGAAGAAATTCGGGGGCCCGTTAGGGAACTTTGGAGAAAGTTCATATTCTGGATTCTAGAATAACTAAGTATATTATCAATAAAAAAAAAATCAAAATTTAAAAATTTTATTGGGGGGCACGGGGGCAGTATTTGCCGAAAGTAAAAATTGTGCTAGAAAATTGAAATTTTGTATGTAGGCTAATCTTAGTTACTTATTTACGAATCGAAAAAAAAAATCGCAAATTTTGAAAAAAAGTTTGTCAAATAACGCATAAATTGAAAATATTTTTTATTTTGATAAAAAAAATATATTTTTTAGTCAATTTATATGTGTGGCGAGTTTATTTATTATTTCAATTTAAAAATAGAATTAAATATGAAATGTAATTACGAATTATTCCATTGGATTCAAATCATACACGACAAAAGGACGTCGCATTGCGACGGGGGTAAACTCTAGGGATCTTATATTCTTATATGTTTGGTAGTAAATTTTGTATGGCAGCGCGAAAACGGCTTCGTCAATGTTTTTGAAAATTGCCTGTTTCGTAGAGAAAATTTTTTTAAGACTTTTGGCGTCCCCGGATTTTTCCCTGAATTTCCTGGAAACCCGTAATTTTGGAAAAACTGGAAAAAAGTGAGCCTTTTTTGCTGTATTACTTTTAATTCGTAAAAGATGGAAAGTTGAAATTTTGCATGTGTATTAAGGTATTCAATGCTGACATTTCGCAAAAATTAGAAATTGAAAAATTGAAAAAGGGGGGTTGAACAAATTCGGGGGCCCGGTAGAAAACTTTGGAGAAAGTTCATATTCTAGATTCTTGAATAATTAGGTGTATTATTAATAAAAGAAAAATTTAAAATTTTATTTGGGGGCACGGGGGACAGTAATTTCCGAGTGTAAAAATTGTGCTAAAAAGTTGAAATTTTGTATATAGGCTAACCGTGGTAACTTATTTACTAATCGAAAAAAAATCCCAAATTTTGAAAAATAGTTGGTCAAATAACGCATGAATTGAAAATATTTTTTATTTTGATATAAAAAATATATTTCCTTAGTCAGTTTGAATGAAAAATTAATTGTTATAATATGTAAAATTAATATAGGACGAATTTATTTATTATTTCAGTTTAAAAATGGAATTAAATTTTGACATGAAATTCAAGCCACACACAAAAAACAAACGTCGCTTGCGACGGGGGTAAAAGCTAGTATATTATATTTGTTAAATTACGATAGATTAAAAAAAACAGCACTTATTTTAATAAGTATATTTAAGAATAAACACAATTTTATTAATAAATAAACAGTATATTCTATTATAAATAGGATCTATTAATTAAGTGTTTTGGCTACGTCTAGGTTCTGATTCTAATGGTTGTATTTTCTTAACTGTATTTCATTTTCCATATAATTTAACTCCGTTTTTTCAAGCATAGCTAAATTATTTAAAGTCATACTTCTTAGAGATGTCATTTTTAATAAATAAATATAAAGCGCAATAAAAAGTAATAGAAAATTTTAGGTTTACTTTAACAAATATTTATTTTTTTTGACATTTCAAAAAATAAAAAAATTGACTTCAGAAAAATAGAACAAGCAACACAAATTTTACTAAATATTCTTGCCTGAAACAGTGATAACTAATAAAAATCACTAAAATTTACTGTTCGATCCTACATTCGCAAGCTAAATAGTCGACGTGCAAATGTTCACTTTTTTGCTCGATTTCTCTGCTCGTAAATTTTTGTAAAATTTTCAGGAATACCACTTTTGAGTAAATCGAGTGATTTTTACGGAAAGAAGAAGAGTTTATGATTCGATTGGACTCGATTGGAATAGCGCACCTGGCACATCATTTTCTCCCTATTTTTCAGTATCATCTGCTTTTCTATTCGTATTCCAATCAGTTCTTCTTATGTTTCTAACCTCTTTTTCTCGTATGTATTCCGGTATCTCTTTCTCCCAAACCCAAATTTGCTAATAATATTTTTTTTCATTTTTTCCTGATGCTGTATTTCTCCGCCTCGCTCATTAGCTTCTCCTCCTAACTTGTACTTTATCTCTTCTGTTTTCTGCCTCATCTGTTGCCATTCCGTTCCTTGCTAGGTACTTCGTAAATAATTGGGTTTGGTTGTTATTTGAATGAATTTCATTATTTCTTCATAATCATAAATCTTGTGCAGTAACCACATTGAGAAATTCAGGAAATGCAAGATGGGAAAATAAATGAGAAAGAAGAGAGATATCGGCGTCGGCGGTGATAAAACTAAAAGTGGAAGGAGAAGAGATCAAGAATCTGACGGTGGAAAGACATAAAGAGATGCAACAACAGGATGATGGAGAACAAGAGGATAAACGAAGCAAACCATAATACCAGATACAGTTAATAATTGTTGAAAGGAATGCCACAATACCTAGAAAAACTGGGTGGTAAAGAAAAAGAGAATGATCGCGAGGTTTAGATTGGGGAATGAAGAAAGAGACTTCGACCCATAATGTTTCAATTTATTGACGTGATATAAAACGAAAAATAAATAGGATTACTTATTATATCTAACGAGAACGGAACGTTATTAAATTATTAGGATATCAAACGGAATATTACGCAGTAAAACAAAATTTAAAATTTAAATAAATAGATGTAAAGAAAATCACAACACATATTTTCTTAAAATTAAAAACTAAAATATAGGGATCGGAAAACGTAAACAATTGAGCGAAGTTTTGGCTTAGAAATTAATTGTAGAAATTAAACACAGAAAATTGAAATTTTGGAATAAAAGCATTAGTATTTAGACGATCAAGAGCAACCTGAGGTGATTCTTCTTGAACGTCTTCTCGGTTGTCTTAAAAGCACTTAAACCACACAAAACCAAGTGCACGCGATAAATAGTCATTGCCATACACTTCTTTCTATACATTATAAGTTTCAGTAGCGCGGTTTTTCAAGTTTCATGTGAAATTTCACAACAAATTGTTGCTCTATTGTTACACTCAACATTTTTCTTCGAAACAAAAAATAACTATTATGCGAACGAAGGCTTTACGTTATTTTATAGCTGCCCCTCGTACAAAGATATTAATTTAAATCAATTATTAGCATTAAAGGGTTAATTGTATTATCCGTTTGAAATTTACCACTTGTTTTGATTTGTAACCAGTTTTGTTGAAGACATAATGCCTCCATTTTGTTTCTACGATTCTAAGTTTCCTGTATTTGGCCACTTTGAGCTTAATCTAGTATTTTAAACTTATCTTTAGTTAAATTAAATGCCTTAGCAAGTACTGAACAGCTGGCGTATAATTCTTGTTCATTTTGGTAATAAAACGATGTGCTGTCAACTTCATTATTTAGCAGAACGCAGTAAAATATCTGTATACTAAATCGGTGTATCACAGAAGCTCGGGCAATATTTCACGAGTTTATGGCACAATTTTCGAACAATCCCTCTTTTCCTTATTGAATTTCCTAACAAAACTTTTGCATCAGATTTGGTCATAAAACATTCTTATTTTAATTGTCGCCTTAAATTTTATAGGTGTATTAAAAACTGTGATCGAATCCCGTCGAACCACCAGGAGGTGATTCATTTGATGGCGAACTGCTCAGATTGTAAAAAGGAACCGAAATACGAATGGACCATAGATGGCGTAACGAGTTCCGAAGTTACGTTGAACGACAATCGACTGATTCTACCACAAAACCTATTGGAACCTTCTAAAACTTATGTTGTGAAGTAAGTATAGAATAAATTTCTTTTTATCTTATTTACATTTGTTATTATGACTTATTTGTATTAACAAGCTCTATCTAGCTAAAATCTATTATATTTATTTGTATTATTATTTATTTTTAATGTTTTTGTCATTAGGCACTACATTCTTCTGCCTTAACTAATTAAATTACATATCATTATGTTTAATTACATTCGTGATCCTTATTATAGCTAAACATTCTCACTCGCTACTGTTTCACTCCTCCTGCTACTCTCTTTCCTGTTTCTACTATGCCATTCCTTTTTTTTCCTCGCCCCTTTTCTCTATCTCCGCCATCCATCTCGTTCCTTCACTGCCTCACTTTATTAACTGCACAATATTCGTTTCGCTTTTTACCCTTTTCTCACATGAAAACTTAATGTGCTCCAGCGTTTCTATCTCCGTTCCGCATACCCTTTCCTCTCTATTGGCACAGTATCTGTTTCCTTTCTCCTCGTTTCCCAATCTAAATCTTGCATTTCTTCTCATATTTTTTGTGTCTTTTTCTCTTAAGTATTCTGGTATACTCTCTCGCATATCCTTTTATATCTTTTGTTATAATTGCTCTATTCAATTTTTTCTTGTGGTTGTATCTCCCTGTCTCTTCTACTTAGCTCCTCCCCTACACTTGTTCCTTCTCCTATCTGCTTCCTCTATCGCTATTCCATTCCTTTCGTAATACTCCTTTCTCTTTTTCGAGCTTCTTCCTCCACCCTCATTTCCACTCTCCTCACTAATTTTCCTTAGGATTTCGCTTTCAGCGTTACTCACTTTCTCTACAAACTCGACTGCTCTCCTTCCTGCTTCTATACTCATCTTGCCACTTTTTAACACCCTTCTTATTGCTAAATCCGCCTTTTTCGCCTCCCTTATCTGCTCCTCTTCTCCGTTGTTTTTTCTTTAATTTGTACCCTAGAGACCTAAGTGCCTTCCTTATTGTCGTCTGTTTTAAATTTCAACTTTCTTTTTATCCTTTTCCTCCCTCTTTTTGGAACACCATGATTTTTGTTTTTTCCGTGTTCAAATCTACTATTTATTAATATTTTATTGTATATGCTTTTCTGGCTTTACAAATTGTTTACATTTATTTATCAATACTTTTTCTAAGTTAACAAATACTAAAGATCTCATTCAATTCATCTCTATATGTAAATATTGCAATTCACAAATAAAATCGATCTTGCTCTCGTTTCTTTTTCTTCTCTTGTTCGCTCGCTTGCTTCCACCATCCATACTCTTCCTTTTCTCTTTCCTTGCATTATCTCTTCCAGGTGCTCTAACTGTACAGCTTTCTTCCCGCACATACTACATACTTTCTCACGCTGTACAAAAGTCCTTTGTGTGAGTTTACCACGTACGTAGTTCATCTGTAGTACCATCAGTCTTGTCTGAGAAGGAGTCACATCTCATATACCAAACAACAATAAAACAAAACATGTTTCTCTACTGCTACCAACATTTCTTGTCTTCCTTTTTCATTCGCTTTTGAATATAACATTGCTATATTCTTTGCATCGTCTTTGTTTCTACGCCTCTTTCTCCTTTCCACTCTCCTTCCTTCTTTCTCTTCTAGCAACTGTTCTTCCGCTCTGCTTTTAATTCCCCTTCTTCTTATACTTACTCTTGATATGCTGCAGTTTTTCTTCCTCTTCCCCGCATATTCTCTTCTTCTCACCACTTCAATATTTGCTTCCTCTTGTTTTATTCCCAGCTTGAATGACAAATACGTTTAAAAATGTTTGTGCTTCAGATTAACTACAACATCTGAGAAACCCGGCGGTATGGCTAGTATGGAGATTGAAACGAATTCGCAGCCCTCAAAAGGAAAATGCAATATCACTCCTGATACAGGATTTGCATCATTAACTAAATTTAATATTTCTTGCGAAGGATATGAAGATGATAATAAGCCACTGTACCTTAAAATATTTCAAAAAATTGAGGAATTAGGTAACTATCTTATTTTAATTTATCATTAAACTACGTATTTTATAAATGTATATTTAAATTTAAGTGATAAGGGCGGACCGATGTTGAAAGGCAATAAAACATGCTGTGTGCGACAAAACACTTTTTTACTTAAAAGGCCAACGTATACCATTAAGTATGGAATACGATATCGTTAAAATATCCGCAGCGGCATTGCACGGTGGCACAAATCCGAGAGGTCTAATTTTCAATAACTTTGCCGCATAGATATTGCTGAATACAAGCAATAGCTTTGATTATGTTAACTTTGTGCACCAAACATTAACTTTTTGTGGATATATCGCCATTTGATGAAGTAGAGTTGATTGTCGTCGTCCCATATACGGCAAATTTGCTTATTAGCATAGCCATTCATCCAAAAAGATGATTTTCGCATGATCAAGGTGACTTTTCATCACACAAAGATTTTACTAACATTTTAGAGTTTTGCAAGTACACACATAGACACGCTGAATTTTAATATCATTTTTAAACATGAAAATATAATCTTATTATACATAATCAGGGATGTGCACAAATAGTTTTCAAAAGTATTTAAAACAAAACAGATCATAAGAGTTTCGTTTGTAAACAGTTTTCGGTCTGCATATTTTGGTTGTAGTTGATGTCAACAGACATTACGCAGAAAAACTAAATTCAAACTATACGTAGATATATCTTAGTTAATTTTTAGATATTTTATCAAATAAAAAATCAACCCCTTATATAGCAATTCACAACCTAATAAGCTTGTGTCCTGAGTTCTAATTTCTATAAAACTGTACTATACTTTGACAAAGTTGTCTACCAGAACCTCAAATGTCAAAATAATTTTTATTAACTTCTTGTATTTTAGTAGATATTATTATTAAAAAAAATACTTTTACCCTTTAATTATTAAAGAGATTCAACGTTACAGAAAGTTTCAATACATTTAGGTCACACGTAGCAAATATACCTTCCCTTTTATACAAAAGAGATGCATACGAGTGTGGGTGCGTCCCACTAAGTGTTCAGAATGTCTAAAATATTATTTCAGCCCTTCCACATGGCGACCAGTGTCGTTGTGGTCGCGGTGAAACGTCACTAATGACGTCATTAATTTCGCTCACGTCAAGCTCACAACGACCCATCTGAAGAGTTGGGTCGTAGTGGTCGTTGTGGAGCATTTCTGCGCAATGTTTAAACATAACGCAAAACTTAAAGTAGACGATGAGAGAAAAAATTACTTTATATGATTCGAAAAGAGATATTTTATTGGATTTTATTTTATCATATAATTAAGTTAAATAAGCTTAATAAAATTAATTTTAATTCATATTTGACTGCCATTTATACATTTTTCCTCATACCATAACCTAACTTAATAAATAAACAATGTTCATTATTATTAAGAATATATTTCTTTTATGAAAAATTTATTTTGTTAGTAGATATAGCTTTTGCTACAGAGTTATTTAATTAACTATCGCATTCCCTATTTTTTTAACGCTCAAAGCCATCCAAAACGCTTCATAATCCATTTCACTTTAGAGCAAGATCCCAGGGCCGCCAGACATCAGTTATTTTCAGATGAACAAAATGTGTAACATTCAGCAGTGTTAGTATATACAATAATTGTATGCTTACCTTATAGCTTGACCAGGCGGCCATTTTCCTGGTATTAGGTAATCAAGGTATATGTCTCACTCACTCTCATGCGCACGGATAATGCCCTCTTGCTCTTAATCATAGCGGAGAATTAAAATTGGGTCTAAGGGATGTTTGCCTCCTTGGATCGGTTTGTCCTCTTGTAAAACGTTTTAAAACAGTTGTTTTGCTAACATATATAAAAATGGACCATCAGACTAAAAGGCTCTCTGCACACAACGCGACTGGTTGCAAACCTTAGCTCCGAATCTGCCCGAACCGAATGTGATTACAACTGTGTTGTTAGTGACAGTTAGTGTGTTTCAATCAAAATTAAAAAATACGAATCATAAAAAAATAGTTCACTAGCCCATTGTTCTATAGAAAAACTAGATAATAAACCTTCATTTTGCATGATATTGTCTACAACGTTTTTATTCTTTGTTCTTCTATTCTTAAAAGTATCAAAAACAGTTGAGGGTTGTTGGTTATAATTTAAACAAAAACACAGAAATATCAATTTTGCAAAATATAATAATACAGACAGAATATATCGATATAGTCGACTAATTGACGAGGAAGAGTTTCCGATTAAGCAGAAATGAGTGTACCAATTACAAAAGAAAAATTAAAATTCTTATATTTATTTACTTTATAAAAGTTATTTTTTACAATCAAAACTACACACAAACCATAATAAAATCTTTTCATTTTCAGACGTTTAAGTTTTATTCGTAACAAATTGTGACAATAACTAAACTGACATTAACTAAAGTAACTACTAAATAAACTACCACAACTAAATAAATAGTATATAATTATGTTATGTGAGATCGGCAAAGTGTGACAAGCTATATTATTATTATTATTATTAATTGTTCGCCTTTCGACTTTACAATCTACATTCTTAATACATTTCATAGAACTTCAACTTGAAATTAAACTTAAACTATTCTAGACCTTTGTACTTCCAAAAGTACTTTCTGCTTCTTCTTCTCTTGACTCTCTTCCTTCATTTTCCCTAGTCTTCCTTCATTCTCACCGTTTCCTCACCTCTTGTCTTTTTTGTCTCCTCTCGGCAAACCGTTTCCTGCTTCTCCTTCCTTATTGCCTGTATCTTCATCTATCACCTCTTGCCTTCCTTGTCTCCTCTCGACCAAGCCCTCTATTATCTTTTCACTATCCTTTCTGCTTTCTCTCTTCGTTTTCACTTATCCACTTATGTCTATTACAGGCATAGACGCTCTATCTTTACTATATTCTCTTGACTCTCTTACTTTACTCTTTCTTCTTGACTCTCTACCTTTACTATGTTATTATTGTCTCTATCTCCGTCATCTATCTCTTGTCCTTATATCCTTTCTGAACATCGTCTATTTTTCTGGACTAAAGTTTAACTGTTTCCTCGCTACTTCTTTCTTTCTCCTGCTTCCCTTCACTGCCTCTTTTAGTACTTCCTCTCTCTTCATGTTCCTTATGCAACCCAGCCACAAGCTTATTTATTGTCCTGTTTTTCCATTCCTTTTCACTATTTCTGCCATCCACCTCTTTCCTTCACTGCCTCCCTTTAATAGCTGGCCAATATTCCTTTCGCTCACTACTTTTTCCTTACACTCAAACTTAATGTGCTCCAGTGTTTCGCCCTCCGTTCCGCACACTCTACACTTTCTGTCCTCATTACTTTCCAAGTATCTGTTTCCTTTTTCCTCATTTCCCATTCTAAACCTCGCTGTCCTTGTGACAAGCTATAGTTATTTGAACTACATAAAAAGCACCATGAAACAAATGTAGTACAGTACTAACACTTTTACAGCATTACAGTTTTTTTACTTTTTTTTATGCAATGTAAATATTCACACACAATCATTAGAGACACTTTTTTTTATGCGTATAAAAGTTCTGCAAATATAAATTAGTTTTAGTCAGATTAGGATTTGTAAACACGTATTACTCAATCATGACACAACACATCTAAACATTTGGTTGTAAATGAGTTTTTTGATGTCGCTTTAAAGAACCAGCAGTTGACAAACATCTGTTACATGTAGAACAAAAAAACGATTTTATAGTCGTTGTTAAATGTGTGTTTTTATGTCGTTTTAAATACGAAGAATTAGTAAACGTTTTGCTACACTCATTGCAAGAAAATTGTTTTAAAACTAAATGTGTGTTTTTGTGTTGTTTTACATCAGATGGACGTCTAAACATTTTATTACATTCCTCACAAGAAAATTGTTTTAAACCTAAATGTATGTTTTTATGTTGTTTTAAATTAGTTAGACGATTAAATGTTTTATTACATACTTCGCAAGAAAATAATTTTAAACCTAAATGTATGTTACTATGTTCTTTTAAATGGGAGGAACTCCTAAACGTTTTGCTACATTCGTTGCAAGAAAATGGTTTTAAACCTAAATGTATTTTCTTATGTTCATTTAAATTAGAGGAACTCCTAAAAGATTTGTTACAGTCATTGCAAGAAAATAGTTTTAAACCTAAATGTGTACTTTTATGTTGTTTTAAGGTAGATAAATAACCAAACGCTTTATTACATTCATTGCAAGAAAATGGTTTTAAGGTTAAATGTGTGTTTTTATGTAGTTTTAATTGCGATGAACAACTAAACGTTTTGCTACATTCGTTGCAAGGAAATGGCCTTAAACCAAAATGTGAATTTTTATGTTTTTTAAATTTTGATTGAGTATTAGGCTCGTTACATGAATGTATTATTTTTACTGAATGTAATCGCAAATGATTTGTAATTTCCGCCCTATTTTTAAACGATTTGTGACATACTTCACAAATAAAAGGCTTCATTACTCCAGTTTGTAGTTCTTCAGTATTCAGCGTATCGGCCAGTTTTTCAACTGTTAACTCTACATTTCCCCCGCAATTAGAAGATGCATATAAATGTTTCTGCAATCTAGATACATCTAGGAATGTGTCATTGCAATAATTACAGAGTAGAACGGATGAATTGAAATGTTCTGACTTCTTCAAGTGGTCATTGTCCCGTGCTTGTGTTAGAGTTTCCTCTGAACTATCGTCTGGCTCATCTTTAATTTCTATTTTTATTTCGTCATATAACACTATATCTTTGACGACTCGGTTCTGTTTTACTTCCATTTCAATATCTTTGTTTACTGAACCTCTCTCCACAGGTTCATTCAATCTCACATCGATTTCGAGTTTTATTTGTTTAGATTTACAATCCGCCATTATAAGATATTTGAGAGTTTACTAAAAATAAAAATAAATTTATTGCTACTTTAAAAAAATATGAGCAGTGTGACAGAAATAATTAGAAGTGCTTAAGAAAGTAAAAAAGCCTAGTGACATACAAATGATACAGAAGTGAGGTTAATTTTAAAATAAATAAAAACTATTTTATAATAATTAAATCTTGAAAAATAATTTGGATGAAAATAAAACGTTAAAATACCTTTATATATTACCTTAGTTTTCAAACATCTGGTAGTTTTCATAAAAAATTGATTGAATAAGATTCAACAGCACATTTCAATAGGCTGTCAAATTGACGTCTTTAAGTTGCCGACTGGAGATAATATTCTAGATTTACAAGAGACTGTTTTACAAGCATAAGTTTAGCTAAAACTGCGTCGTACAAACATCTTAAGCCTTAGACATAATACCAGGTTTGAAGATTTTAATTGATTAGAAAAAAGTTTCCTTGGTTCCTTTCGATTTATTCAATAAATAGAGAATCGGTATCTAATAGAAAGCAAATTTAGGTAATGGGAAATATAAACTAATTTTTAGGGGACGTTTTTAAATTTTTGATTGAAATATAAGTATTATATTAAATATCCAAAAATTGACGATATATATTTAAATTTTTATTTACTGTATAATATTCATGCTATCATTCTAGTAGTTGATAACGTCAATAAGTTGTGAAATAATCTATATAAATCTATATATCTTAAAACATTATAGAGCGCATTTTATGGTTAAGTTCTGCATTTCTTTTGCTCTTCTCTTGTTTAATTGAAGGTAAAGGTTGGTAAATGGCAGTGGGATAAGGAACAAGACAGTGAGGTACAATTTGGCAGCCTTTATATCCCGTTAATATTTTATCGAATAATTACCTATAGGAGTTTCTAAAAGTTGCTAATTTATATATGTTTCGTTAATTTTAAAAGATCAATATATTCATTATATTAACAATATTATATAAATACATATCCGTAAATATATATCATGTAGCACACAATATTGTCAATAATGTCGCATAATATGACGATTTTTTAATTGTTAATTGAAATAAATGTCTATTTTGAATTTGTTGTTGTAATAATGAACTTTTCTTGAATAAACTATCTACTTAAATCTATATTTGAATCGTATCTGATCTATTTTAGAAATATTGATAATGCACGCACACGAAGCTGATTCTACCTCGATGATAACTGAATTATGTCACGGAGAAAATAAAACCCACAAGGCAAGTCTAATTGTTCGAATAGAAAACGCCTTCCATACATACACCACTATAAATCTAACAGCAATTGTAAGACCGTTCAAGATAACCGCGTTATCGCCTGATAGAACGATTAACATTATCAGAAGAATGTACAAACACCCATCGAATCAGGACAAGAATATTGAGAGCCTCATTGGTAGAGGGAAAACTTCGGTAGCTATTAATAAGATCGCTTCCCTGATTGATATGTTGCCAGAAATTAATGCACATGTTGATGATGATGTTCAAGTTGCAGAGTTCAAAGAAGAGTTTTTTGATGATGTTATGAAATATCTCGATATGGTTAGTATTCTTTAGGTTTTTGACATGCTGTGTTTAAGTCAGAATCCTAATTTTATTTGATCTCTTATCGCCGAACTATTACGCAGTTTCTATTGCTTGTATGTTTTATATACCAGGCGCCAAGACTCATTCTGTTTGCAAAAACCATTGTCTAATCCGCGGGACTTCATTACGCGGATTTATTCCAATTTTTTGTTTCAATGTGATTCCTCAAATTTTATAGTATTAGATATATTAAAATAAGCGATCTGCATTATTTAAGTTATCCTGGCTGGATTGATTATTAACTGTGTGCTAAAATTATTTTCCTAAGAACTAGGAATGATAGAAAATTAAAATTTAGGGTAATTATTGAGAATATTTAATTTTAGATTTTACGTGAAATATTAAACAAATAATAATTTGGCTTCTACTTTACCAGGTGCCGCTGAATTATCACAACGCAATATATCAGGTTTCTGGTTTACTGGAAGAACTAGTGAGAATAGAGGAACTGAATGATCATGAAGGCATCTTAGTAGCGAAGGTTACAGAGCTATTAGTGAAAAATAGTATTTTATATGAAATAACTATTAGCGCCTTCTAGTATTATAGTTGTAGGTGCATACAGTGCAAATTGTGCTAAACTTGCTGGTAGATAGTGCAGTCACTTATTTTAGTTTATCCTAATGCAAGACATTGGTTTATATAGGAGAAGTGACAATAAAATAAAGGAGGTTGTGCTACAACTGATGTTTTACGTCAGCATCGAAGTCGTACGACCGACTGTATACTGTGTACCATGAAACCATCTCTTTCAATTGCCATCCATTTTACGTCTGCAGTCATATTAGTCTGGCAGTGGCCTTTGTTTGTATAAAATATATTTATGCAATAATTTATTTATCCAACTATTTCAAGTGCGTGAACCCGTGAGTGGGGAGGGGAGCGCAGCTTTAGATAATCTGGTTCGAGAATTTTTTCTATCATGTCGTACACGGTAGAGCAACGCCTTTTTTGTGTGCGCACGGACGGTTTTGAGAACGGTCGATTTCTCATTCACATGCGTCGTCTATTATGACTTCTCTATCAATTGCGAAATATTGGTGAGGCGGTAAGTATTACCATCATATTCTCGTGGATGCAGATCATTAACACTTACGGAAAACAATAATGCCATACAAATTTAAATGAAGTTGAGAACAAACATCACCGAAAAAAATTGCGTCGATTTTCACACCTTTTCTTCATATAGTTTTCCAAGGAATGCTGTCAGCGTAACGGAAGTTATCTAAACGATGTATTTAAAAAAAATAAAATTTGTTTCTTTGTGAATTAATTCTTACCAATAAACAATTGTGAAAGAAACGCCTTCTCTGTTATGTTGTACTTTGAAATAGTTAGGTCCTTATGAGATACTCTGTATATGCTCATATAATGAAGAGTTGGACCGCTCTATACCACATAGGACCACATAATAACAAAATTAAATTAACGAATAATACAAAAATATAACGTCCTTTGCATATTTAGACCAATCTTTGTATTGCCGCCAATAAATATTTCTGAAGTTAAAAAAATAGATTTCACAGCTTTCAGTCCTGGTTCCAGATCTCGTGTATTTGATTCACATGGAAGTAGATATGTTATTTTTTAAAGAAAATAATTCATTATCTGAGTTTGTTTGGTATTGTGTAGAAAAAAGAGTTAATATTAGAAAGGATGTGGGTGTCCATTAAAACTGGATATAAATGTATTTTCGAGTAAGACCTAAGGAAGATCATCCGCAGCCATACTAAACTTGAGTAAAGGATTTTGAGGAAGGTTTCTTCTAGGTTTATTAAGTTGCAATTTGACTTTCTTCAAAATATGTAGATGAAGGCTTTGGTACTATGCAGTACATTTCATCACTACACATTTAACTATATTAATTCTAGTGTTCTAGAAGACGTTAAAAGACCTTCGTACAAAAACGAATGTTTCTCATATAATTTTTATGTTTGCAGTTGGTGGAAAAGATGACAACCTTGTTGGAGAATGAATACGAGTTTGACGCTGCAACACCAAGTGATAACTTTATTATTTTAAAGTGAGTTTGTTTATTATGCTTAGCACTAGATCTAGTAAGGCTAGACATATAGACTAGTTAAAACTGTGTCCAATTATAGTAATAAAGAATTATCTACTATAGCAAATGTTATATACCGCTTAAACGATTTTACTTAATATAAAATGTTTTGTAGCCTCTTTACTGCTATTTGAAACATTATTGTATCAATGTTCTGCTTTTTTTATATTTAGTTATTCTTTTTATTTTAAAATTTCATGTTTCTCTCTAATAATATGTTTCTATTTATTTGTTTTCTCTATTTTTTTTACTTCCTTGTTTATCTAGGTATTTTGTTCACAACTTTCCAAACTTTTACTAAAACTTTTTTATCCTTTCCTGGTATTTCTTTCCTTTAATTATATTCCTTTCTCCTGTTATCTTCTGGACTCTCATCCCTCTTATCTTTTTAATATCTCCTTTCCTTATCCCAGTTCTTACTTCCCCCTTTCCTATTTTCCTCCCTTACCAATTACAATAGTCAGCTCTATGTCTTCCTCAGCTTTTCGTTATACTTCATTGCAATGGGTGCGTTCCACTAATTGTTCACAACGTCTGAAATATTATTTGAGCCGTTCCACATGGCGAGGTCGTTGTGATCGCTGCGAAACATCACTAATGACGTCAATAATTTCACTCACACCTAGCTCACACCGACCCATCTGAAGAGCTGGGTCGTAGTATTCGTTGTTGAGCATTTTGACGCAATGTTTAAACATAATGCAAAATTCAAAGATGACGATGACTGAAACAATTACTTTATATGATTCAAAGGTCGATGATCACAAAAATCTATATCTTGTTTGATTGGGCATAGAAAAATTATAGTTGTACCTCTGCGATATAAACAGGGTTGTTTACTTGAGACGTCATAATCTTATTACGCTTAGTCTTTGACTTAATAAATAAAACTACTCGTTAACAAAATGCTTAAAGAAGACATGCGTTATTCAACGCCTGCTTTCTGGAAACAATTATACTGCAAACTACAAGGACAACGTCATAGAGATATTGCAGAAGGTCAGTGGCATATAGCTGCGTACACGGAAATTCTAGAAGGACACTTATTTCGAGAGGAGGGGCATTATGCTACGCCATCGGATGGTATAACAGGACTGGAGCACCAAGACGAAGCCAGTCTGCACAGCCAGTTAGCAATAAACAGTCAATCAGTGAAATGAATAGAAATTGTAAATATAATCCAGTCAATTTAAATTCAAATAACAAAAATTCCCGGAGAGCCAAGTATTGGTGGAGAGCTGGGGTTCATCATTACAAATAAAGTTTTAAAAATCCCCATCGATTCTATGTGTGCTTCAAAAGTTATTCGGGGTCAAAGGTCAAAATTTGAGTTTTCTTTTTATTTCTTTCGAAAATGGTAAGTTTTATCAAAAAAAAAAAACCTTAAATTAAAGTTGTAGATCTTAAAATTCTATACAAAAATGATCCTTATGATTTTTTCCCTAAGAGTTACTATTCCTGAGATATCGCGATTTTAAGAGTATTATCTATCAATTTCCAACGTGTATGATTTGAATCCAATAAAATAATTCGTAATTACATTTCATATTTAATTCTATTTTTAAATTGAAATAAAAAACTCGCAAAATAATAAAATCATTTTTCAATTTATCAAAATAAAAAATATTTTCAATTTATGAGTTATTTGACCAGCTTTTTTTTAAAATTTGAGATTTTTTTTTTCGATTCGTAAATAAGTTACCAAGGTTAGCCTATATACAAAATTGCAACTTTCTAGCACAATTTTTACTCTCGGCAAATACTGCCTCCGTGCCCCCAACTAAAATTATGAATTTGTTTTAATTAATAATATACTTAATTGTTCTAGAATCCAGAATATGAACTTTCTTCAACGTTCCCTACCGGGCCCCCGAATTTCTTCAACGCCCCCTTTTTAAATTTTTAAATTTCTAATTTTTGAGAAATGTCAGCATTGAACACCTTAATACACATGCAAAATTTCAACTTTCTATCTTTTACGAATTAAAAGTAATGCAGCAAAAAAGGGCTCACTTTTTTTACCAGTTTTTCCAAAATTACGGCCTTCCAGGAAATTTAGGAAATAATCCGAAGACGCCAAAAGTCTTTAAATTTTTTTCTCTACGAAATAGGAAATTTTTAAAAACATTGACGGAGCTGTTTTCGAGCTACCATACAAAATTCAGTACCAAACATATAAGAATAGAAACATACAGTTGGAATATTATAATATAGGACTAGCGCTTCGCCCGGTCGCAAAGCGACGTGTATATAATTGTAAATAAAAAAAAGTTATTTGCTAAATTAAAAATAATGAAAATATTATTTTTAAGTAATTTTCGCTAAGATATATCATCTTTTTAATTTATGTTTCCATATTTTGTTATATTTCTGTCATTTACAGTAATAAAGCACTGTATTGACCAGTCTACAGTGCCCCCGCCCATAAGCCCCAATAATCACCTTTTGGCTCTATGCTGTCTTACGTTTCCGAACTTTTAATTTGATTCCTCTAAACTTCCGCCATGGATCGCCTCTTTCCTTCAGCACTCTGTATCGCTTCTTCCCTAGGCATCTTCGGTCCCTAGAGTACTTTCACAGCGCCCCAGTTATAGCGCTATAAATAAATAATCCTTTGCTTCCTTCTCTCTGCGTAAAATTATCCAATTTACCCTAATAAAGCACAGTATTAAACAATGTTCACTGCCCCGCCCCTAAACACTAATCATCACCTCTTGGCTCCATGCTCTGTATCGTTCTCGCACTTTCAATTGTATTTCTCTGCACCTCTGCCATAATGCGCCTACTTGCAACACCACAGCCCACCTGGGCATCATCGCTCATTAAGGCACTTTCCTATCGCCCCTGTTTTCGCGCAATCATTGAATAATCCTGCGCTTCCACCCTCTGCGTACTAATCTCTTAACAATTAGTTTTCAAAATTAATACTTTACAACCTGCATACTAAATTTCATCCTTAGAAGTACATTATTTTTTAATAATTACTTGATAAGATAAATGCTTGATAAAACTAATTTTTACTCATTTCAATGTAAACCTACTAAATACATCAATTCATTTACGTTTCTAAGGCCTAGCGGTTCGCTCCTAATAATCTCATCTCTAGCCCTTATCCTTCATGTTATTGCACATTTAATTTAATCCACATGCACCGCCGCCCACACTTCCAGCACCAAAGCACATATTCTGCAACACGGTTGCCTCCTAGAGCCATTATAATCTATCGTCACTACTTCTAACACCACTGTTACTTACTGAACCCCAGCGCCACCCTATCCTCCAATCATGCACTACGAATTCGATATTACAGCAATTCATTTACATAATTAAAACAGCACTGTAATTTTATGTTCTAATTTTCGTATTTATATTTACGATATAATATTAGCCTCCCCATTAATCCCCGCTCCTGAAATAAAATTGTCAAATTTAAGGCATAGCAATCTATTTTGCTCGTAACAATATATATTATAAACTAGCTGTCCCGGCCACGCGTTGCTGTGACTAACGTTTTTGTCATATTACATTACATAGCGCCATCTATTGAATATTTACTCAATCTAGTCAACAGATTTCGATTTACTCAACAGAATATTTACTCAATCTAGTCAACAGATGTCGCCATCATCGTCGCCCGATGTCATATGTCATATACAGATAATTAATAGACAAATAATTAGCAATAAGATAAATAAATTGAGATGTAAGCTTTCCTATCTTTCAAGTTGGGTCAAACTGCACACGGTGTACAAATTTCATTAAAATCGGTTAAGTAGTTTAGGAGTCCATAGCGGACAACACAGTGACACGTAATTTATATATATTAAGATAATCTACATGAAAACAAAAAAGTGTTATTATTGTGTAACTAAATACTATCCTAAAACAAATAAAGTACCTACTATATAGAAAACAACTACAAAATGAAACTGTGTTTAAAAAGTAATATTACGATGATAATTATATCGCATAAAAACAAATTAGCGCTGCATTCAACCGTTCAGTAAGGAGCCGACCGCGCGAGTGGTCTCTTAAATTTACATTATCCATAGAATGTTCTTCTACTGTTCTATTCAATCGATGATCATGAACTAATTGCGCGTGCTGAGTACGTCGACCAATATTTCTTGCTCTTCCACGAAGACGTGGCATTTTTCTACAAAAATAAAATATTGCAAAATAATATACAATTAATATGAGTTACTTATTGATAATGAATTTTTAATTAATTAACTCAAAAGATTTATTATGACAAATTTTAGATAAAGAACATGTAATCGCATTTTGTGAGTTTTTTTATTTAATATCTCCAAAAATGAATTAATTGTCAATAAAAATAATTAAAAAAATTCAATCCTCTAACTAAACAAATAAACTTGAAGGTTATGTTGGTTGTTTAAAAAAACATTAACTACACAAATAAACTTGAAGGTTATGTTGGTTGTTTAAAAAAACATCTGAATTCACAAAATTATTTATACACACTTCAAAACTCTTTAAAAAATAATTACATTTAATATTTTAATCAGCACATGAATTGAATAACAAAATTTTTTTCAAATTAATCGTAGCACCATCTGTCGGGACAAACTAAAATTGAAATAGAATAATATTGAATGCGATGATAGCGCCGTCCGCCGGATCTAATGTAAAACATTCCAAAATCAACAACTCCTTATAAATAAGAAATTAATTGAAAAAACATTTTCCAGTAGACCAAACTGTAAATCTAAACCATTCTCGAATCTCCACGAACACACACAAAAAATTTCATCAAAATTGGTCCAGTCGTTTAGGAGGAGTTCAGTCACATACACACGCACACAAGAAATATATATATTAAGATGATCGAAATTTCAAAATTGAGCTCTTTGGCAAAACCTATCCCGCTCCCAATTTCACGCCGCTACTAAGGTTAAATTTATTTTCGCAAATATGCACATGCATAGTTTCTATTTTTTTAATTTGATATTTAGAGCTGTTAACTATTTCCCCCTATCCCTCTCACTCCTGTTCGTTTTCGCAGCACAACAAACGCACTAAAAATCAATCCAATTCTACTACTGAATTTAATTTGACTATCTAACTTATAGAGAACTATTGTGCTTCTATTTAATATTCTACATGCAAAATATCATCGCTGTACCTCTATATTGTTTTTATACTCGGTTTATCACCACCCACTTTAATGTTACACTTAAGAAAATATAGTTTTTTTTTACTGTTTAATAATTAATATGTCAATCTATATCAGCATACCAAATTTTAGCTTTGTATTTATATTTTAGCATTATTACCCCCCACATACCACCGCTACTGAACAAGTTTGTTAAATTTTAGCACGGGGATCTACTTTATTTGTATCTAAGAACATATTTTTTAAACTATATATACCTTCATCTCTATATATTTCATATTTCTGGTTTTTGGCTTCCAGCGCCCGACGCCTCTGGAAAGTTACAGTTTTCTATAGTTTGTCTTTAATGACACTCTATATAAGGCCCACGATCCAAATATCAACGTTCTAGCTCTGTTTCGACATTGCCCCCAAAAAATCACGCCGCTACTGAATTAAAATTTTGGTAATCCAATTATTGGCAAACATGCGCAATTAGTGTCTCAATACATACCCTAAGTTTTAATACTACTTTTTCAATATTTCTGGCTTCTACTGTCTCAACTCCCGCCGCCACTGGAAATTTGTGGCTTTTAATTTTTTTTCTTTATTAACTATCTACAGCTAGCCTACATATTCAATTTGAACGTCCTAACTCTTTCCTAACATTGCCCCCAGAAATTCGCGCCGCTACTGAACTCAAATATCAAATTTCCAACTATTAAAAAATGTGCGCAATTATGATCTCAACACACACACCAAATTTCAGTTTTCTATCTTTTCTAGTTCGTCAGATATTTGCAAAAGTATTTTTTCGAATTTTCCAGTTTTTCCAGAATAATTTTTTCCAGGGAAATTTAGGGATAAATTCAGGGACGTAGAAAGTCTTAGAAATTCGTCCTTTACATAATATCAAAATTTAAAAAACTTTGTATTCGCCGTTTAGAAGATACCATATACGATTTTGTTACCGAAAATATATATATATATATATATATATATATATATATATATATATATATATATATATATATATATATATATATAAATATCTATGAGTTCTTATGAGTTTTCCATGTTAAATTGGAACATTACGAATATTATAAATAGTAGATTTTGTAAAAAGGCTGAATAATCTGTAGCCTTTAAAAATAATTTTAAATAATAGAAATGTCGTTTATGCTTATATTTATTACTGTTCCGCATTAATTACTTACTTCTTAAATTTCGGGACATGTCCCAACGTACTTTTTAAAATTTAATTGTTGAATTTATTTTCAGATCTTTAATGAATGTAACAGCGGTTCTGCTAGCAGAGAACAAGACGCACGTCTCCTTACAAATCGACGGTGGAACAACCACCATAAAGCCGATCAACGTAGACTATGTTAACCTGGAGGATTATCCGGACTACAGCCAAATGAATCCGGACCTGGACTTTTGGTTGGAAAACGTAAGTCGAACTTAAATTGGATTGTGAAGCATGTTTTTCTTTTTGTAAAGAGTCTGCATATTCGTCTTCTGTGTAAGAGAACGCTTCCGCGGACGCAACATTCGTGCCCATTTTCACGTTCATACTTGCTTGTTTGATTATTTGTGCTGTTTGTTAATTATTTGAGATCAAGTGGACGTGCAGGATTATTTACATCCATCTGTCCACACTTATTTTTAAAGTATGGCAAATATTGAACACAATAACACTCGTCTAATCATTGACACATTCACTTAAATAAAATAAAAGTAAGGTTATTACAGTTACTTGTTTACTATATAACATAAATACTTGACAACAATTTTTAGGTATGGGTATTAAACGTTCTGATACGTTCATACTGAGTATTCTAGGTTATGTTTTAATGTCATAGTCATCATCGCATGTGTGTGGGGTACTTCGAACATAATCAAAGCGAATAATTAGGCGTTTTGATCTATTCTATTTTAGCGACACTAAACCGAAAATGTTAATCGTTCTGAACGGATTCCAAATATTTGCCGAACCTCTCAGAAAGCACTGAACTTTTTATGGATCATTACTTTCAGTTTGTAAATATTTTCATGATATTTTAGATGGCCAACATAACAGATTTAGCTTTTGCATCAAATATGAAGTTAGGCTCTCTATTTCACAATATCATTACAACTGGAGAGAAACCGGTAGAACTGCATTTCCCTAGTATGTACTTTCAGTACAGAAGGGACGACTCCAAAAAGTAAGTGTTTTGTATAAGTTTCGTAATTTATTTACATTCATAGAGATTACCAACGCAGCAAACAACTTGGACATAATTTCAAGTAACAATTATTAAAATCTTAGAATTTTGGCCATAAAACGGTTGAAAATGCTAAGCTTCCCCTGTTGTAATATATAGATATGCTAAAAAATTTAGTGTGGACCAATTTAATAATTAAATAACCTCGGAATGAAAGGTAATATGTGAATAACTTGTATAAATCTTTGTTTTGATATTTTGTAAGTTCTTTTTTGTAGATATCTTGTTTCCTTTCCTCTTAATGATATATAGAATTATTAGTATAATTGCAGAGCATATACTTCTCTACCACTTTGTTTTTATGCTTATTTTTGTATGATGAACCCTTCCCGAGATACATCACGGAGAGTGGGAGACCCGCATCCGTGTATAGTACGATGCTACCCATGAATTCATCAGTAGGGAGACAGTGCATGTTCACACCGCACTCAGTTCAGTGAAATTCGAGTTTCCGACTTCAAAATTAAATTTAAAAAATGAAACTATTAAGTTTTTAATAGTTATTATATTTTAGAAACATAAGCAGGGTCTGCGAAATTCACTTTTTAAAAATTATGCCCTAAAAATGACATCCATTTCCCGTAACACACTTTTGTAAGCGAACCCTCACATTAGCAAGTGCGCGAACAAAGCGCTCGGGTAAAAGCAGCGATTTCACGCCGGATATTTTCTTGTAGAGCAGTTATCGGACGGAGAATATTGCAGTACACTTTAGACTTAAAAAAGCTCACAAGAAATAATCATACGGCGTCAAATCGGACGATTGAGGTGGCCAGGATATGTCGTCTCCGTACTTAATTAATTATTTTGCAGGGAAAATTTCTGTTAACCTCAACATTGAGACACTGGCAGTATGTGGAGTTGCCCCATCTTCCTGAAAATGAGCTCTATTGATGTGTCCGTGAAACACTTGCTATTGCGGTACCATAAACAAATCAATCAATCATCAATCAAACGTCAGTATACCAAAAAAGTGACAGTTTTTCTTTCAATAAAAAAATATGGACCGATTATTTCATAAGCAAAAATGGCGCAACGTTTTATGGGACTGTAAACTTTTTTGATGCCGTTCCCTTGGATTGTCGGGGTTTCAGTAACGCATATTTTGTATATTTACGTAGCATCTGTTGTGCAAATGAGCTTCTTCGCTAAACAATATGTTTCCAAGCGTTGTGGGGTTCCGAACCCGTTACAACATCGTTCGGGCGTACATTTCTCTCAAAACATAAATGCTTTCATTTAATTTTTGGACGATTTGCATTTTATGGAATAATATGCACAGTTAGTTGTTTTCTTAATTCCTGAAAAGGCGGCAATCTTTCTCACTGATTTTCTTCGATTTCTAATTATTTCTTGAAGCTCCTGCACCACGTTGCGGCTGACGAGGACGGTCCAGCGTGCGGCACTAAGTGAATACCATATCATACACAAAATCTATTAGGTATTTGGAAATGACCCTAGGTGAATATCTAAATTTTGTTGAACACGGTAAATATATCAGAGAAAAATTAGGTAAATGCATGAGAAACTGAACAGAGTAACAAGAAAGGATTAAGGATTGCGACCAAGGGTTCTTTATGAAAGAATGGTTGTACCAATCACAACGTACGGTGTTGCTGCTTTGTTTAGAGAAGTAAATAAAACCAGTATAAGGAGGCAGATAAATGCACCCCAACGATTCATTTTATTGTTGACATCAAGATTCTGCAGAACAGTTTCAACAGATGGCTTACAATTACTGGTAGGTTGCTGATAGACTTGCAAGTAATCAAAACAAGAATGAATTATTATATTAGAAAGAACTTGCCAATGTCATTTGATGGAATTACTATTCAAACTGCTAATGCTGTTAATGAGAAACTGTTGACCATGTGGCAGAACAGATGAGATATGACGGAAAATGGGAGAACAGCTTATCACCACATTAAGAATGTTAAGTTTGTAAAGCAGAATAAGTGGTTTTAGCCCGAGCTGCATTTATCTTTTTTAGTAGGCGGTTATGGATCCATTAAAGCAAAGATAGTCCAGCTTGGAGTTGAGAGTGATTATAGGTGAACGGGAAACACTGATATTGAAAGAATGCCCAGATATTTATGAAGCGAGAGTAAAATTGCAAGAGTAGAAAAAAAGTCAGATAAATTGTAAGTCTGAGGTATCTACTAAATGAAGAGATTAGGTATCGATATTAAAATAAGTATGCAAAAGAGATTTTTGAAACTATATCGTGCACAAAATCTATTAGGTATTTGGGAATGATCTTAGATGAGTATATAAATTTTGTTGAACAAGTTAAATATATCAGAGAAAAATTAGGCAAATGCATGGGAAAACTAAACAGAGTAATAAGAAAAGATTGACGACTGCGACTAAGGGTTCTTTATGAAAGAATGATTGCAATGGTTGGAAGCAGAATAAGTGGTTTTAGCCCGAGCTACATTTATCTTTTTTAGTAAGCGGTTATGGATCCATTAAAGCAAAGATAGTCCTGCTTGGAGTTAAAAGTAATTATACCAAAACCTCCACCCGTAACAATATATAAGGTAGGAGTGATTCAACTCATCCATACACTGATGCAAAAAATTACGAGTCATTATACAGTAAAATCCACTAGCTTTGAAACAGTTTAAGTTCAAGTTTTTGAAACTGAACACTTTAAAACTCTTATAAAGGAGTTGGATGAGAAAAACACCCAATACCACACCTTCAGACCAAAAAGTAAGAAAACATTTAGGTTTGTACTAAGAGGCCTACACCACGGAACGGAGGTGGAAGCAATAAAATCAGCGCTCTTGGCTCTTGGCCACGAAGCAGTGAACATTCCTACTATAAAACACAGAGTCACCAAATTACCTCTACCTAAGTTTTATGTAGATCTAAAAACTAATGAAAACAACAAAGAAGTATACAACATAGAAAAATTTGATTTTAATATTGTTAAATGCGAACCACCACGTACCAAAAGAGTAATTCCCCAATGTACATGATGCCAGGCATTTGGGCATACTAAAGCATACTGTCGCAAAGTACACAAATGCGTAAAATGTGCTGAGCTACATGAGACAAAAAATTGCTCCCGCAAAATAAAAGACAACCAAGTTAAATGCGCTAATTGTGGAGGAAATCACCCTGCAAACTACAGAGGATGTGAAGTACATAAGCAATTGCAACAAAAATTATGGCCTACATTACGTGAAAAGAAGAACAATCAAACTCAAGCTCAACTCAATGATCAAACACCCAATCAGTTAGCAATATGGTTAAGCTTGAAGAAATGCTTGCCAGACTCATGGAACAGATGGGGACGATGCTCAACCTACCTACTGTCGTAGTTAGTAAATTGGCCTAATGACAGTACAACAACAAAAATATAAACAACAAAAGTATAAATTATGTATTTGGAACGCAAACGGTTTACACCAACACTATCGGGAAATAAAAACTTTTTTAATTGACCAAGACATAGATAATATCTATGATATTATCATGATGGTATCAGATACCCACTTCACTGAAAGGCAATTCATTATTATTCCAAAATATAAAATATACCACACTAGACATCCGGATGGTAAGGCACATGGTGGAACTGCAATAATTATAAAAGATAGTATTGCACATCATGAAAGAGAGAAGTTTGCAATGGATTATTTACAGGCCACCAGTATTACTATTGAAAATGAAGTTAGTTAAGTAACAATCTCAGCAATTTATTGTCCACCAAAACACAACAACAAGAAGGAACAGTACCTTTTTTGAAACACTGGGTAACAAATTTGTGGCAGGGGGTGACTATAACGCCAAGCACCCAACATGGGGCTCGAGAATAACTAATAACAAGGGCAAAAAACTAGTAAAAGCAATGAGTGCTAAAAATCTAAGATCAATTTCAACTTACGAACCAACTTACTGGCCTTCTGACGAAAAAAAAGTTCCGGATGTGATCGATTTTTGTATCACTAAAGGTGTTGACCCGAAAAAGTGTAAAGCGGAATCCTGTTTAGATTTGTCATTAGATCACTCTCCGGTGATTATTACTGTATACGAGGAAATACGCAGTAGAGAAACTGGGCCATCCTTGCACAATAATCGAACTAACTGAAATCTTTTTAGATCAAAGCTAAATGAGTCAATTTCGTTAAGTATACCACTGAAAACTGAACTGGAATTGAAATAGCAGTAGAACACCTAACCAGAAACATCCAAGAAGCAGCATGGTTTGCTACTCCCACGCATAAGGCTATCCAAGGGAAGAAGAGTGATGTGCCCCTACTCATTAAGGAGAAAATAATAGAGAAAAGACATCTACGTAAACAATGGCAACTATGCAAATTACCTGCTAATAAAAGAAAATTAAATAGAGCTATAAAAAACCTAAAGGAATTGATAGTGGAGCATAATAACCAATGTATTCAAGAATATCTTGAAAATTTAACACCATCGGAAGCTACGGAGTACTCGCTGTGGAAAGCAACAAGGAAGATCAAAAGACTAGAGATACACAACCCTCATATCAAAGATGACAAAAATAAATAGGCAAGGAATGACAAAGAAAAGGCTGCGATGTTTGCAGGAAGTATCCTTCGGAAACGGCAGCAGAAGAAGAAAATGGTATTTTGGATTTTCTGGACAGCCCTTTCCAAATGGACTTTCCTCATAGAAAAATTGCAACCAAGGAAACTTGGGAAACAATAGTAAAAGAAAACGATATTAGGAAATCACCCGGTTTTTACCTAATCACAGGAAAGATAATATTCGAACTATCTAAGAAAAGTATAAAACTAATTACTTTCATTTTTAATGCAATTCTTAGAACCAACTACTATCCAAGTAGTTGGAAGGTTGCTAAAATAATGTAACCCTACCCCTTATATCTTACTTCTATATATGGTGGTAGTTACTTATTTTATGAGGGCGATTCTACAATCCCCTCAAACGAGAGTTCTTTTAGAGATCTGGATCTCCTTGAGTCGGATGACCAAGCTAATTATGGATGCTTATTTATCTATCAGGACTTAGTACCTCATCTAATAATATTACATAAATATATTAGGTTTTACTTACTTTTTGTGTTTTCTCGGCAGGCTGCTTTCTCTGCTTGGAACAATCACTTTATTTTAACGCGACGCGACCGTTAACTCTAAGTACTTTACAAATTAAAACAATGTATTCATTAACACTTATTTCCTTTATTGATCTATCAATTATTCAATACAATTCTTAGTAACTTTATAATCTTTGGGGCGACTGACTTAAACCGAACGACTCACTGGGGCTGATCTGATGGTCTTAGGCAGATTGCTGAAACAATAGTAGAAATAAAAAAATAAAAAAAAAAAAAAAAAAAGAAGATATTTATGAAGCGAGAGTAAAATTGCAAGATAGAATAAAAGTCAGAGAAATTGGAAGTCTGAGGTATCTAGTAAATGAATAGATTAAGTATCGATATTACAATAAGTATGCGGAAGAGATTTTTGAAACTAGAAAAATGCAATTGAAGAATGATGAAGTAAGAAGAAAAACGAATGCAGTTGTAGTAATAGGGAGCCAAGAAAAAGATTTAGAGCAAGGAATTTTTCTATAATTTGATCTATAATTTCATAGCGGATTAAATTAAACAGTAAATGAGATAAATTGAGTTATAAAAAGTTTTTTTGTATATCTTTTTATATAATTATTATATGTACCTAAATTTTATTTATAAAATACCTGTATTTTTAACAGTGATATGTTAAGCGTGATAATACTGTGGGAAATAATTTAGGATTAGACATAATTAGTTTGTAAGAAATAATAATTATAAAGAACTCTATGAAATAGGTTAGGAACTTTGCTAATATTATGATATCTTTAAATGTTACTAGCGCTGTTTTGAAACGACTTGTGGACCCCTCTAAGCTGTTCATTTGACAGTTCGCTTACAGCGTGTACATAGAACGTCTAAGAGAACAGGTCACTACACGTTCGCTAGCTATCGTATGCTGACGTCACATGTTTAGCGCGGCAAGTAATTGTAAAATGGCTGATAGCCGTATACACACATAGTTTGTATGGCGTCATTGGTAAATTCAGGAAATGTTGTGTTAACTAGTTGTTAATGGCATTGAGAATTATAATCAGTTGAACTATATTGCTAGGTGTAATATTTGTTATTGTTTAGACGTAAATAGTGTAGTTTGTGCATAAAAGTATAGTGTTAAATGCTAGGTTGTTTTTATCATTATAAAACGTTGCGAATGAAAACTATGTACTATTTATACTACGCATTAATTTGTGATATGCAATCATTGTAATAAGGTCTTTAAACCTAAGCGTTGTATATAATCAAGTGATATTATTATTGTGAACTCTTTTTGATTTATTAACATTATTGTAATATAATTATTTTTCTTTGTAAAATAATTAAATGAACTACTATTAAACAAAAGTTATGTGTTATCTATTCTTTAATAAACTATATTGTAAATGGGGGCTCAACTCAGGATTTATATAACATCAAAACTGCTATAAAAACACAGCTGGTAATCTAGCTAACACCCACTAAGGTGTAAGATAGACCCACAATACTTTAAAGCTAAGTTCATATTTCACAAAGTCGTGTTATAAGAGATCTTCTATCATATATCTGTGGATTGTAGGTAAAGGACACAATGTTCATTTTTATTAAAAATGAAATTATTGGCACATTCATATGGATTGCTTGTCCTATACCGATAGGAATACCAAACTGTGTCTTACACAAAAAATTAGCGGAGTTGCGATGCTTTTAGATAACATTAAGTTCACTTTTGCTTAGAGATAAACATCTTTAACCTCTCTCCTGTAAAATATAGAAAATGTGACAAAATGTTATCTCCGACCCAAGGTAATCTGTACTCTTATTTTCAGACTTGTTGATGTTGTTATAAAGGATACTGAATCAGTGGGCCACAGTTCAGTGATCCTGTCACAGGCATTCATTGAGGGATATAATCTTCATAATGATAGCATGAGTGAAACAGTACTTGAAATTCAAGTAAGTAAACTGTATATTTTCTATCGTTTTAATTTTCCCCATTGGCGGAAATTTTGCTGCTACAATATGGCTACTCTCACTCATCTTGCTACTCTCCCTCATTCTGCTACTCTCCCTCCTGTTTCTACTCTGCCATGCTTTCTCTTTCCTCGTTCCTTTTTCCTACCTGTTACTTTTACCCTCTAATAACTGGACAATATTCTTTTAACTTTTTACCCTTTTCTCATATGAAAACTTAATGTGCTCCAGCGTTTCTATCCTGGTTCCGCACACCCCGCACATCCTTTCCTCTCTATTTTCCCAGTATCTCTTTCCTTTTTCCTTGTTTCTTAATCTGAATCTTGCAATTCTTTCCATGTTTTTGTGTGTCTTTTCCACTTCACACACTTCTTTTAAACTCAGCTTTAAGAGAATTCTGAAACAAATAGTAGTTCGACGGGGCAAGATCTAGGCTATACGATGGGTGCATCAAAACTTTCTAGGCCAGCTCTCTTAATTTTTATAAAGTCTTTAAATGTGTGTGTGGTCTAACAAAGTCGTGTTGCAAGACAACGTCTTTGCTATTGATCAATATGACCTTTTTACCTCAATTGCGCACTTTAATCGCATTAGGTATTGACAGTAGAGAGTAGAATCAATCGTCTGGCCATATGGAAGCAGTTCATGATACACGATTATCTTCCATTCCCACCAAACACAGAGTATTTACTTACGTGATATGAATCCGGGCGTTGCGCTCGTTTGTGGCGATTCATTCTTCTTGGATCGTTCTTTTGTCATCATTACTGTCGTATGTAACCCACTGTTCATCGTCAGTTATCAATCTCTTAAAAAATGGTTTGATTTCGTTATGATTTCGCAGCAATTGGCAGATGGAAATTCGGTCCATTAAATTTTTATAAGTTAACTCATGTTGTACCCAAACATTGAATTGTTTTTTGTATTCAGCTTTATACCAATACTTCAAAACATTACACTCACAGCGATGTCATTAGATGAAATTTGCCGGTCTTCTTTAATTTTTTTAAAATTTCATCGACTTTTCATCAATTGGTCGACCAGAGCGCGCCGCATCTTTAACTTCAGAATTTTTAGAGTGGAAAGAGGTAAACTTTCCTGGACATGGAAAGAACCGCTGCTATCTTCTATGAACTAAAATTCTCGGCGGCTCAACATAAGAGGAAAATGAAGAGGGAAGTGGTACAGTTCAAAAATCGTTTGTATTAAAAAAATTAAATTGTATACATATTTTTTAATATAAATCAAGTTAACCAAAATTAAAGTTAATTTTTGAAATTTATAAATTGTAGCCTAACCACTTTAAGCATCTGCTTTATTTTTTTCAACCTCGTCACTATTTGTAATGTTTACAACGCTCAAAACTTTTCAAAACGCTCCACAATCAATTCCACTTGAATGTATACTCGCAAGCAAGTAGAACGGGAAAAACTGCGGTCGTGAGCGTAATTGTGGTGAACTTTTACAAATTACCAGTTATACTGCAAAAATCACTTGTCTTTTCTCTCTACAATTTTTCTCATCAATTCTATCAAAATCATAAGCTTCCAGGAAATTCAAGGAAAAATCCAAGAACAGCAAAAGTCTTATAATTTTTTTTTTCTACGTAATAGGAAAATTTCAGAAATATTTCTGGAGCCTCCATATTAAATCCTGTACCAAATATATAAATAACATGGAACTTTATAGACCAGGGTAGAAGCCGTCAAAAATAATTAAAAACATAAAAAAATTAAAGTAGAATGAAACCTATTGGAAATGGAAGGGAATACTACTAAAATGAAAGGAAAAATTAATTACGGGCGATCTGAGGTTGGGAAGGGGTAGGGGGTGAGGTTTTAAGGGTAAAAATCGGTAAATCTCTATTTCCGGCAAAACTACAAGTCCTATCGAAAAAAGTTAAATCGCAAAGTTGTAGATAATAAAAAGATCTACAACTTTTGTATCTACACTTTTTCTCCATAACCTCAAAATTCATGTAAGAAATCCAGAAAACCACATTTTCTATTTTTTATTTTTATCTTTTACAAAAAAATTTTTTTTTTCATGATATTTGGTGAAAACTTACCTCTTTATGTCCCAAACACACTGGAATTTTGAAGATTTAAAATAATAATTTTTTCACCCTATTTTGACTCGATATCGAAAAAATAACCCTAATTTTCAATCGAAAATTCTCACGTCAAAATATCTGATTTTTCAAAAAAGTCGGTAGGCTTTTTGTTCGTTGAAATCTCTATTTTCTGATGGTGTAAAAAAAAATATACATTACTATGAAAACATTTTTCAGAAAATGCATAAAAACAAGAAATACTAAAATTCGAAATTTTTTTTTTAATCTTTATGTACAATTTTGAGGTATTCATTAAAATTTTTACTTTAATTACTCGAAAAACGTTAGGGACCATGTTAGATTAATAAACAAAAAATTGCAAGTCGAAATGTACTACTATAATTAACAACTAAATAAGTTAATAAAGTTAATATTTAATATGACATCTACAAAATTTTGAGAAAATTGTCGAATTTTCTTTAAATTATATGCGTAGATGCCTATTTATTGCTATTTTAAAATTATACTTATATACCTGAGTGACCTGAGTGAAGTCTTGTCTCTAAAAACGGTCCAATCTTCTGTTAAAGTAAACGGAGATATTATAGCAATTGATCCGTTATTAATATTTCAAAGAATATCTCTAATGATCGACAGTAAAAAAGATATGGAAACTTATTTACAATACGAGCTTGCACCTTTTCCATTATCTCTTTTTACCGAAAATGGCTTCAGAAAAAACGTTAAATCTCAGCTCTACGAATTATTTGTGAGTACGAATAGACCAACGCATTTTGACGGCATTGTGCATGTCGTCGACGGTGGATTTTTACTACACAAAGTAATTTGGCAGAAAAATGAAACGTTGGAAGAGATCATGAATATATATTTACGCTATGTAGAAAAACATTACGCAGCAGACAGCTGTATAGTTTTTGATGGGTACCATGAAATTGAAAAATCAATTACTGTGTCAACAGTACCAGCAGTTCATTCAACTAAAAAAGAAGAACGTAGTCGTAGAAAGACG
The DNA here is from genome assembly GCA_963678705.1 of Panorpa germanica. NCBI lineage: Eukaryota > Metazoa > Arthropoda > Insecta > Mecoptera > Panorpidae > Panorpa > Panorpa germanica. Next base: position 13,993,627 of record OY783208.1, read on the forward strand.
TCAGACAATATTCCAGAGTTGAATTATTAAAACCATACAAAAATATCATTTTTGCAAAAAAAATTTTTATCTAATGAGAAAAACAAAGACAAAATAATAAAATCGTTAATGCAAGTATTACAGTCAAAAGGATTTTCCTGTAAACAAGCTAAAGAAGATGCTGATGCTGACATTATTAAGACCTCGATAGAAATTGCTAAAGATACTAATAAAACTGTCATTGTTGTAGGACAAGATATTGATCTTTTGGTCCTTTTGAATCAATTAGATTCTAATAATCATAAAATTTATTTTCTCAAGCCCGGTTCTGGAAATATAAAAGATCTTTTTTTCACGTCTAATAGTTTCAAGTGTGAATCCGTCAAAAACATCGTTGCATTTCTGCATTGTTTTTCTGGTTGCGACACAACATCTGGATTTGCCGGAAAAGGAAAGAAATCTATCGTAAATTCATTATTAGACAATCAAAATGTGTCAAATTTGGCAAGAGAGATTAAAAAAGATGTAAACAAAGAAGATATAAAAAAAATGGCTTGAAATTAATTAAATCTATTTATAAATGTAAAAAGGATAATATATCACTGAATCAATTAAGATTTCAAAAATTTCAATTGGCAAAAATTAAATCATCTTTCATATTGGCAAATCTCCCACCCACAGAAGGTGCAGCAGAACAACATTGTTACAGGGCATATTATCAGCTTCAAACGTGGCTGGGTAATGAATTGACAGCAACAGATTGGGGCTGGAAGCAACATCAACATGGAATTATGCCCAAATTTACAGAAATGGAATTAATTCCGGAAAAATTGCTGAAAACTATTTGCTGCAGCTGTGAAACTGGATGTAATAGTTTAACATGTGGCTGCCGAAAACATGGTTTAAAATGCTGTTCTGAACAATGCGCCAATGTGGAGAAAAAAATCTACGAGGAAGTTAATGATTTAGATGAAATTGCGGATGAAAAACCAATGCAGACCGAAAATAATGTTAGAGACGAAGACGGTGATGGTCTTGAAGATGTCGAAGATCTACTAGAATCAGAAAGGCCTGTCGAATCTTAACGATCAAGAAATACCATCAAAAAGACAGAAACTGATGAATAAGTGATTCGAATTGAATACTATGTTTTGATAAATACAAAGATTAATGCTTTTAGAAATAATATAATGTATAGTGTAATCATTAAAAAAAATCTCTACTCAATAGTACGATTTACGTGTATATTTCTATCTAATGAGATTTTCTAATACATAAATGTAATGAAAATTTAATATATCAACTTTTATTACTGAAAAAAATAGCAGTAGTCACATTTTTTTAATAAAATCCCCTTTAAATCGTATTTTAATATTTACAACAACTATGTTTTTTGCGATATTTATGTTTAATTGGTTTGTAATTTTTTTGTTTATTAATCTAACATAAAACCTAACGTTTTTCGAGTAATTAAAGTAAAAATTTTAATGAATACCTCAAAATTGTACATAAAGATTAAAAAAAAAATTTCGAATTTTAGTATTTTTCGTTTTTTTGCATTTTCTGAAAAATGTTTCCATAGTAATGTATATTTTTTTTTACACCATCAGAAAATAGAGATTTCAACGAACAAATAGCCCACCGACTTTGTTGAAAAATCAGATATTTTGACGTGAGAATTTTCGATTGAAAATTAGGGTTATTTTTTCGATATCGAGTCAAAATAGGGTGAAAAAATTAATATTTTAAATCTTCAAAATTCCAGTGTGTTTGGGACATATAGAGGTAAGTTTTCATCAAATATCATGAAAAAAAAAATTTTTTTGTTAAAGATAAAAATAAAAAATAAAAAATGTGGTTTTTTGGATTTTTTACATGAATTTTGAGGTTATGGAGAAAAAGTGTAGATACAAAAGTTGTAGATCTTTTTATTATCTACAACTTTGCGATTTAACTTTTTTCGATAGGACTTGTAGTTTTGCCGGAAATCGAGATTTACCGATTTTTACCCTTAAAGCCTCACCCCCTACCCCTTCCCAACCTCAGATCGCCCGTAATTTATTTTTCCTTTCATTTTAGTAGTATTCCCTTTCATTTCCAATAGGTTTCATTCTACTTTAATTTTTTTATGTTTCTAAAATTATCTACCCTGGTCTATTATAGTAGTAGAAGAAGATAAATATTGCATACAGATACACAGAAAACAATTAATGTAAAATATCAGTGGAGAAACAAGGAGTTGTTGTATACCACTCTGAGCCATAACAACATTAATAGTAAATATATTTAATTATTTCAGTTCACTATTATGACGTCAAATCCTCTGTGGTGGCATCCTTACTATGTTCACTTAGACTCCGATATTGTTTTGCTAGAACTGAATGCAAAGCAGGTCTTATTGACCATTAAGAACAGAAATTCATCTGTAATCAATAAGGGTAATATCCCTCTAACATCTTTAAGGAATTTTGGAGAACCTCTCGATGTATATATCCAAAGGAAGCCGGTGAGAAAATAAATTACGTAATTAACTGCTTCAGAAATTACTTAATGTTTCTTTTATAAATACATTTAGTCTTGCTATATAAATTACTGATTGCCATTATCACTTAATAAGCAACGAACTTTTTTTTAGATTTAAACAATATTAAAATATATTCTATACGTATATAAAATTATATAATAACTATAGTCAAAGTTACGATAGATCGGCGATGAGTCATACTTTTAAAATTTCAGCTGCATAAAGCTACGACATATTAAAAAAGCATTGTCTCACTCTTACTACTATAATATATATAGGAGTGAAAAGGATAAAAAAATACCAGTTGTTTGCTATGTTAAGTATAGACTGATGTATAAACGTATGTCTGTGTTTATTTTGTAAACAAATTTAAATTTGTCAAATTTATTTATTGTAATAGAACAAACTGTCAAATTTATAATCAAATATTATAATATTTTAAGCATATAAGGTGTGGAAATGTTTAGATCTTTAAAAAGAAAAGCATTGCGATATTTTGAAAATGATGGACCAACATTATTGCCGTTGACATTTATAATATTGGTAAAGTTTAACATAAGTATTGGATTATTATCCAAATATTACTTAAACCGCAATAGAACTACAATTCCGGATTGGCTTAAACCCCAATTAGTCTGGATAATTGGAGTCCTACAGTACAAACATTTTTTGTACGTGTAGAGGACAACAGAAGCATGTAGTATAGGAAAAAAATCACTGTGAATGGCAAAAAACGTGTAGTTGATGCTGGTTTTGGAGTACCCATTTCACCACAGAAAACACGTAATCGTATCAAAGCACAGTCGGAGATGAAGATGAATTTGTTAAAGATGCCGTAATAAGCGATAAATTTATGAGAACAATTTTCAATGTAAGAATTTATTTAGATGTATGCAATAAAAAAATATTCAGAAATATTATTTATTTGCAAAATAATTTCAGTGGAGAATGCGCCACTAATATTTTCAAAATGTCAGCTATTGGATTACCATGATATGAATGCAGAATTGTCCAAGAAATGGCTTAAAGAACAACTTATTTCCAATTTACAAGAGCCATTCTTAATGATCATGGATAACGTAACATACATTCCAAATAATATTGGAATCTCTACCTAACACAACATGGAAAAAAACGATTTGCTTATTTATCTTCAAAAAAAAAATATCTCAACCTCACCAGCAATGCTAAAAACCGAACTTTCGTTTCTTGCTAAAGAAAACCGTTTATAAAAAGAATATGAAATTCACCTCATCACAAAGAGACATGGTCACAAAGTATGCGTCTTCCACCTCATCACTGCAATGTAAACTGCAATGCCAACTGTAAAGAATTTTATATCAAAAACATTAACACAGATAAACTGAAAAATAAAAATGTTTTATCTATGTGGCAAGAATCGTTAAACAATGTGGAAAACAAGATGTTGCAATTCTAAGATATTATAAAGAAGCACGACCAAAGATTTTTTTCTTATACAGATAGGAGATCATGACAATGATAGTAATAGTAATTAAAGAGGACTTATTAGTACTTGTTATTTTGAACCGTTCTAGCACTGATGACTTCTTAGAATGATTACAGTATCTATAGTGTCGTCACCTCACACATGTGAACTACACCGCTGCTTCCTAAGTTTTATTATTATAAGTGCATAACCAATTTAATTGTGATAACAATCAAACCAGAGACTAAATTCGAAACACAGCACTCTTACGTCAAGCATAATTGCTTTGAGCTATTGTGCCTTTATTAATAATTGTGCATATTATATTGTAAACAATTATATAAAGAAACATAAATAAAGATATATTTTTTACTCAGTTATTTGTTATTTACAAAAATAACAAGCATTACAAATATTTCAATATGTATAAATATTAATTAATAAATAAGAAGTGCATGACAACTAAATCTTTAATAAGTTAATTTAGTAAAAAATAGTTAATTTTAATATAAATAATTTCTTAACATACTCGTACATATAGTTTTTTAAATTATTTCACAATAGCTCTCATAGATGACGCTGTTATAAAATATATTTTGCTGTATAAGAAGAGAAATAACAAAGGATAAAATAAAGGATACCGCAGTTATGCCATTGATAAATATTTTCTGACCATAAATTAAAAAACTTAAAAACAAAGTTTATTCGATGCTCCTCGATGTAGACGCATTTATTGTTGCCTGCTTACCAGGCGTTTCACTTTCATAAATTTCTATTATTTTATGTTTTAAAACTATTATGTATTAATGTAAAAAACTAAAATTAATATATGCTACTTAACTTACAAGCAACATTCCGTTCCTGATAACATGAGACACAAAGGCTTAACGTTTTTCTTTTGCTTCAACTTTAATTAATAAGTTACCTCTGACATTTTTACTATCAATTTACATGTGAAAATCAATTTATTATTAAACTATATATTATAAAACACATGGGCTGAAAAGTCCCGAGCCTAACAAAGAAAACACATTTTTTTTGGTTCAAAATTAGCTTTATTCATCAACGTAATCTCCATCAAGAGCAACGCAATCATTCCAGCTCCGGTCTAACATTTCAATACCACTTTTGTAGAACGATTTATCTTTCGCCTCAAAATAGGCCTCAGTTTCAGCGATAACCTCTTCATTCGTGCGAAATTTCTTACCGGCGAGCATTTTTTTCAGGTCTGCGAACAGGCAGTAGTCGCTGGGAGCGGGAGAAGTGATGGATCCATGTTTCATCCATTGTCACATATCGACGCAAAAATTCCGGTTGGTTACGTTTAATCATGGCCAAACACTGCTCAGAATCATCCAGACGTTCTCGTTTTTGGTCAACAGTAAGCAAACGCGGCACCCACTTTGAACAGAGCTTTCTTATAGTCAAATGCTCATGCAATATAAAGCCAACACGTACTTTTGATATCTTTACGATGTCAGCTAACTCACGCAACTTCACTTTTCGATCATTCAAAACGATTTTGTGGATTTTTTTATGTTTTCTGGTGTTACCGCCTCATTTGGACGTCCACTGCGTTCTGCATCATCGGTGTCTCTACGACCACGTTTGAAGTCAGCAAACCAACGTTTTATTGTTGTTTCTGATGGAGCGGAGTCCCCATAACACTTTTCAAGCCATTGCTTCGCTTGAACAGTATTTTTTCCCATCAAGAAGCAGTGTTAAATTAAAACACGAAATTGTTTTTGATCCATTGTTTTGAAAATAATAAAAGTAGCGTCACTCTTAGCACAATAACTCACAAACTACTAAATAGAATATCGTGAAATTTTAACAGCTGTCTTTTGAAGGTTAGTATTAACTGAAAATAAGGTGACTGCAATAAAACTAGCGCCATCTATGTGTTAGGCCCGGGACTTTTCAGCCCATGTGCTAAGGTTATCAAATCTTAGTCCAAGCATTCCTAGCCATACGTCGTCGCCGATCTATCGTAACTTTGACTATATCTAAACCGTGGTTCTAAGTTGCATTTTAACAAATGTTAAAAATACATAAATTTTTACATATTATATATGTTTAATATTATTACATATATTATACAAAGCAATTTATAAATAAAAACTATACCTCGTTTATCCTTCCACTCTTTTTCCTTACATCCGCCTTCCATAGTCTTTTTTGCTAGCAATATGTCCTCCATGCCTACCCGACTTTTCATTTTCTCCTGAGCTTTTCTCTTAGTGTATTTTAATGGTCGATAGTACAATCTTCTTTTTTATCGAATTAGTGTATACCCTACAAACTATTAAGCTTTATCTCCCTTATCGTTATTTTCCTTCTGTTGCTTTTAACATCATTTGTACATTATATTTCTTTCTTCTTCCCTTGTAAGATTTCTATCAGATTCTTCGTACACCTTCTCTTTATATGTTTTTTCTTCCACATCCTATATTGTTTTTCTTATTCTGCTCCCAGATCGTCTACCTCTTTCTGCATTCCTAAGTCTTAACCTCGCGTTACCAATTTGTCGTAGATTGGCGTCAAAAGATACGCAGAATTCTAAATATCTCAAATTTAAAAATCCGTATTTATCTGTATATTCATTTAACCTTTTTGCCGTTAAGTATGTAACATTCTTCAACATTCAAACGTCAAATATTGAGAGTCGATAAAAATAGTTAAAAAAAATCTCAGCATGGTAATGAACTAAGTTTCATACTATTCTCTTTAGTCAATTTCTATATAATATTTTCATATAACTATGAAAAAATGATGACACGGGTTCAAAAACTATGTGTATCATCTACGTGTGCATTTTAAAAATTATTAGAAAAAGAAAATTATCACAAGGATACCTATTTTCGAGTAAACTGAATTAAAACCAGTGGAAACACAGTAAATGTTTTCAAATTAATTTTTACTTTTATAAAATATCACATTAATTATAAGTAATTTTCTAATTATTAAATTACTGTATGCATCAAAAAATAATAATAACAGATAAAAATCTATTTAGTTGGAAATTGAAAACTTTATTTTCAAAAGTACAGTATTTGGTATTACTGAGAGATTAACTTTTTACATTTTCGGTACGTTCTATACCTCCTTAAGTATTTATTTTATATAATTTATATAGACAATTAATAATTATTAATTAAACGTTTACATGAACAAACAATTCCCTAAAAATATTCTAAAAGTTAACTTCAAATAAAAGTTATTGTTAAAAGTTAAAATGATTAAAAACCGATCAGTGCCATCCTAAAATGGATAGTTCCATGATGGATTTTCTCGATTATTTAAAGATTTCTGTCAATTCCTATTTTCAGAATAAACAACTGAAATATTTATTTACTTATGTTATTTTAGAAAGAACCCAAAATAGTGAATGGAACTGTAATTGTACCAGGCGGACCATTTACAGAAGACACAGAAGATAAATTGATAACCCTGCACCAAATAGAGGCCATGGAAGGAGAATGGCTCTTTATGAAATTTCATTTGTTGGATGATAAAAGTTTACGGGTACAGAAATAACAAAACAACACCTATTTGATATTAAATACTGTTTTCTTATTGAAAGACATGTTCGCACTAATCCTTGAGAATCGCCCAATATTTAAGGAGTTAGAATTCTTATTTCAATGAATTTTTCTTTATTTGCAAATTCATAAAAATATTATATTAAAATTATATTCACTAGGTTTCAAATGTATTCATTGTACTGTTTATAATTAAAGTTCCTTACATTGGATTACTTATTAGTACCTTTCCTGCAGAGAGCAGTTTCATATATTAAATGTTTATTTACCAGGACAAAATTTACCCGTTACGTTACATTTTTTTAAGGTAGGAATTTGTGGTTTATTTAATACTAAACTTATAGCTTGTATAGTTCGTGTTCCTAAACGAAAATCGATTGTTTAGTGAGTGAACATATTCATGGGTACTGGTCTTGTTTGTAAAATGAAACTAGGACCTTCAAAAACCTCTAGGACACCAGAAAACATAGAGGGAAGGGAATAAGGCGGGGGGTTTAGAAATCATCTATGCGATCTGCACACACAGAAATTCTAACAGCATCTGCAAACGTGCAGCTGCTCTACAATTTTATCCATACAAACTGTGAGTGGTGCAACAATTTAATACAAACGATTTTAATTACAGATGATTATCCGATTGGATCAAAGACCAACAATGGCGGACTTCGAGTATGCGACAATCATCAACAAAACGGAAGGAAAGTCCAATGTATTCCTCGTGGGCGATGGAACGGCTACAAACGACTCGTTCTTCTACATCGGTCTGCTGCCTTTGATGTCAGACATTTTGAACACTAATGCCAACTCATTTGTCAAGATAAAGTATGAATTTGAAGTCTACTTGACACAATGTCGAAATTGGAATCGATCAAATCAAGAATGGGTCATCAGTGGATGTGATGTAAGGATCAGAAAAGCATGGAATTTATATGACGTAGTTAAATATAGATTATTTGTGTTATGTGGTTCTCCAACAGATGGGCCCGAACACTAGCGAACATTTTGCGCATTGCCGTTGCCAACATCTATCCATCTTCTCCAGCAACTACATCATGCCACTGAATAGAATATCTGAGCATCCTGAATTTAGCTTCGCCCTGATGTATCACGAGAACCTGGTATCCTTTTGTGTCCTGTTACTCATATTCTCAGTTTACGGTATTCTGTTGTTGTGGGCAAATCGTATGGATAAGAAGAAAGGACTTTATGTAAGTATTTTTAAATTTAATTATAAATTTGGCAAACTATAGCACACATACGCAATAATTTTTTTTTAATTTACAACATTATAGAACATTACAACATTATAGTTGTTTTTGAAAACTTTACTAAATATAACTTATTACACTCATAATATATACATAACTTCCTCTTTTAAAAAATGCGTTATTTAATCGGTCGATGTCGTAGCGGAGCACTAGTAGTTTCGTTAGAGAGGCAAGAGTTTTGTCCCGACACAGTTGCGTTGCCATCTTACGTTGGAACAGTGAGGAAGGTCCGTTTGTTTGAGGCATACTTTTTGAGCGGATGTTCTGTGATCGCAATACAGCGCGCCTTTTGGAATTGCATTAATTTATCCCAGTTGACTTTTGTTTCGAACCGAAAATCAATAGTTACGTGGGTTACTACGTTCAGACAAACTCAAAGTACGACAAGACGAAGAACTGGAGTTCGTGGACCTATTAGATCACCGCAGACCATTAAGGCAATGAGAGCTTTAATATTGCGATCGCCATTGCCCTTTTTTCCTCAAAGCTAGATGAGTTGGACTTAGGGGACACTTGGCTCCAATAAGACAGTGCAACAGCACACACTTTAGGAGCATCGATGGAGGTTTTAGGGAACACTTCCCACAGCGCCTCATCTCAATAAGGATGATTTGGCTCCTCGTCCCGTGTTTGAACATTTGAGGAAGCAATTGCCAACATAACGCTTGCTATACTGACACGAGTCATGACAAAGGTCAGATATCGGTTTACTCAGTGTATGGAGAATGGAGGACGTCATCTCCCTGATTTGATCTTTAAAACTAAGTGAAACAAAAACGTACATAAGTACGTGTCTACATTATAAAAAAACAAATTAAAAAATTCAGATTCATACAATGAGTTTTATTTAGTTTGCAAAAAGGAAGTTATGATGCCGCACTCTGTTGTAGTAGTTATAGACTCTAAATGATGTGTTACAAATGTTTATAAATGTTTATATGGATTTTAGTGGTAATAACTGTTGAATGTTGATGCATTCAAATAAATATTAAAGAAAAGAAAATATTTAAATAGCTTCTTCACCCAATTTCTGGCGTTACCATTTCTAAAACTAATTTAACTATTGTTTTTTAAAGAAATGTGCTATATTTTTGGAGAACAATAATCCTCAGCACTGCTACTTATACCTGGTGACGGTCTACACCGGCAACCAATCCAGGGCTGGTACTACTTCTCACGTTGCGCTACAATTAGAAGGATCTGAGAATAAATGCTCGGTAAGTAAAGAAAATTGCCTTGCTTTGTTATAGATATTACGGTTTAACAAATTGATTGAACAATACGATAGCCATTTAAATATTAACCAGTGTTTTGTGTATTTTACTCGTGCAATAATGTTAATAGTGCAGCACGAGGGGAAATCGGTGGCGGGACAATAAAGAGGGAATAGCTATCCACGCGGTTTTTGCACTCATGTCCGTCATTTCATTATCACTATGAGTAAACAGATATGTAAACGTCTGCCGTGTTACGCGTTGTTAAATTAATTAAGAAGTTCTATACAGTCAGGAGGCCCAAAATGCGATTAAAAAAAAAAAAATCCTGAGAAGACTTTTAAATGTATTAATATAAAAATTTACACAATTTAAAGCTGCTATATCTGATCTCCCGGAGCTCCTCTCAAGAAGGCCATGTTGCGGTGATCAGGATATCTCCATCAGAACTAAACCATCTAAAATGAAAACCAAAACGGATTTCATTAAAGTGATGTATAATATTATAATTAATCGAAGGAATAAACAAATTACATTTTGTTAAGAAAATGACAGCTTTTCAAAAAAAAAAATCGATTTTCGACCAAAATTTTGGCCTTAAATTGTTCATATAAGAAAAAATTATCGGTGAGAAAAAACAATCTATTAATTACTTAAAAATATAACTGAGATGCTTGTTTTAAAATTTGAGATTGACTGGTTTGAGAATTCTTCATTACCGACTTTAAGAACACAGTTTTCAGAAAAACGCATTTATAGTTTCAAAGGCACTTCTAAGGCACAGGCAAAGGCAAAGGCACAAATAGGGTAAAAAAAATTTTTTAAAATTATTCTTGAAATATTGATTAGCGTTTTATCGTATATTACCTTTTTTATTTTATTCAAAAATTAAGTATTCATTAAGTATTCAAAAATTGACGGATATAAATTTGTTTAAAGTTTTAATATTATATATGAATATATAAATATATCAGAAAGTGAGGTTATGTTGTTTGTCAATTATTGCTTCAGGTGAATTCTTTTTTTTACATAAATTGTGCATGGCCATTTGAAATTCTATTTGTAATAATTATTTCCCCACTGATTTTCCCGTTTTCCTTTTCGTAGATGCCATATTGACTTTTCTTAATAGATTTTGACATGTATGAATTATATAAACAACTGTCTGTTAAAATATTTTCTATTTTTTCTATTTAATACTTTGTCGTGATTGGTCAAATATCATAAATAACAGTTTATACTCTTTCACCGCGGTGTATTATAAGGGCGGTGGAAAAGTTTGCATACAGAATACCACTTTAGCTATTTTAAATACAGCGACCTTATTTGAGCGGTGAAAAAATTAAATATTTCCACCGCTGAAAAAATAAGGTCGATTTTTTGAAACGAGATTATTAATTTACACAACTTATTACACAACAACGGTTTCCTATACAGTACAAACATCATACGAATATAATTTTTTCTCATTTAATGGAATTTATGAATAAATGCCCCATTTTTTGTAATTACAGGTTCGAATTTTATCACATGCTTACAGGCCCGTCTTGAAACGAGGATCCGATGATTGGTTTATTCTGACTACTGAGAAATGTTTGGGCGATATAACAACTGTTCATCTGTGGCATGATTACTCCGACAGAGAACCAGACTGGTAAAATATGTCACATGCATTATGATAAATCCTTAACGATGATAATCCTTATGATAATCCTTAATGATATATCCTTAGGAAGAGATTTTTCAAAAAACTTTCCTAAAAAGACGTTTTAACTTATATACGTTATTAATTTATATACATATTGTTGTAGCTTTTAACTTTATTTTTGATATTTGTTTTGTTTTAAAATAATGATTTTTAAAGCCGCTGTAGTCGATCTCCGGGAGTTCCTCTAAAAAAAGCGTTTTTCGGTGAGCACGATATCTCTGTATTGGATCATCTAAAATAAAACGTATTTATTTATTATAAAAAACAGTCTAGTAATTCATCAAATCATGACTTCTCAAAAAAATTATAAATATTTTGGTTTGAATTTCTTTAAAGAAAAACATATTTATGGCAAAGAAAAAGACTTAGATCAATTATTAAAAAAATATATTTATAAATTTTGAGTAAAAAATTGAGACTGACCGGTTTAACCTTTACCGATTAATCTTGCCACCGACTCTAAAAACACCGTTTTTGGAAAAACTCGTTCCAATTTTTAAAAGCATTTAACATTTACACAAAGTAAATTTCTTTCTGCAATTTACATCAAGTCGTCTATTCCAGGACTATATAGTAAACCCTCCATTGGTTAGGCAGCTTCTACCATAATAACTCGATTTAGTGTTGTCTGCTCATTCTTCCCTCTCACACTTTACTCTTTGCTTTGTACTTTTGATCGTGCTTACGTATTGGGCTCAAGTGAAAGTCCCAATTCACTCATATAATATAAAAGTGATATACACCTGCATTGAATAAGCCGACAGCGATGCGTGTTGCCTTTTCTACAATTTTAGAGCCACGTGGAATAATTTGCAAAGTGGTTGTTTAACCACTGACACACCTTTTTAATAATCTGTCATTGCTGAGATCTGTATGGATTGGATACGCAGCCTTATAAACGTCCTGTGGTAAAGTCTGATAATCATGTTTAGAAGTAATTAATTAATTGACAACTAGTGCCCGCTGCAACCAGCGCTATGACTTCGCCCCAATCTTCGGTAACTTCTAGAACATTTGTCGCATTGAAATACAATTTCAAGTGCATATACGTAAATATATATGCATTACGAATATAATATTAAAAAAAATTGATTAAAGAAGTTGCAGAAAGATAATTTTCTTGTGAACAGCGAGAAATTGACTACCTTGGATATTTCCGTAAACTCACGCAAAGCAGCGATGTATTTAACAGATCTTTCGGTTTTGTGACAATTGGTATACCCTGATTATTTACAGAACTGGTTGGCTCAAATTTATCCAGCAACCGTCGAATAGTCGACTCAGAAGGGCGGTTGTGGAGAGAATAAACATCACGCATGGCGCCGAACGTTTCTCGAACTCAGCAATGACTTTGAGAAAAGTTAATGATTTTCACAAAGTGTTGTACTTAAAATTAACTAAAAATGTACAGAATATGGTCTACATATATGTGGGTCTATCTTACACCTTAGTGGGTGTTAGCTAGATTACCAGCTGTGGTTTAATAGCAGTTTTGATGTTATATTAATCCTGAGTTGAGCCCCCATTTACAATATAGTTTATTAAACAATAGTTAACACATACATTTTGTTTAATAGTAGTTCATTTAATTATTTCTCAAAGAAAAAAAGCTATATTACAATAATGTTAATAAATCAAAAAGAGTTCACAATAATAATATCACTTGATTATATACAATGCTTAGGTTTGAAGACCTTATTACAACGATTGCATATCACAAATGAATGGGTAGTATAAATAGTACATAGTTTTCATTCACAACGTTTTATAATGATAAAAACAACCTAGCATTTAACACTATACTTTTATGCACAAACTATACTATTTACGTCTAAACAATAACAAATATTACACCTAGCAATATAGTTAAACTGATTTTAATTCTCAATGCCATTAACAACTAGTTAACACAACATTTCCTGAATTTTATCAATGACGCCATACACACTGTGTATATCTACGTATCTGCCATTATCAATCATTTTCCGTGCTAAGCATTTGCCGTCAGCATTCAATAGTTAACGAACGTGTAGTGACCTGTTCTCTTAGGCGTTCTCTGTACACGCTGTAAGCGAACTGTCAAATGAACGGCTTAGAGTCCACAAGTCGATTCAAAACAGCGCTAGTAACATTTAAATATATCTTAATATTAGCAAAGTTCCTAACCTATTTTATAGAGTTCTTTATAATTATTATTTCTTACAAACTAATTATATTTAATCTTAAATTATTTCCAACATATATAGATCATCATGTTACGTGACAAGTTTCTGAATATTGAAATTATAACATATCTCCTATTATAATTTCCAACAAGATGAAATAATAATTTGTTGTGTTATTATTGCGTATACTAGGTTTGTAGATCGCGTTGTTGTAAGAGATATGGAGAAGAAAGAAACTTGGACTTTTCTAGCTTATCGCTGGCTGTCGGTACTCTTTGGAAACAACAAGCTCCACTGTTCGTTGACACCGGCTACAGACGAAGAGTTAAATAAAATTAAAATTCTCGTTCCTGAAGTTATTATTCAGAGGTTCAGAGAAGAACATTTTTGGATCGCTATGGCAACGAAGTATGTTTTTTTTTTTAATATTAATTTTAATTGCATCAACGGTTATTAGCACTTAAACTAATTCATAATATAATATAATTCATTTTCTATATTTCCGCTTTTTTTATCAATCCATTTCAAAATTTTTTAACATTGCTTCTCTAATAACTTTCTGATCCATCGTTCAATATTTTTCTCTGTTTCTATATCAACAATAACTGCATCGCCATCTGATACAGTAATCGTTTGCACTACGATGCCCTTCATTGCATTCCTTGATTCTTTCTTCTATTAGAACTTTTTCCTTATTATTGTGCATTACTTTTCCTTATCGTTTCCTTATTACATTGTCTTCCTAGTGCACAACTTCTATTCATAGACTATATCCATCTCTTCTTATAAAGCTGTTTCTTTATTCTTCTTTTTTCTGTTACTTTTTCTTTTTCGAATTTTTCTTTTATGACCATGTTTTTTTCTGTATTCATGATTATGGTTGCAAGAAAAAAATATATGTTTTTAGTCGGTTTGTATGTAAAATTATTTGTTTTTATATGTGAAATTTATATAGAACGAGTTAAATATTTCAATATAAAAATGGAAAGAATATTTGAAATGTTATTAAATTCACCGTAAAAGAGTTCATCGCTTTATTAACATAAAATTAATTTTATCAAGCACCAATGGACAACGTCAGAATCATAAAAACAGTTAGATTAGCTGTTAACGCCAACTAGAAATATCATTTTTGCAAAAACGCATTTAAGTTTAAGTTTGTTATAACTTAGAACTGTCTTATAGTAAACCGGGAGCCAAAAAACATTCCGCTTGCAAAAACATTCTAATTGATGAGTGAAGATAGACTTAAAATATGATGTCATATGGCATTATGATCAAACTTTTTTTCTTAGTTTTGGAGTTATAAAAAATAATTTGAA
The DNA here is from genome assembly GCA_963678705.1 of Panorpa germanica. NCBI lineage: Eukaryota > Metazoa > Arthropoda > Insecta > Mecoptera > Panorpidae > Panorpa > Panorpa germanica. The sequence continues at coordinate 14,008,796 of OY783208.1, forward strand.
ATCTTTTTTGATTTGATTTTGATTTTAAGTCAATGTTATATGTATGGTAGGGTAGAATGCGAGGGATAAGAGAGTCCTTAAAATTGAATTGCGTTTTTGGTGTTAAATCCGCCACTGTATGAGGATGCTTCGTTTAATTTTTATATAAGACCCCATTTCCCCTTCCCGCTTAGGTAGCAAATTACCATAGTTGTATTTCTAAAATGAAGTAATTAATAAAATAAAATAATTTTTTTTTAATTTTAAACATACCTGTTTTTTATTTTTTATATTTTAACCAAAATTAACCAAAATATTCTTTTTTTATTATACACCCATATTATTATTATTTTTATATTTGGACTATGAAAACTAACTATAGACCAAGACGCCTAAGAACTCTCACTTTGCTCTTATAGATTTAGTGACCGATATTACCTGCTAAGAGTTACTGCCATTACCCCAAATCTCGATAATGGCTTTTTTGATTGATCACTAAAAATGTAAAGAACTTTTATGAAATCCAACAATTCCATAGCGTACACTATGGGTAATAATTGACATTTAGAAAGATATTGATTGGTATAAATCACTTTAATTTACTTTCATCGAATTTTTAATTTTTTTTATTACAAAAAACATCCTTAATTTTACACAGCTGTCCAACTCACAGCGCGCGATGCAAAATAACGGTGCTTGGTAAATAAGTATACTAGAGGACGGTACTAGTTTTACGGTAGAAGTTTTAGATTTCTAAATTACCGGCATTCTCCACTGACCTCTATTCCCCCCATCTTAACTTATTCTAGAAGTGTATATCTTTTGAAACACTTTCAACCACTTGTTCTATCCATTATTCTATTCTTCCAGAATCTTATAGAATTTGGTAAATTTCAGGCACCCTCGGTCTACATTTTTGAGAACACAGTTGCTCTTCATCTCGTTGACGGCGCTACTTGTTCAAGTGTTAATCAGTTTGCTCCTCTATGGGATTCCCACAGACAACGTGGCGGACCAGGCAGACATAGGGGAGTTTAATTTCTCTGGACGTGTGTGGATTATTTCACTGCTGAGCTGCATTCTGACCGTACCACTACGAGTAATGCTCAAGCTATTGTTTACGTAAGTTTTGTGTTTTGCAGCACTCGTACTTTATTTTAATTTATTTAAGCTTTAGCTAATTCAACTATCCCACCAAAAATAATAATTAATAATGCAAATGGACTGGTGTGCACCTTTTTTAGAGGTCGATTTTTCAATTGTGGATTTATAAGTGTGTATTGGCGCTATTTTATTAAATATCTATATGTTGATGGAGACATAGCAATTAAAAATTTGAATTAAAGTTTTTGGGCTATAGATGTCGGCCATATTTATGGCGTGAAAATATATTGGATAGGTAAGTTATTTGTTGATTAGTTCAGTGCTGTACGTACTGTAGTAAAAATGACTTCATTGTACTACGAAGTGTTGAATGTCATTCAACACTGCATATCTTTTGCACTTCTCTTGTTTACCAGTGATGGTTAAGGTTGGTGAATGGTAGGAAAGAAGGTGAGTCTTCTATAATATTGCGATTTAAAAATAATTGTATATTTGAGATTTTGATTGCCAACTTTATAATACACAGTGCAGTTTGTTATAAATTTAGTTCAAGGAGTGCGCAATCTAATTGGGCTAAGTCCATGTAAATGCTCTGTTTCGCTCAGGGTATAACAAAAAGAGTGACGTGAAATATTTTATCAAGTTGAATCTATATTAATCATGTTTTGTCTAAATTCAGGAAAACTGCACCAAAACCAATGATATCAAAAAGTTCCGGAAGAGAAGATCCCTACATTATCAATCTGTTTGCCACTGTAAAAGACGATAAGAATAATGTAATTACAAATAAATCGAAAATCCAATCTTTACTTTTACGGAAGTATTGGTTTCCTTGGTGGACGAAATACGTCACTTGGTAAGATTTGTTACATTATTATTTGTTTTAATGTTTTTGCATTAGGCAGTACTTTCTTTTGTCAAAATCCATTAAATTACATAACATTGTGATTAACTTCATTTCATTTGTGTTTCTTATTTCTACTCATTCTCTCTCCTTCCAAAAAAAGAAATAATAAACTTGAACCTCTACTACTTTTCTCTTTCTGCTACCGTCCCGTTTCTACTCATTCCTTCTCTTTCGTCGCTCCTTAACTCCATCCACCTCTTCACTTAACTGCCTCGCTTCAATAACTGCACAATCGTTTTTTAATTTTTTACTCTTTTCTCATATGAATAATAAATGCGCTACAGCGTTTCTATCTCTCTCCAGCACACCTTGCACTCTCTGCCTGTCCTCTTTAGCTTCTTTTCTACTGTTATGCCATCTTTTCTTTTTCTCTCTGCCTCTTCTGTCGCCATTCCGTTACTTTCAAAGAACTTCGTAAATATCGTTTGAGTTTTGTTGTTATCGGAATTAATTTCATAATATGTTCATAATCATAAATCTTATGCGGTAACCACATTGAAAAATTCAGGAAATAAAAGATGAGAAAATTAATGAGAAGAAAAAGGAATATCGGCGTCGTAGGTAATAATACTAAAATTGGAAGGAGGAAGGGCAGGAGTCTGATAAATGAAAAAGATAAAGAAGCCCAATTATCATAATAGGATGATGGAGAACAAAAGGATAAAGGAACCATAATACCAGATACAATTAGGTATTGTTGAAAAGAATGTCGCAATACCTAGAAAAACGTAACGTGGGACGTAAAGAAAAAGAACATTTGTTTGAGGAATGAAGAAAAGAACATCGACCCTTATTTTATAAGTGAGCTTATCCTACTACAATAGGTATCACCACTAAGTAAGTGGTAGCAAAACCGTTGTGCAGTAATGCCGATGCATGCAGCAAAGGACCCAGAAAGACCTAACTAATGGACATTGGCTTTTTTTAATAATTAATAATAGATTTGTTACAGGTTTCATTCATATTAGTAGTACTCATGCTCATACGCAGAGAAATAGTGAGGAAAAGTAAATATTGTTTTGGATGATTCCGTTTATGATTTAATCTTATATTACTAGTCGGTTATCAATGGTAATAATGATCCTACTGTATATACTCAAGCTAGAGTTTTTATTACAGGTTTTTTTTTATATATTTAAGTACATTAATCCGGTCAATTTAAACATAAAAATAGTGGTCAAATAACAAAAATTCCTGGAGAACTAAATATTGGTGGAGAGCTGAGTTTTACCATTACAAATAAAGTTTTAAAAATCCCCATCGATTCTATGTGTGCTTCAAAAGTTATTCGGGGTTAAAGGTCAAAATTTGAGGTTTTTTGGATTTTTCTCGAAAACGGTAAGTTTTATCAAAAAAAAAAACCTCAAACCAAAGTTGTAGATCTTTTAATTCTCTACAAAAATGGTCCTTATGATTTTTTTCCTAAGAGTTACCATTGCTTACCGGTGTTTTTTTTGATAAAACTTACCGTTTTCGAGAAAAATCCAAAAAACCTCAAATTCTGACCTTTGACCCCGAATAACTTTTGAAGCACACATAGAATCGATGGGGATTTTTAAAACTTCATTTGTTATGGTAAACCCCAGCCCTCCACCAATATTTGGCTCTCCGGCAATTTTTGTTATTTCAAATGTCTATCTTGACCGGGCTACATCTAATTATGTTTAAAGAAAATAAGGTTAAAAAAATCGACCATAACTCATACGGCACACTTCACGATATCATTTTTTAAGTTTTCTTAACTTAAATAACCAATCAGAATGTTAGGCCACTCTCTTACAGTAATTCTGAAATGTGCAGAATATCCATCATGCTGAAATCGCACAACTCTTCCTATTTCCAAAAGCACGTTTCAAAGAGATACTCAAATATGTTTCCTCTCAAGAAATTCTCGTAAATTTCTGCTTTCGAGTTGTTGCTGCAAATAAAATATGGGCCAATTAAATTTTCGTAGATTATTTTTATAAATACGTTTAGAGATGAGAATTTAGATTCAAGAATGTGTAATTAAAATTAACGGTTTACTAAAATAAATCCTAATCCTTTGCAATAATCATTATCCAAATAAATCCAATAGACATAATTCATTAGAATCTAGACATAAGTCTGAGCCACATTAAAGTTTTGTGTTTCTACCTATTCCTTAAATCCTTATTCTTTAACCAGGAATATTACCTACTTATAATAATATTCTTAATATAGTAACCGGTGCTTGGTTATAGTTTTATTAATTAGTAGGAAGGACCTATATCGTAATCATAAGAAACATAAGACATTCAAATTTCTAACGTGTAGCGGGTTAAATCCAAAAGACATACACGGAAATTTAAATCGACCGGATATCAGGAAAACACGCACTTGTTTTAATAACGCATATTTAAATAAACAACAAAGCACAGACAGTATTTATATTAAGTATCAGTCAATCACTTAAATAACTTGATTACATGTATAAGACAATTACACTAATTTATAATTAAAAATAATTACAGGTCACGAGTTGACACTGACTATGTAAGAGTCGCGAAATAATCGAAAATAGTTATTTAATGGATAATCGCGGTATTTGAATGTCAATAGCAATTATAATATGTTGTGAAGCCGCGCGACGCTCAGGAATTCGGAACCTGATAATCGACAAGCTTCCAGATGTATCTCAGTTGATACCACAAATCTCACAAAACTAGATGCATAACTTAAAACAAAGTTCACTCCCTAGTATTTTGATGGTGAGGGCAATTTCATTGAGAGTTGCAGGGGATTACAGCTTGCACCTAGTAGGTATGCAATACACTAAGCACTTTGTAATTATAAAAAGAAAAAAATAATTTTAATTAGTATAATTAAAAAATGATAAATGATTTATAAATTTATTTATTTATATTTATGTATAAATATACATATAAATGTTATTATCGAATTATCAAAGAAGCTAATAATACTATGTCACCTACAGAAATAATGAATAAATGTATATTAGCTTATAACCATACTATACATTCAACCACTGGTGTAAGTATATTATTCGGATCAACAAGATAAAATATATTTCATTTGTAAATAGAAAAATAAATAACCGAAGACAAGATAAAAGATCATCTGTATGACCTAGAAAAATACATGACAAAATACACAAAAAAATGTTAATCAAAAAATTGTTACCATTCAGAATTTTGTTAAGAATTAACAATAAAAAAAAACCCACTAAAATTCATAAAGGAGATTTTGTTTATGTTGAAAACAACCAAAGAAATAAATCGGACCCTATTAAAATGGGACAATATGTAATTTAACATATAAATTGACAAACTTGACGGGTAAACTAATGTCAAAGCACGCTAAAGAACTGTTAAAACAAAACACCCTTCTGTTCCAGAGGTTGGATTTTTGGAATAATCGGAACAATTCAAAAAATTAATGACAATCCCAGACTATATCTAGTACAACAGGATCAGCAACTGTAATCCTTCATTACGCGGATTTATTCCAATTTCTGGTTCAATGTGGTTCATCAAATTTGTTAATAGTAGACATATTAAGATAAGCGAGATCCATTATTCAAGTTAGCAAGTGGACACTTCTAACAACTTGCATAATGAACTCGCCCTAATCTTAAGAAACACATGCGTTATTGAGATGGCACTACTAATTGCATAAGAGAGAGTGAGAGGCATATTGCACCCTAATTGCACCCTATACATTCTGAGAATCAAGATGAGATGGTTACATAGCGTCTCTTGCTGATTCACTCATACTAATTAAGAACGAAATATGTTGTTAATTTAGATTTTTGCGAGGGTCTGATTTTGTTCATCAACCGATCTACATCTGGAAGCTTGTCGATTATCAGAAACCGCATTCCTGAGCGTCGCGCGGTTTCACATCACATTTATCAAATACCGCGATTTTAATCAACTAATTAATTGACAATAGTTACATTAGCGCCGGTTACATTTATGATAGGCTAGGATTACACAACAAATAAACAAACCTATTGAGAATAAGGTAATAAACTTCACACTATTGATTAAAAAGATTAAAATTATAAATCTACATGCAGAAATATTTTTACAAGAATATGTAATAGCAATTGACAAAACACCATATAAAATAAATCGAACCTAATGTTAATAAAAATATTAAAATAATAGAACATAGAATTGGATACTTGATGATTTCTGAAGTAGACTACCTTCAAAGCGATAAAAAATGTGGACAAATGACACCGAAGGACTTCATATGCAACATTGACGAAAAGAAATGGATTGAGCACATACCCTGTGAAGTACAGTTAGTGCAACAACTCGAAGACCCTACATGTGACGTACATACTTTCACTAAATACACCGAAGTTTTTCAAGTCAATGTCATCAATGAAAACTCATGGTTACTGTGTACCCCGAAGCGAATAAAAACTACTTTAAAGTGTCTGGACAAGTTCCACCTATGTATTAGTCGAAAAAAATTAGTTCCACAAGTGAATAACATTAAAACCACAATTAAAATGATTTAGTGGTGGTGAGAGTGGTTTGGTTAAACCGTGACGTTATAATATGATTTTAAGACTACTCAAAGACAATGATAAGATAAAGATAAGATATACGCGTACAGTATAAATACCGTATGAACCTATCAAACGAGGACGTGTATTTAATAGAGCTCTGACCACGTGTTTCTCGCTGCTCTGTTACAAATTATAATAAAACAACTATTCAATCAATAATCTTACTAAAAATCAATTGTTCTCCAAATTTAACTAACTCGCTTATTTCAATATATCTAATACTAAAGTATTTTAAGAATCATATTGAAACAAGTAATTGGAATAAATCCGCGTACTAAAGTTCCGTATTATCAACTCAATCAAAAATCCTTAAATAAATATAGATCAATGGGCTTGTGTCCTCATTTTTAAGTGGTCGATTTTTCAATAGTTTTAATTGTTAATATCTCTTAACATATAAGGAATTATTAAAAAATAATTTGAGGTTCTAGTAACCCACTTTATCAATATTTAGTACACTTTTGTAGAAACTAAGACATAGGACACAAGCCCATTATACTGACTTTAAGATACTGATACAGATCACTTGGCTTATACCATATAGTACGGACACAAACCTTTTCATTAATGTTAGAACGTAGACATTTCTTTTACCTACAGCAGTAAATGTCATTTATTTTTCAGGTCGAGTTGTGTGTTTCTGATTGCTTTGTCAAATTTGCTCATTTTCTTTTACGGAATAGAATTTGGTTTCGTGAGAAGCTTCATGTGGGCAACGTCTGTGCTGTTAGGAGTGTTCCTCGAGTCCTTTGTATTCCAACCTCTTCAATTAGCTACGCTGGCAGTTGTCTATCACATTTTCTTTAAGGTATCTGTTTATTGTTCATTGGGTGTACATTTTTTGTTTCGAGTCTTGTAACAAAACTACTGCACTTTCGCATGTTATATGCAGCTTTTAGTATAGTCAAATAATTACGTTATATTTATTATACCTCTTTTAATTAAAAAATACACAATATTCATGGTTAAAGTAGACAGCTAAATGTGAAATGTGACGTCATTTATATATGGAACAGTGTAAGTTTATTTATAACCTTAAATTCGGAAGTTCAACTTCAATCATTAATGTTGTCTATTTCTGAATAATAAGTGGTACAATGTATATATGAGGCCTTGGCTCTCCTGGGCTCTTCCATTAGGACGATTGGACTTTGGTTTCGATGTCATAACCATATACCCATGATTCTTTACCAGTTATGACCCTTTTAAGCAAATCTAGACCGCCGTTGACGTCGTTCAACAGTTCCTGAGCGATGCTCATGCGACGATTTTTTTGGTCAAAATCGCTGCCACACGCTTCATGCACAAAATTTCCGAAAAAATTGCATGGCATGACCCAACCGATATGTCGACATCCTCAGCAACTTCTCTAATAGTGATTCGATGATTCTCCATAACAATTTTTTTCACTTCTTCAACATTTTCATCGGTTGTTGATGTGCTGGGGCGTCCAGGGCGAGCGTCGTCATTCACATCTTCTCGACCTTCTGTGAAAAGCTTGTACCCCTTGTAAACATTTTTTTGGCTTAAAGTAGACTTACCGTATGCCACTTTTAACATTTCAAGTGTTTTGGAGCACTTGACTCCATTTTTCACACAAAATTTAATGCAAACTCTTTGATCTTATGTTTTTCGACAGGAGAAAATCGCCGAACACGCCAAACACTTCTAACTTTTATGCCTCTCACAAACAAACTAAATGTGCTATATAGCTAAAACTGTGAACATATGTTCGAGACGAGTGTACCAACATAACAAAATAAAAAAATCGATAATCGAATGTACGTAGCCCGCGAAATATGAAAATTCACCTTATTTTTTGAACAGACCTCGTATATATACATAGTGATTTGTACAAGTTTTGAGTACAGAACAATCGCCATAAAACATACGCTTACATACATACAGACACTGCAACTTTCAAAACAAAGAATGAAAATGTATTGAATAATTAATTACCCTTGTTTTAATTTTATTATTGACATGAAAGTGTCATTCATTCATCATAACTTACAATAGATTAGTTAAATAAATGAAATTAGAGCAATCTAATTGGATTGTGAACCATAACTAAATTTATATTAAACTGTACAGTATATTTATTGATTACTATCGAAGTAACTATCAAAATCACAAATACCCTATTCTTTTCATTCAATTCGCAATAATATAAAAGTTATTAACGATTGAAATAATCATTTTTGTATCTGTAATAATTAAAGGGATGAAAATTTCTAAAAAAATTACATGATGTCATTCTTTACTCAGCTTATATCCCACTACCATTTGCCATCCTTTACATTTACTGTTAAATATACGCAGTTAATATTAATATCCGCAGTAATATCCGTTAATATTACGCAGTAAAACAAAATTAAAATTTTAAGTAGATATCCGTCAATGTTAGAATATTTAGTAAAATTTAGTTTCCTATGCTGTATAAAAATGGGCTTGTGTTTTTATTTTTTATGAATCGATTTTTAATTGTTGTGAGAAATAAATGATTGGCGTTTTTGTTTTATTAAATATCTATATGTTGACGGCGATACAGCAATTAAAATTTTTAGTTGTAATATAACCGCTACTTATGTCGGCCATATTTATGACGTAACATATCGCACTATTAAGGAATAAGTCGTCAGTAATTTGTCAAATACTTAAGAGATCTGTGTTTAATATGCTATCTCTTTTACGCTCTGTTGTATAAAAATTCGTCTTGAAATTTTCTACAACTATCTGTTTAACAATTAAGGAGGTATAGAACGTTAACGTAAATGATAAAAACGTTGAAATTTGGAGGGTCGATACAAATAGTTAAAATACACGCTGTCTCAAAATTTTAGAGACCTAGGGTTCATAGTTTTCTTTTTATACATGATTAAAAATAGTCATTTTCCATACAATTTCTCCACATAATATAACTTTTAACTATTAAAAAATGGTGACACGGCTTTCAAATCTAAGTGTATATAAAAGGATCTTTTCTGTAACTATTGCAAAAAGATAATTATCAAAAGGATACCTATATATGTTACGAAAATATTTAAATAAAACCAGTAAGAAACAGTAAATGTAGGTTATAAGCTGGCAACGTTGCAAATGCCAATTTGAGCGGGAAATTCAAAATCGGAATAAATATTATATAAAATATAACAATTTATTTGTCAAAAAATCAAATCACGCATGCGTCAAGACACGTAAATTTGCAGCGTTGCCAAATTTATTATTCCTTTTTCAAAATATTTAATTAGAATTTAAATTGAATTATTATAAATTTGATATTAATTATACGTAATTTTTAATTTATTAAACTATTATATGCATAAAAAAATCATTTTAAGGTACAGTCCCAATATTTGCTCGTTCCTCATGTACTTCGTATTTTGCATTTCGTATTACCGAGAGATAAATTTCTAGTATTGACGGTACCTCCTGTACCTCCTTAAAACGAAGAAAATTACTATTTTAATTGTTAATATCTTCTAAAATTTAAGGAGTTATTAAAAAATAGTTAGACATTTAAGTTCCTGACAGCCCACTTTATCAATATAGTGCACAGTTTTATAGAAATGATGTCATGTTTTACAGATCCATTCTATTAAGTAGTTTACGTCAAAGCAATCAATTTTGTCAATGTTCAATCAAATGAATATGTTTGCGAATTTCTTCAATTTTAAGGTTTAAATATTAAATGATGACCAATCGCCACCTAGTTGTCTAACTTAAGGAACCAAGTCCGTAATTACAGACGCTACCAAAGCAAACATAATGCATTGCGTAATATCTGTAGGTGGACAACGGTACATTTTGTCTACTGACACGTAAGAGGTCCCTTGCATCATTGCCGACATTTAAACCGCCCTTACTTTCTCGACCGTCGAAGCAATAGGTTGCTCTCTTAAGTTAAGAGTCTAAATTAGCAACATATATATACATTGTTATTTTGTACACGTGCTTTTTCTGCTTATTTCAAATAAATTCATTTAATTATTAAATAGTGTGTTTCTCTGTGAAATCTTAATAAAAATACAGTCCACTACTAAATGTAAATTACCAACATCAGATTTACATAAACACTTGGTTTTTTCTTGTTTTAATCGACAAGAAACAATCAAGACAACGCTTAACATTGTGATTTGAGTTACATCGAGAATCACGACATTTTGCGCAACATTTTGGTCCAATCGATCAGGATATTTCAACACAAAGTGCTGAAACCACGAGGGAAAGATTTTACATACGAGACCAAACACACAGAAGCAAGGCGTCCACTACCAGAGAAGGTCGCCATTTTGAGATAAGTCCACATTCTTTTAATTATTCCATATCATTTAAATATCCTATGTTTTAATTGATTCTGTTTAATATTCGTAATATATACAGTAATTAGATTAAAAGAATAAAGTAATTTATGTTCCAAACAACGTTCAGAAAATTTACATGTGCAAACGCGTTTCGAAACACGTGTTCAACAATTATAACGGGAAAGTATTACGGCATCACTACATCTTGTTATAAAATATTTTAAGTAAACGGATCTTACGAAGCTACATAGAGCCCTAGATTGTTTATTGTTAAGGTATTTTATAGCATTTCAGAAAATCAAGTTTAGTTCAGTTATTTTCATTAAGCTAAATAAATTAGAATGGATAATTCACAGCAATTATTAGAACAAACATTGATGGTAAGATCAGTAGAGTCATTTTTAAGTTATTTAAGTAAATTAGATGAAGACAATATATCAGAAAACGATTTCTTTAAAATTCAAACGAAATTAGAAAGATTACCTACATTAACTGATTTCAAATTGAATTTATTGAGTATTGCAGATGTAACTGATTTAGATATTTGGGATGATTTTGAAGAAAAATCGTCGAATGCTGTTAGCATGGCAAAACGATTCTTAGCAAAAAATAACTCTTCAAGTCTCAACGATCTAGATCAGTTATCTATTAAATCGGGAAATTCTTCTTTCGTTAATAATTCTCATTTACCAAAATTGAAATTACCAACATTTAATGGTGATATATCTGAATGGCCGCGATTCAGAGATCTATATATCTCAATGATACACAAAAATGACTCCATTGATAATATCCACAAATTCTACTATTTAAAATCATCGTTAACGTCTATGGCACTACATGTCATAGACTCTATTGTAATAACTGCAGATAGTTATTTAGAAGCGTGGGAACTAGTTTTTAAACGTTTTGAGAATAAACGAATAGCAACAAACCATCACATTAAGGCTTTAGTTAATCTATCAGCTGTGCCCGGTAATTCAGCAGTAAGGCTTAGGGCCCTGGTGGATAACATGAAAAGCCACATGTGTTCTCTGTCCACATTAGGCGAACCTGTGGATAGATCGAATGTGTTATTTGTTTATCTTATGACACAAAAACTAGATAGTGATCTGCGTGATGATTGGGATAAAGAATGCTTTGGGTCAGATAACATTCCAACAACGGAGCAATTTTTAAATTTTATAACACAAAGGGCTGAACTATTAGAACTAAGCAATTCTCGAACTAATTCACGTTCGACAATACGTCACAAAGAGTCACGTACATTTTCGGCTGTAGAGACGCCATCATGTGATTTTTGTCAAAATACCAACCATAAACCGTTTCACTGTAGTGTTTATTTGAATATGACTATTGATCAACGTTGGGCTGAAATTAAACACAAGAAATTATGTCATAATTGTTTGTCATCATCTCACTGGATAAAGGAATGCAAAAAGGGAACTTGTAAAATGTGTCATAAAAAACATCATACTACTTTACACCCGAGTGCTAATATTTCTGTAGATCAGGTAGCAACAGAACCAGTTGTCGCACTTTCAAATAACGGTAGATCATTCAACGCCATGTTGTCTACCGCATTAGTTAACGTAACTGATCTGCATGGCAACGAACATACTGCTCGGGTTTTATTGGATTCGGGAAGTCAAAGCAATTTTATAACTGCTAGGTTTTTTAAGAAATTGGGATTAAGGGCAAGCACGGTCCATTATTCAATTAAAGGAATTAATAAAAGGGCGACCGCTGTACACGACGCTGTTAATCTTAAACTAAAATCAAAAATTTCAAGGTTCAATTCGAACATAAATTGTTTAGTTATTCCATCAATAACCGAGCCGTTGCCGAACGCTTTTATTGATGCGAACAATTTAAATATTCCTAATAATTTACAGTTAGCTGATCCCACATTCAATATTCCAAATGACATTGACATACTGCTCGGTGCAGAATTATTTTGGACAATACTAGGAACCCGTAAAATCAGGTTAGGAAATCGCAATCTAGCATTGCATCAGTCGCAGCTTGGATGGATTGTAACAGGGCATTGTATATCAAATATTGAACGTAACACAACTTGTTTACATACATCAACACGGTTGCTTCAAAGTCAACTTCAGACATTTTGGGAAATAGAAGAATCACCATTAGTTAGGGCACTATCATTAGAAGAAGAAGCTTGCGAGAAGCACTTCCTGCAACATGTTAGTCAAGACAACACAGGTAGATTTACCGTTAGAATTCCGCTGAAGGAGTCCCCAGATCGGCTGGGCGACTCAAAGGCTTACGCGTTGAAACGATTTTATGCACTTGAGAAACGATTAGCAAAAAACTCAAGTCTAATGCAACAATATACTGAATTCATGAACAACTATGAACGTCTAGGACATATGTCCAGAGTTCATTCAGACGACAGTAATACAAATAGCTATTATTTACCACATCATGGTGTGCTCAAACTTTCGAGTACGACAACAAAATTGAGAGTAGTGTTTGACGGCTCTATGACAACGACGTATGGAGTCTCTCTCAATAACATTCAATCTGTAGGGCCCACGATACAATCAAGTCTTCTGTCAATCTTACTTAGGTTCAGGACACATAGATATGTGGCTACATCGGACATCGCAATGATGTATAGACAGGTGCTGGTCGAGCCAGCACAACGAAATTTACAAAGGATAATTTGGAGACCGTCTCCTGACGTACCAATACAATCATATACGTTGAATACTGTAACATATGGAACTACATCAGCGCCATATTTAGCTATTAGAACTTTATGCCATATAGCGCATCAAAACAAAACCGAGTTTCCGATCGCATCAGAAACTATATTGAAAGATTTTTATGTTGATGATCTGCTCACTGGAGCATCATCAGTAGATTCGTTAATTGAACTATGTAAGGACATTGACTTGATTTTATCCAAGGGTTGTTTTAAATTAAGAAAATGGGTGTCCAATCATCCTGACTTCCTAACTAAAACATGTTTAGAATCACCAAATACCGACAGTGCGGTCCATTTGGTTTCCGAACAAAGTAAAACCTTAGGGATACAATGGTTGCCTAATACTGATTCAATAAAATACAATGTACCACCATTAGAACATGTAAATAAAGTTACAAAAAGAATTTTACTGTCGTACATAGCTCAAATCTTCGATCCACTAGGTTTGCTAGGTCCAGTAGTAATTCTTGCAAAAATTTGGTTGCAAAAACTATGGCAATTACAAATAGATTGGGACACACAAGTTCCCGATGAAATTAAGAAATCTTGGTTCGATTTTAGTAATCAAATACAAGATTTAAAAGAATTTACCATTCCAAGACATGTACTATGCATAGGTCCCACATCTATAGAACTACATGGTTTCTGCGATGCTTCATTACAAGCATACGGAGCAAGTGTTTATGTCAAAAGTATTAACGCGAATTGTGACGCCAAGGTTAAAGCGAAATCTAGAGTAGCACCCTTAAAGGCACTTACAGTTCCACGACTTGAACTATGACCTAATGAAATTAAATAGAATCAATTATAAATTCAAGACCTCTCACTGCCCTTTCTACTAATCCTAATGACCTATATCCTCTCTGTCCTGGACATTTTCTCATTGGTCGACCTCCAGTCTCCACTCTGGGAACTGCCGAGGACACACCACTTAAAACAAGATTAACTGCCTTCAATATTATCCAACAGATGAGGACGACATTTTGGAAACGCTGGCACAAGGAATATCTGAATACACTCCAACAGCGTACCAAATGGCAGCACGGACAACCACGAGTTCCACAGCTTGGTGATTTGGTAGTTTTAAAAGATGAAAACGCCCCCACGCACAAATGGACCACAGGCAGACTTCTAGAATTGCACCCTGGAAGGGATGGAATCGTACGAGTCGTCTCTATCAAGACTCCAGGAGGAACCCACCAAAGAGCTATTCAAAAAATCTGCCACCTACAATCCCCAGATCTCGAATAATTCGCATCTTAAATAATATGAAACTTAATTAATGTAATTAATAGGAATCGTTTCATAGCGGCCAGGATGTTTGCGAATTTCTTCAATTTTAAGGTTTAAATATTAAATGATGACCAATCGCCACCTAGTTGTCTAACTTAAGGAACCAAGTCCGTAATTACAGACGCTACCAAAGCAAACATAATGCATTGCGTAATATCTGTAGGTGGACAACGGTACATTTTGTCTACTGACACGTAAGAGGTCCCTTGCATCATTGCCGACATTTAAACCGCCCTTACTTTCTCGACCGTCGAAGCAATAGGTTGCTCTCTTAAGTTAAGAGTCTAAATTAGCAACATATATATACATTGTTATTTTGTACACGTGCTTTTTCTGCTTATTTCAAATAAATTCATTTAATTATTAAATAGTGTGTTTCTCTGTGAAATCTTAATAAAAATACAGTCCACTACTAAATGTAAATTACCAACATCAGATTTACATAAACACTTGGTTTTTTCTTGTTTTAATCGACAAGAAACAATCAAGACAACGCTTAACATTGTGATTTGAGTTACATCGAGAATCACGACATTTTGCGCAACAGAATACGTAAAAAATAAAATATACATAAATTAACCATTATTTCAATAAGGAATTAACCCCTAAGAATCAGCTCACATCTAAATATAATATATATGTCATATTATAATTTAAAATTGAAAATGCCACACTTGCTAGCTTGCTACAAGCTAATTCGCTAAGTTCATTTTATACTTTTCATGTTGAAACTAGTTATTTTCCAATTATAGATCATAATACGATTTAGTGCCGCTTTGTGCAGTCGTTTAATTGAAACATACAATAGTTTTTAAATCCGTACCTTCATTCATACTAGTTCACTTTTAATCTAAAAAGTTGTTTATATTTTTTAATTTAGTTTTAAAAAATAGAATCATAATCAATAGAAATTTTCAATAATAACAAGGTCATCTACATTTTGTGCTGATTAGTTGGTATCAATTGCTCACACAATGCAAGAGCACAATTTTTTAAAGTGCTCAACTGTACGTAGCATTACTGTAGTTGGAACAGTTTATGCTAATAATGCCACATTATGCACATTATTGTCTTACATGATTCACATAGCTTGCCACAAACTAATTTAAAGGTTCATTTTCTTCACCTTAGTCACTTCGTTTTATTTTTTATACAATTCGACGTATATATCAATAAATATTCAAACTATTCAACAAAAATTATGCTGCTTACAATCTTATTTTATGACCGCGTCTATTTAATGACCCCAACAATTTTTTTCAGGAAAATCCAAAACTTTACGTCCCAATTATACAAATTCCAACGGAAGAAAAAAGACAGGCTTCGTTGTTCTATAAACGGCACTGTGACAGTCTGGCTGCTAAACTGGAGAACAAATGGTATATGCCATTGTCGGAAGATGACATTGATGTAAGTACGGAAAATAACAGCAGCTTGAATAGTAAATTTAAAGGGTGGTCAACTCCCTGACTAATTAAAAATAAAAATATCGAAATTTAAGAGATTTTTGTTATATAAAATATGCTATCCTCTTCAGCTTTTGACACACAGGTTACAGTAATCCGCGGGACTTCATTACGCGGATTTATTCCAATTTCAGGTTCAATGTGGTTCATCAAATTTGTTTATTAGTAGACATATTAAAATAAACGAGATCCATTATCCAAGGGACACCCCTAACAGCAGCATTTGAACACATGAGATGGCTACATAGCGTCTCTTGCTGATTCACTCATACTAATTAAGAACGAAATATATTGTTAATTTAGATTTTAGCGCGAGTCTGATTTTGTTCATCAACCGATCTACATCTGGAAGCTTGTCGAGTCTCAGGTACCGAATTCCTGAGTGTCGCGCGGCTTACCAAAACATTTTTATACAATATTTCGATAATTATACCAATAATATTAATTCGCGACAGTTATACTATAAGTCTAGTTTTGTTTTTCAACCAATATAGAAGCTTGTCGATCATCAGGTACCGAATTCCTGAGCGTCGCGCGGTGTCACATCGCGTTTATCAAATACCGCCATTTTTCGTTAAACCATTACATTCGTTTCGCGACTTTTACATAGTTAGTGCCAGATCGCAACCTGTAATTACGAGTATTATTCCTTTATAAATTTGATAGTTTTATATGTGTAATTAAGTAAATCGAGTACTGATTCTGTTGTGTGTAGTGTAAATACGCTTTCAAGTTTTATTATCGATATATATATATATATATATATATATATATATATATATATATATATATATATATATGTTATTAAACAAGTGTGTGTATTTTTCTGATATCTTTTGACCGGTTGATTTAAATTTCTTGTGGAATGCCCTTGGACATAAACCGCTAAAGTTGGAGATCTGATTGTTTTAAGTGCTAAAATTATCTATCCAACTAATTTAATTGACAATAGCCGAGCGCTGGTTACATTTGTGACAAGCAGAGGATTACATTAAACTTGTAAGGGCGTGCAGAGAAATTAAAGGGTTCTTGCTTTGGAAATTTATATGACACCCAATGTTACAAATTCATGGGTCCGAGCGAGGTAAACTGAAATTAGTCTGGCTCTAGAACCTTCTATATTTGGAGACACCACACGCGCGACTAAGATTTTTCATTTACTGAGTGGAAGTAGTTATATTCACTATACCGTCACGATGTAACCTAATAAATAGCCTTAATTCACGCTATTTACAGACTTTATTTAATAACACAAAACAATTAAAACAGTTAAAACTTTGTATAACTATTTTCAAATAGTGTTTAGTATTACATTTTACAGTTTACTGCTGACTGGTAACTTTTAATTACTACTGTATCTCACTGAGTAACTTTAACTGCTACTAGCTAGACCGGTACTGCAATATCACTAATATAGTCAGTACGTGCGTAGCAAAAATACCTCTAGTCTTAATTAATCATCTTCGGAAGAATTCCTATAAATGTGGGATATAATTTAGGATTAGACATAATTAGTTTGTAAGAAATAATAATTATAAAGAACTCTATAAAATAGGTTAGAAACTTTGCTAATATTAAGAAATATTTAAATGTTACTAGCGCTGTTTTGAAACGACTTGTGAACCCCTCTACGCGTTAACTTGACAGTTCGCTTGCTATGATATGCTGCGATGCGTGGTTAGCGCGGCAATAGTGATTGTGAAAATGTCTGATACGTAGACATACACAGTTTTTATGGCGGTCATTGGAAAATTCAGGAAATGTTGTATTAACTAGTTGTTAATAGCATTGAGAATTATAATCAGTTTAACTATATTGCTAGGTGTAATATTAGTTATTGTTTAGACGTAAATAGTGTATTTTGTGCATAAAATTATGGTGTTAAATGTTAGGTTGTGTTTATCATTATAAAACGTTGTGAATGTAAACTATGAACTATTTATACTACGCATTACTTTATGATATGCAATCATTGTAATAAGGTCTTCAAACCTAAACATTGTATATAATCAAGTGATATTATTTTGTGAACTCTTTTTTGATTTATTAACATTATTGTAATGTAATTGTTTTTCTTTGAGAAATAATTAAATGAACTACTATTAAACAAAAGTTATGTGTTAACTATTCTTTAATAAATTATATTGTAAATGGGGGCTCAACTCAGGATTAATATAACATCAAAACTGCTATAAAACCACAGCTGGTAATCTAGCTAACACCCACTAAGGTGTAAGGTAGACCCACACTTGGAATCGTCAACCGGGATATGTTTAATCTCAACCCACATATATTATGACAAAGCTGTTATAATAATTCGATGAATCCATTTCCAGGAATAATTGAACTGGAAAGTTTTTATTTATGACATAGCGTGTTCCTACATGGGTCTTTAAGCCGGCAATTCACTCCCGACGAGACATTTGTCTATGTGTCAGAATACAACTCATCAATCGAGTTATGCCAACGCGAGGCAAAATAATTCGAGACATTCAAACACAAAGCGAGAGCTACACTACACACTCGATCTTGGTGAGCCGATGAAATGAGCGTGTGGACAAATAAAAACAAATCCATTATACAAAGTATTAATAACTACAACACCCGAGCTAGAAAAGTCGTAAAAAATGTGATTATTAAGTGTATATTGTGAACGGAAACGAGTCAAAAGTTAAAGCGAATATAATGTGTGTAACATTAAACCACTGATAGAATACGTAAAATAATGTAATTACTGAAATTGACTAAACGCATTCTCAAAGTAATAAAAATGAACCAGTTAAATCTAGCTAAAAACTAATGTAGGACTCAATATGTATTTATTATACTTTAAGATGGTTTGTTCATTCATTGTTCTGTATTTGTAAAGTAAATACCAACGTTTGTATTGTAACCATATTGTATTATTTTAGTAGTTATTATTTTATTAAGTATATGTATTAAACAAATTATGGGATTCTTAGACATTTCGACAAGAGGCTGAAATATTACATAAATCGACACTTGCCTTAATCCACATCAGAATACCTTGATTCCATATATATATGTATATACGCTGTCTGTTCAAAAAATAAGGAGAATTTTCATTTTTCTCAAAAAATATTTATTTATTTATCAATTTCTATTTTGTCCCCTTCAAAGTACTCTCCGTCAGATATAATACATGCATGGCATGAGCCAACCGATATGCCGACATCCTCAGCAACTTCTCTAATAGTGATTCGACAATTCTTCATAACAATTTTCTTCACTTTCTCAACATTAGCATCGGTTGTTGATGTGCTGGGGCGTCCAGAGCG
Source organism: Panorpa germanica (assembly GCA_963678705.1). Classification (NCBI taxonomy): domain Eukaryota; kingdom Metazoa; phylum Arthropoda; class Insecta; order Mecoptera; family Panorpidae; genus Panorpa; species Panorpa germanica. The sequence goes on from OY783208.1 coordinate 14,028,443, forward strand.
AGCTTCGTCATTCACACCTTCTCGACCTTCTGTGAAAAGCTGTCTGAAAAGCTTGTACCACTTGTAAACATTTTTTTGGCTTAAAGTAGACTCATCGTATGCCACTTTCAACATTTCAAGTGTTTTGGAGCACTTGATTCCATTTTTCACACAAAATTCTATGCAAACTCTTTGAATTCATGTTTTTCGACAGGAGAAAATCGCCAAACACGCAAAACACTTCCAACTTTTATGCCTATCACAAACAAACTAAATGTGCTATATATCTAAAACTGTGAACATATGTTCGAGACGAGTGTACCAATATAACAAAATAAAAAATCGATAATCGAATGTACGTAGCCCGCAAAATTTTTGCCTCATCTTATTCTTTGAACAGACCTCGTATATGAATATATGTGTACATATGTATATATATATATATATATATATATATATATATATATATATATATATATATATATATATATATATATATACGTATTATTTTATTTATTTTACGTCGGCCTTTTACCGATGCTGAGTCCTATCACCGACGACCTCTTACTATGCTAGTATTTATTGTGATGTCGTGATCTCATATACTTTCAAACTCATTTGAAATTCCACACATTTAATAGATAATGTATGCGTACGGAGTTCGTAAGAGAGGCAAGGACGAATGTTTACACCGACAACTAGACCTAAATATTTTATTAGATCAACTTAAGCAGAAAACCTAAGAGTACACGATTTGCTTTTGCATCGAGTTGTCGAAAGCGATAAAAACTGTTTTCTTTATTGTTACCCTCTCCCTTAATTTATCATTCTTATCCGAAGCCGCCTTTTACAAAGTTTTGGAACTGTAACTTTTTCTTTCTTTCAGTTAATTAAGAGAAAAGAGAACCTCCGAAAGTCGCTGCAGACGATCTTCCACGATATGGTAATGTTCGGCCTCTACATCTGCGTGATCTACATGCTGGTCCTAGGCAGCAGAGACCCGATGTCCTACGCCAGCACAACTCATGTTAGGGATATGATAACAAGAGCAAAATATTCGGATGTACCAAAGTTTGACAATCTTTTATCTGATGAAACGTAAGTTTAAGTGATGAACTCGCTCAGAGAACAGAGTTCAATAAAACATTGGTTTGTTATGTTGTTTGAAAGTCAACAGAAGCATATCGTTTAAAGTCGCAGTAAAAAAAAGTTAATGGAGTTCAAACGCAACAGTGTAATTACGCAATTACTTTGTATCTAGTAGGAAAATCGCAACCACTTATTGTTATTGAGCTCCGACATTTAAATGTAAACCTAATGCTTGTGTATCATACCATTACACGTTTCAATGATACTAGTAGCATCAAAAAACGCCATGAAGGTAGATATTTAATAACAACAACATCGCCAGAAATGACTTGAAAGGTGAAGGCCAGAACTCAACGTAATCCACGACAAAACGCAATTTAATTGTCAAAAAATCTTAATGTGTCTGCTTGTAGCGTGGGGCGCATATTAAAAAATGAACTACATTTGAAGCCCCACAAAATACAAAAGTGCAATACCTAACACCTGCACAAAAGGCAGTTTGTCTAGTAAGAGCAAAGGTGTTAAAACACTGGCATGTTTGTTGAACTTTACAATAGAGATGGAATTGCTACGCTTATAGAATCACCGCGTAGTTTTAGTTCATAGAAGACCCACACATCTGCAAGAGCGCTAAGAAGCGATATGGCAAGTAACGTAAACTTCTATGGGGAAAAATAATATATAAGATATCTGCAATATTCTTTATTTTATATTTGATTTAAAATGCGTTCTAAAGGTCCCGCGCCGAACCATTCATATCCCTGCCAATTAAAGTTCAGTGATCCGCAATGGTTATAAAACTATCTCTACCGATTTGAATATCGAAAGAATAAGTAATTAATATCTAATTTAATCTAACAACTGCCTTTTACTCATATTTAAAACAATTTCAGATTAATTCGCTATATTAATGAAACACTTTTAACTGTTCTCTTTGGCGAAGATTGGTACGATGGCAATACTATACAAGGATTTGGTTGGCTGATTGATTATAACACGAAGCTTCTCGGAGTTCCCCGAATTCGACAACTGCGTATGAAAAATGACAGTTGCGTTGCAGCTTCAATTTTTACCCCGCTTGTTAATGGTACAATCCTATATTATAATGTTCCAAGTGTTTATTTATATTCTTATATGTTTATATGTTTATATGTTTGGTTCGAATTTTGTATGGCATCTCGAAAACGGCTCCAGGGAAGTTTTTGAAAATTTCCTATTTCGTAGAGAAAAAAATTCTAAGACTTTTTGCGTCCCTGGATTTTTCCCTGAATTTCCTGGAAACCCGTAATTTTGGAAAAACTGAAAAAAAAGTGATCCCTTTTTTGCTGTATTACTTTTAAGTTGTAAAACATAGAAAGTTGAAATTTTGCATGTGTATTAAGCTATTTAAGGCTGATAATTCTCAAAAATTAGAAATTCAAAAATTGAAAAAGGGGGGGTTAAAGAAATTCGGGGGCCCGGTAGGAAACTTTGGAGAAAGTTCATATTCTGAATTCTAGAATAATTAAGTATATTATTAATGAAAAAAAATTCAAAATTTCAAAATTTTATTTGGGGGCACGGGGACAGTATTTTCCGAGAGTAAAAATTGTGCTAGAAAGTTGAAATTTTGTATATAGGCTAACCTTGGTAACTTATTTACGAATCGAAAAAAAAAATTCTAAATTTTGAAAAAAAGTTGGTCAAATAACGCATAAATTGAAAATATTTTTTATTTTGATAAAAAAATATATTTTATAGTCAATTTATATGTATCAATGTATATGTGCGAGTTTATTTATTATTTCAATTTAAAAATAGAACAGTGAAATATGAAATTTAATTACGAATTATTTTATTGGATTCAAATGATACACGCCAAAAAGACGTCGCATTGCGACGGGGGTAAACTCAAGTATATTATAATGTCCCAGGTGTATATTTAAATTCGTATATGTTTATGTGTTTATATGTTTGGTTCGAATTTTGTATGGCATCTCGAAAACGGCTCCAGGGAAGTTTTTAAAAATTTCCTATTTCGTAGAGAAAAAAATTCTAAGACTTTTGGCGTCCCCGGATTTTTCCCTGAATTTCCTGGAAACCCGTAATTTTGGAAAAACTGGAAAAAAGTGATCCCTTTTTTGCTGTATTACTTTTAATTCGTATAAGATAGAAAGTTGAAATATTGCATGTGTAATAAGGTATTCAATGCTGACATTTCTCAAAAATTAGAAATTCAAAAATTGAAAATGGGGGGGTTAAAGAAATTCGGGGGCCCGGTAGAGAACTTTGGAGAAAATTCATTTTCTGGATTCTAGAATAATTAAGTATATTATTAATAAAAAAAAAATTAAAAATTTCAAAATTTTATTGGGGGCACGGGGGCCTTATATTCCGAGAGTAAAAATTGTGCTAGAAAGTTTAAATTTTGTATATAGGCTAACCTTTGTAACTTATTTACGAATCGAAAAAAAAATCACAAATTTTGAAAAAAAGTTGTCCAAATATCGCATAAATTCAAAAAAAAATTTATTTTGATATAAAAAATATATTATACAGTTTGCATGAAAAATTAATTGTTATTAAATTTAAAATCAATATATAGACCAGGGTAGATAATTTTAGAAACATAAAAAAATTAAAGTAGAATGAAACCTATTGGAAATGGAAGGGAATACTACTAAAATGAAAGGAAAAATAAATTACAGTCGATCTGACGTTGGGAAGGGGTAGGGGGTGAGGTTTTAAGGGTAAAAATCGGTAAATCTCGACTTCCGGCAAAACTACAAGTCCTATCGAAAAAAGTTAAATGGCAAAGTTGTAGATAATAAAAAGATGTACAACTTTTGTACCTACACTTTTACTCCATAACCTCAAAATTCATGTAAAAAATCCAAAAAACCACATTTTTGATTTTTTATTTATATCTTTTACAAAAAAATTTTTTTTTTTCATGATATTTGGTGAAAACTTACCTCTTTATGTCCCAAACACACTGGAATTTTGAAGATTTAAAATATTAATTTTTTCACCCTATTTTGACTCGATATATGAAAAAACACCCTAGTTTTCAATCGAAAATTCTCACGTCAAAATATCTGATTTTTCAAAAAAGTCGGTGGGCTTTTTGTTCGTTGAAATCTCTATTTTCTGATAGTGTAAAAAAAAATATACATTACTATGGAAAATTTTTTCAGAAAAGGCAAAAAATCGAAAAATATTAAAATCGAAATTTTTTTTTTTAATCTTTATGTACAATTTTGAGGTATTCATTAAAATTTTTACTTTAATTACTCGAAAAACGTTAGGTTCCATGTTAGATTAATAAACAAAAAAATTACAAACCAATTAAACATGAATATCGCAAAAAACTATCTCATTAGATAGAAATATACACGTAAATCGTACTATTGAGTAGAGATTTTTTTTAATGATTACACTATACATTATATTATTTTTAAAAGCATTAATCTTTGTATTTATCAAAACATAGTATTCAATTCGAATCACTTATTCATCAGTTTCTGTCTTTTTGATGGTATTTCTTGATCGTTAGATTCGACAGGCCTTTCTGATTCTAGTAGATCTTCGACATCTTCAAGACCATCACCGTCTTCGTCTCCAACATTATTTTCGGTCTGCATTGGTTCTTCATCCGCAATTTCATCTGAATCATTAACTTCCTCGTAGATTTTTTTCTCCACATTGGCGCATTGTTCAGAACCATCACAATTTGAGCATAAATTTGTGCATTTTAAACCATGTTTTCGGCAGCCACATTTTAAACTATTACATCCAGTTTCACAGCTGCAGCAAATAGTTTTCAGCAATTTTTCCGGAATTAATTCCATTTCTGTAAATTTGGGCATAATTCCATGTTGATGTTGCTTCCAGCCCCAATCTGTTGCTGTCAATTCATTACCCAGGCACGTTTGAAGCTGATAATATGCCCTGTAACAATGTTGTTCTGCTGCACCTTCTGTGGGTGGGAGATTTGCCAATATGAAAGATGATTTAATTTTTGCCAATTGATATTTTTGAAATCTTAATTGATTCAGTGATATATTACCCTTTTTACATTTATAAATAGATTTAATTAATTTCAATCCATTTTTTTTTATATCTTCTTCGTTTACATCTTTTTTAAAAAAAATATTAGCCAAATTTGACAAATTTTGATTGTCTAATAATGAATTTACGATAGTTTTCTTTCCTTTTCCGGCAAATCCAGATGTTGTGTCGCAACCAGAAAAACAATGCAGAAATGCAACGATGTTTTTGACGGATTCACATTTGAAACTATCACCAGAACCGGGCTTGAGAAAATAAATTTTATGATTATTAGAACTTAATTGATTCAAAAGGACCAAAAGATCAATATCTTGTCCTACAACAATGACAGTTTTATTAGTATCTTTGGCAATTTCTATCGAGGTCTTAATAATGTCAGCATCAGCATCTTCTTTAGCTTGTTTACAGGAAAATCCTTTTGACTGTAATACTTGCATTAACGATTTTATTATTTTGTCTTGGTTTTTGTCATTAGATAAAAAAATTTCTTGCAAAAGTGGTATTCTTGTATGGTTTTGATAATTGAACTCTGGAATATTGTCTGACGTCTTTCTACGACTACGTTCTCCTTTTTTAGTTGAAAGGCGCAGACCCTCCAAGCCCCTTCCCCACTTCTCTATGAAATACCTTTTGATGGGCTACAATTTTCCGAAGGTCACTCAGGTATATAGGTATAGTTTTAAAATAGCAATAAATAGGCATCTACGCATATAATTTAAAGAAAATTTGACGATTTTCTCAAAATTTTGTAGATGTCATATTAAATATTAACTTTATTAACTTATTTAGTTGTTAATTATAGTAGTACATTTCGACTTGCAATTTTTTGTTTATTAATCTAACATGGAACCTAACGTTTTTCGAGTAATTAAAGTAAAAATTTTAATGAATACCTCAAAATTGTACATAAAGATTAAAAAAAAAAATTTCGATTTTAATATTTTTCGATTTTTTGCCTTTTCTGAAAAAATTTTCCATAGTAATGTATATTTTTTTTTACACTATCAGAAAATAGAGATTTCAACGAACAAAAAGCCCACCGACTTTTTTGAAAAATCAGATATTTTGACGTGAGAATTTTCGATTGAAAACTAGGGTGTTTTTTCATATATCGAGTCAAAATAGGGTGAAAAAATTAATATTTTAAATCTTCAAAATTCCAGTGTGTTTGGGACATAAAGAGGTAAGTTTTCACCAAATATCATGAAAAAAAAAAATTTTTTTGTAAAAGATATAAATAAAAAATCAAAAATGTGGTTTTTTGGATTTTTTACATGAATTTTGAGGTTATGGAGTAAAAGTGTAGGTACAAAAGTTGTACATCTTTTTATTATCTACAACTTTGCCATTTAACTTTTTTCGATAGGACTTGTAGTTTTGCCGGAAGTCGAGATTTACCGATTTTTACCCTTAAAACCTCACCCCCTACCCCTTCCCAACGTCAGATCGACTGTAATTTATTTTTCCTTTCATTTTAGTAGTATTCCCTTCCATTTCCAATAGGTTTCATTCTACTTTAATTTTTTTATGTTTTTAATTATTTTTGACGGCTTCTACCCTGGTCTAATAGGACGAGTTTATTTATTATTTCAATTTAAAAATGGAATTAAATTTTGACATGAAATTCAAGCCACTCATAAAAAAAAACGTCGCTTGCGACGGGGGTAAAAGCTAGATTGTTTTAAATAGTCGCAATGTTATTGAAGATATAAACAATTAAGGAACCAGGATAATTGAGCGGACAAAACTTTGCAAACACCTTAGTTCTTTATTATTTAAAAATGGGATTGTGTCCTATGTCTTAATTTCTATAAAACTGTTCTATCTACCTATTATAATGTTCGTAATGTTCCAATTTAACATGGAAAACTCATAAGAACTCATAGATATTTATATAGAGCGTTATTTATTTATTTATTTATTTATATATATATATATCCGGTAACAAAATCGTATATGGTATCTTCTAAACGGCGCCTACAAAGTTCTTCAAATTTTGGTATAATGTAAAGGACGAATTTCTAAGACTTTCTACGTCCCTGAATTTTCCCGTGAATTTCCGTGGAAAAACTTATACTGGAAAAACTGAAAAATTCGAAAAAATAATTTTGCTAATATCTGACGAACTAGAAAAGATAGAAAACTGAAATTTGGTATGTGTATTGAGATCATAGGAGTGAGAGGTATAGGGGGGAAATAGTTAACAGCCCCAAATATCAAAAAAAAGAAAAAGTGAAAAAAATAGAAACTATGCACGTGCATATTTGCGAAAATAAATTTAACCTTAGTAGCGGCGTTAAATTGAGGAAGTGGGGGCGGGAAAACGCTTTGCCAAAGAACTCAATTTTGAAATTTCGATCATTTATAAAAGTAGGGGTAGATAAAGGTAGAGAGAGTTGTTACGAGCAAAATAGATTACTATGCCTAAAATTTGACAATTTTATTTCAGGAGCGGGGATTAATGGGGAGACTAATATTATAACGTAAATATAAATACGAAACATAGAGTGTAAGATTACAGTACAGTTTTAATCATGTAAATGAATTGCTGTAATATCGAATTGGTAGTGTCTGATTGAGAAGAGTGTGGCGCTGGGGTTCAGTTCTAAGTAACGGTGGTGTTAGAAGTAGTGGCGATAGATTATAATGGCTCTGGGAGGAAACCGTGTTGCAGAATATGTGCTTTGGTGCTGAAAGTGAGGGTGGCGGGGTATGGGGATTGAATCGAAAGTGCAATAACGGGCAGGAAAAGCCTAGAGTTGAGATTATTAGGAGCGAACTGCTACGCTTTCTTAAAAACATAAATGAATTGATGTAATTAGTAGATTTACATTGAAATGAGTGAAAATTAATTTTATCAAGTATTTATCTTATCGAATAATTATTAAAAATTAATGTACTTCTAAGGGTGAAATTTAATATGTAGGTTGCCAGTAAAGTATTAATTTTGAAAACTAATTGCTAAGAGATTAGTACGCAGGGGGTGAAAGCGCAAGATTATTTAATGATTGCGGTAAAACGGGGCGATAGGAAATTGCCGTAATGAGCGATGATGCTCAGGTGGGCTGTGGTGTTGCAAGTGGGCGCATTGTGGCAGAGGTGCAGAGGAATACAAATGAAAGTGCGAGAACGATACAGAGCATGGAGTCAAGCGGTGATGGTTGGTACTTAGGGGCGGGGCAGTGGACATTGTTCAATACTGTGCTTCATTAGGGTAAATAATAATTTTACACAGAGAGGAGGAAACAAAGGATTATTTAATTATAGTGCTAAAGCGGGGGCGCTGTGAAAGTACTCTAAGGACCGACGATGGTCAGGAAAGAAGCGATACAGAGTGCTGAAGGAAAAAGGTGCTCCATGGCGGAAGTTTAGAGGAATCAAATTAAAAGTTCGGAAACTGAATTTTAATTCAGTAGCGGCGTCATTTTTTGGGGGCAATGTTGCAACAGAGCCAGAACGTTGATATTTATAACGTGGGCCCTATATAGAGTGTCATTAAAGACAAACTATAGAAAACTGCAACTTTCCAAAGGCGGCGGGCGCTGGGGGCCAAAAACCAGAAATATGAAATATATAGAGATGAAAGGCTATAGTTTAGAATATATGTTTTTAGATGCAAATAAAATAGATCCCTGTGTTAAAATTTGACAAACTTGTTCAGTAGCGCAGGTATGTGGGGGGTACTAATGCTAAAATATAAATACAAAGCTGAAATTTAGTATGCAGATATAGGTTCATATATTAATAACGAAAATATAAAAAGAACTACATTTTTTTAAGTGTAACACTAGTGTAATAGTGTATAAACCGAGTATAAAACCAAATTGAGGTACAACGATGATATTTTGCATGTAGAATATTAAATAGAAGCACAATAGTTCTCTATAAGTAAGATAGTCAAATTACATTCAATAGTAAAATTGAATTGATTTTTGGTGCGTTTGTTGTGCTATGAAATCAAGCAGGAGTGAGAGGTATAGGGGGGAAATAGTTAACAGCCCCAAATATCAAATTAAAAAAATAGAAACTACGCATGTGGATATTTGCGAAAAATTAAATTAACCTTAGTAGCGGCGTGAAATTGAAGAAGTGGGGGCGGGAAAGGCTTTGCCAAAGAGCTCAGTTTTGAAATTTCGATCATTTATAAAAGTAGAGGTAGGATAAAGGTTATAAAGGTAGAGAGAATTGTTACGAGCAAAATAGATTGTTATGCCAAAAATTTGACAATTTTATTTCAGGAGCGGGGATTAATGGGGAGACTAATATTATATCGTAAATATAAATACGAAAATTAGAACGTAAGATTACAGTGCAGTTTTAATTATGTAAATGAATTGTATATTGAATTGGTAGTGCCTGATTGGAGGAAAGGGTGGCGCCGGGGTTCAGGACACCAAGTAACGGTGGTGTTAGAAGAAGTAGCGATAGATTATAATGGCTCTGGGAGGTAACCGTGTTGTAGAATATGTGCTTTGGTGCTGGAAATGTGGGCCGCGGTTCAGGGGATTAAATTGAAAGTACAATAACGGGAACGATAAGGGCTAGAGATGAGATTATTAGGAGCGAACCGCTAGGGTTTCTTAAATACATAAATGAATTTATGTAATTAGTAGGTTTACATTGAAATGAGAGAAAATTAATTTTATCAAGCATTTATCTTATCGAATAATTATTAAAAAATACTGTACTTCTAAGGATGATAGTTAGTGTGTAGGTTGCCAGTAAAGTATTAATTATGAAAACTAATTGTTAAGAGATTGGTACGCAGGGGGTGAAAGCGCAAGATTATTTAATGATTGCGGTAAAACGGGAGCGATAGGAAAGTGCCGTAATGAGCGATGATGCTCAGATGGGCTGTGGTGTTGCAAGTGGGCGCATTGTAGCAGAGGTGCAGAGGAATATAATTGCAAGTGCGAGAACGATACAGAGCATGGAGCCAAGAGGTAATGATTGGTATTTAGGGGCGGGGCAGTGGACATTGTTCAATACTGTGCTTCATTAGGGTAAATGATAATTTTACACAGAGAGGAGGAAACGAGGGATTATTTAATTACAGTGCTAAAGCGGAGGCGCTGTGAAGGTACTCTAAGGACCGACAATGCTCAGGAAATAAGAGTGCTAAAGGAAGAAGGCGCTCCATGGCGGAAGTTTAGAGAAATCAAATTAAAAGTTCGGAAACGTAAGAGAGTATGGTCCCAAGAGGTCATGATTGGGTCTTATAGGCAGGGGCACTGGAGACTGGTCAATACAGTGCTTTATTACTGTAAATGAAAGAATTATAACAAAATAAGGAAACATAAATTTAAGAAAGGATATATTTTAGCAAAAATAACTTAAAAATAATATTTTGCAATATTTTCAATTTAGCAAATAAATTTATTTATTCACAAATATTATATACACGTCGCTCTGCGATTGGGCGAAGCGCTAGTGTTTTATATATTATTGAATTTTGTTCTTTTAAAACTCTTTAAGTCTTTACCCTATCGATAGTAATCAATACATTTGAAATCGTATTTTTCATAATATATTCTGGTGAACAGAACATATTAGTTTAGATATATATCTGTAGGCCAGACTTACTCTCAAGCAATAGTTTAATATTTTATAGTTAACTTACCCTTTTTTGCAGTGATAATAATTATTTTATCGTTCACTTACATTTATTGTCATTAGAACAATTAATTTGTCGCTTACTTACTTTTCTTGCAATTGAAAGAAACATTTTGTCGTTTCCTTACATTTATTGTCCTTAGAACAATTATTTTGTCGTTTACTTACTTTTTTCTACAATTGAAACAAGTATTTTGTTGTTCACTTACATTTATTGTCAATTGAACCATTATTTTGTCGATAACTTACTTTTTTCTACAATTGGAACAAGTATTTTGTTGTTCAGTTACATTTATTGTCAATTGAACCATTATTTTGTCGATTACTTACTTTTTTCTACAATTGGAACAAGTATTTTGTTGTTCACTTACATTTATTGTCCTTAGAACAATTATTTTGTCGTTTACTTACTTTTTTCTACAATTGGAACAAGTATTTTGTGGTTCACTTACATTTATTGTCCTTAGAACAAGTATTTTGTCGTTTACTTACATTTATTGTCATTTGAACAATTATTTTGTCGTTTACTTACCTTTTTCTACAATTGGAACAAGTATTTTGTTGTTCAGTTACATTTATTGTCATTTAAACAATTATTTTGTCGTTTACTTACTTTTTTCTACAATTGGAACAAGTATTTTGTTGTTCACTTACATTTATTGTCCTTAGAACAATTATTTTGTCGTTTACTTACTTTTTTCTATAATTGGAACAAGTATTTTGTTGTTCACTTACATTTATTGTCCTTAGAACAAGTATTTTGTCGTTTACTTACATTTATTGTCATTTGAACAAATATTTTGTCGTTTACTTACCTTTTTCTACAATTGAAACAAGTATTTTGTTGTTCAGTTACATTTATTGTCATTTGAACAATTATTTTGTCGTTTACTTACTTTTTTCTACAATTGGAACAAGTATTTTGTTGTTCACTTACATTTATTGTCCTTAGAACAATTATTTTGTCGTTTACTTACTTTTTCTACAATTGGAACAAGTATTTTGTTGTTCACTTACATTTATTGTCATTTGAACAATTATTTTGTCGTTTACTAACTTTTTTCTACAATTGGAACAAGTATTTTGTTGTTCACTTACATTTATTTTCATTTGAACAATTATTTTGTCGTTTACTTACCTTTTTCTACAATTGAAACAAGTATTTTGTTGTTCACTTACATTTATTGTCATTTGAACAATTATTTTGTGGTTAAGTTACCTAATTTGCAGTTGGAACAAATATTTTGCCATTGACTAACATTTATTGTCATTAGAACCATTATTTTATGGTTTATTTTCCTTTTTTGCAGATGGAACAAAAATTCTGTCATTCACTTATATTTTTTGTCATTCTACTTCACATATATTTTTTGTCATTTTCTTTTAAATTTTGCTGTTATTCAAGAAATTTTATGTGCTTTGCATTTATTTGTTGAACAAATTATTTTCCAACTTTATTTATTGCATAAATTATAATATTATTATTTCGTAGAAAGTATCTTGGCTTTGGTTGTGCTTTGGTACGAAATATAATTACTTTATTAATATAGGATGTCATAGAAGCTTCTCCCTTCTTGATATGGACATGTCATCATATGGTCCTAAATGGCAAGAATTTAAGGATTCTAAATGGGTGGAAATGTATGATAGAATCTACGACCCATGGATTTACAGGAATGCATGGAACAGTTCTACGATTTCCATATTAGGTAAAAGAAATTTCAGTTAATAATGAAAGTAACTATTAGTCAATGGGTTCCATTCGTGCAGTGCAATAAAAAGTTAATAATAATATTTGTAGATAATGCTAGCATTCTGCAAATATATTAAAATAAGGCCATTAGTAAATACTTTCGTTGTGTTGTAGGACAACTTCACTTGTATCCTGGAGGCGGTTACATTAGCAACTTAGGAAGAACGTTAGCAAATTCAAGAACAGTATTCCAATACTTAGTGGACACTGATTGGATAGATAAATTAACTAAAGTAGTGTTTATTGAATTCGCGTTGTACAACGTTAATAGGAACTTATTTAACGTGGTGACGTTAATAGCAGAGAAAACGGACGTGGGGAGTTACACAACAAGCGATCAGGTAAAACAACTTTTGTTAAACTATGGTTTATTGCAGGCGCGGTAACTGAAGTAGCAGGGCTAGCCAAATCAGTAAAGGAATCACTTGCTATTATGCTTAATAAATTCTAAAATTTATTAGATTATAAACTAATACAGGGTGCGGCAGCATTACTTCCGTTTTTTAAAACCGCGCCATTCAGTCGGTTATTGTTGTAGCAGAGCACTAGTTGTCTCGTTCGAAAGCTTTTTCCCGCAACAGTTCAATCGCTATTATACGTTGGAATAGTGGGGAGCGTGCGATTGCCCTTCGGGTCTACTTTTCTAGTAAATATTCTGTGATCGTAACCTAGCGAGTCTTTCGGAATCGCTTTAATTGAGCTCTAATTCGCTTTAATTACTGAAATAAGATAATACAATTGTGGTATTACCCTAGAGATCCTTAAACAAATGAAAGTAAAATGATCTCATAATTCTTGTATTATGTGAATATCTTAACATGTATTAAGTTTATTGATGCTTTACATAAAATATTTTAACTTGCTCTTTAAATAGTTAATTTAAATCACATTGCATAACTCTGTAATTTCGGAACACTTTGAAATGTCCATATTTTAAGTGAGCAAGTGGACACCGCTAACAACTTATATAATGAACTCGTCGTAATCTTAAGAAACACATGCGTTAATGAGATGGCACTACTTATTTCATAAGACAGAGTGAGAGGCATACTGCACCCTAATTGCACCCTATACATTCTGAGAATCAACATATGGAATTCTTGAGCATTTGATCACACATGAGATGGCTACATAGCGTCTCTTGCTGATTCACTCATACTAATTAAGAACGAAATATGTTGTTAATATAGATTTTAGCGTGAGTCTGATTTTGTTAATCAACCGATCTACATCTGGAAGCTTGTCGATTCTCAGGTACCGAACTCCTGAGCGTCGCGCGGTGTCACATCGCGTTTATCAAATACCGCGATTTTTCGTTAAACCATTACATCCGATTCGCGACTTTTACATAGTTAGTGCCAGATCGCAACCTGTAATTATTATTCCTTTATAAGTTTAATAGTTTTATATGTGTGATTACAATATGTGTTCCACAAGATATGGACTTTAGCATACGCTGACGATATAGTCCTGTTGGCAAAAAGGGAAGGAGAGCTGCAGGAGAAGGCACACCGGCTAGGGTGGTATATAGACAGGAAAGGACTAGAGTTAAACGTGGAAAAGACAAAAATTGTGGTATTTAAAAAAGGGGGTGGAAAAAGGAGACATAAAAGGTGGAAATACAAGACAGAGGACATTGAGGAAGTAGAAGAATTTAAATATCTAGGCTACACTTTTAAAAAGAATAATGGAGAAGAGGCGCAGATAAGGGAGGTGGCAAAGAAGGCAGAGCAAGCAATGCGACGGGTATGGGGACTAGGGGAAAAGGTATTTGAGGGGGACATACAAAAGAGAATATGGATATTTGATAGACTAATAGCCAGTATGATGTTGTATGGAGCAGAGGTTTGGGGGGTGGAAGGAACAAAAAAAGTTGGAAAGAATACAGGTGAGATATATGAAATGGGTACTAGGGCTGAACAGGTGCACGCCAGAATACATGGTGATGGAGGAGCTAAAAAGGGATAAGATACGAATTAAAACATGGGAAAGAGCAGTAAAATACGAGGAGAAATTAAACAGAGCGGAAAGCAAAATTTTAAAGAAAATAAGAGAGGATAACATAAAGAATGGGGGAAGGAGGAGGTCCATAAAAGAGAAAGGAGTACTTTGAAAGGAATGGAATAGCGATCGAGGAGGCAGAGAGGAGAAGAGAAGGTGGCGCAATTGTGGAAGAGGAGCTAAGGAGAAGGGATAAGGAGACACAACAGCAGGAGAGAATGGAGAAAATAGAAAAAAGTAACTACAATAAAAGATATAAGAGGTTATGGAAAAATAATGTGCCTCAGTACTTTAGAGAAAAAAAAATAAAACACATAAGAAGAACTGCAAGGTTTAGATTGGGAAATGAGGAAAAAGGAAACAGATACTGGGATAAGAGTGAAAAAAGAAAGTGTAGAATGTGTGGAGCGGAGGACGAAACACTGGAGCACATTAAGTTTGAGTGTAAGGAAAAAGTAGCGAGCGAAAGGAATATTAACCAGCTATTAAAGGGAGGCAGTGAAGGAAAGAGGTGGATGGCGGAAATAGTAAGAAGGAAAGGAAAAACAGGAGAATAAATAAGCTGGTGGAGAATAATAGAGAGGGTCAAAAGAAGAAGAAGCAGAAAGCACTTTTGGAAGTAGTAAAAGTCTAGAATATTTTAAGTTTAGTTTTAAGTTTGAATGTATATAGGAATGAAATGCATTAGAAATATAATACTGTAGATTGTAAAGCCGAAAGGCACACACAATTAAAATATATATAATATAATAATATGTGTAATTAAGTAAATCGAGTACTGATACTGTTGTGTGTAGTGTAAATACTCTTTAAAGTTTATACCGATTTAAATATATCTACTATATAAAAATAAGTCGGGTTTTCCTTCCTGACGTTATAACTCCAGAACGCACGAACCGATTTCCACGGTTTTGCATTCGTTGGAAAGGTCTCGGGCTCCGTTAGTTTTATAGCAAAGAAAATTCAGGAATTCAGGAAAAATTTTAACAGAAAAGCGGGAAAATCTTTTTTCACATAGAGCGCCATCTCTGATACATAGCATAGATACAAACCAATATTTTAAGTAGATCTACTATATAAAAATAAGTCGGGTTTTCCTTCCTGACGTTATAACTCCAGAACGCACGAACCGATTTCAACGGTTTTGCATTCGTTGGAAAGGTCTCGGGCTCCGTGAGGTTTATAGCAAAGAAAATTCAGGAATTCAGGAAAAATTTCAACAGAAAAGCGGGAAAATCATTTTTCACATAGAGCGCCATCTCTGATACATAGCATAGATACAAACCAATATTTTAAGTAGATTGCGCCGGTGCGTGATACATTGTTTGACAGCTACTCATTGTTCTCTGCTCAGTTAATTTTATGTGACAAACCGGTATTGTGTTCACTGTGAAATTGTGAAAAAAAAGTTAAAAAAATAAGTTATTGACCATGGCGAAACGCCGGGTTTGCTAGTATATATATATACTAGCAAACCCGGCGAACTCCGTTTCGCCATCAGATGGCTTCGTTTTATGTAAAATTTCGTTTGGTTATTAAAAGATGAAGAAAAATTTTTTTTTTGTTTTATATTTGAAAAGGAAAAATTTTATTTCATTTCACAACAGTAATGAATTCATTTCGATTAATGTTATTTAGTTGAACTTCTCTAAGTAAATGAAATTGAATTCAAAGTAAATACTGAATCTTTAATCAACAATAATTGCAGCAACATCATTAACGGTGGGTGCATTGAATCTTCGCACATGTTCACCTGTTGGGGTACTATCCGCAATTATGACAAATTTGTGCGTATCCGATGGCATTCGTTCCAATGCTGTTTTGAACATATTAACCACAGCATTATTAGCGTGAAAAAATGCTTGCAACTGTTCAATAATTCGTCTCTTTAACTGTTGTGTTCCCTGTATATTGCACCGCACATTCAGCTGATCCACCATCGACGAAATGAAATATATTTGCAGAAATTGATGCGGTTCATCTGGTGTTGGCACCATTGAACCATGCAAATGATATATTTGTCCTTGTATCTGTAATTGCAAACAATCATTTGTTGAAGAATACGGTGTAACTTCTGATCGTGTGATGGTGTAGTGTGTGGTGTATATGTAGTTGTTATGTGTTGCAATTCATTGTGTTGGTGTGAGTGATTGGTGTGTATCTTTTTACCTTGCAAGTCGGCATGAAGCCGCGTTCTCGAATGATATTAGCTCCAAAGGAAATCATGCGAAAGCAGTTATAGTATTTAAGGATGTGTTGAAGAAAATGGCTGGAATCGGGATCACTTCCATCGAACAATGGTTTCAGTGGCTGTGGTGGTGTAAGTAATGGATCCAGTTTGACTTTTCCACTTGCGCAGCACAATCCAGCCGTTTCTCTTTTGAACTTTAACGCATTGCAATATTGGCATATAGTCGTCGTTGGTCCAATATCTAAAATTTCATCATCACTGTAGTTCGCAGTGGGATCATATTGGAATGCCAAGCGATTGTATGATGCCAATGATCTTCGTGTGCTCACGCGTTGTCTCAATCGGGCATTTTCTCTTATTATTTTTTGTCTTTCTTCGCTTAAGAATACACTTGTTGCTGGCTTGCATGTCTTGTGCGGCGGCCGATGTTCGCACGTCGTCCTATAGGCATTTTGGACTATGGACAGAGTGGTGAATGTAACCTGAAATGCATGATCCACATAATTTACACAGTTCAACTTACCACCTTAAAGACAAATGCCTGCTGTTGAAATTGAATAAAAATTTGCACAATACACGTAATTGATTTGATGGTTTCCAATTGAAATGTTAGGAAACGAATAACTTATTTTTTTAACTTTTTTTTCACAATTTCACAGTGAACACAATACCGGTTTGTCACATGAAATTAACTGAGCAGAGAACAATTAGTAGCTGTCAAACAATGTATCGTGCACCGGCGCCATCTACTTAAAATATTGGTTTGTATCTATGCTATGTATCAGAGATGGCGCTCTATGTGAAAAAAGATTTTCCCGCTTTTCTGTTAAAATTTTTCCTGAATTCCTGAATTTTCTTTGCTATAAACCTCACGGAGCCCGAGACCTTTCCAACGAATGCAAAACCGTTGAAATCGGTTCGTGCGTTCTGGAGTTATAACGTCAGGAAGGAAAACCCGACTTATTTTTATATAGTAGATCTACCTAAAATATTGGTTTGTATCTATGCTATGTATCAGAGATGGCGCTCTATGTGAAAAATGATTTTCCCGCTTTTCTGTTGAAATTTTTCCTGAATTCCTGAATTCCTGAATTTTCTTTGCTATAAACCTCAAGGAGCCCGAGACCTTTCCAACGAATGCAAAACCGTGGAAATCGGTTCGTGCGTTCTGGAGTTATAACGTCAGGAAAGAAAACGCGACTTATTTTTATATAGTAGATAAGTGTTATTAAACAAGTTTGTGTCTTCCTGTTATCTTTTGACCGGTTGATTTAAACTTTCCGTGGAATGCCCTTGGACATAAACCGCTAAAGTTGGAGATCTGATTGTTTTAAGTGCTAAAATTATCTTTCCAACTAATTTAATTGACAATAGCCTAGCGCCGGTTACATTTAGTGACGGCGAGGATTACAACGCTGAGCTTATTTTATTTAACTATCCTTAAAGAAAGAGTAGTGAAAATTTAAACTGATTTGTTCATATGGCCGAATGTCTTAGCATCACTCTACCAATGCGAATAAAAGTTTTTACACAACGTTATAGACCGATAGTTATAGTCTATGTACAAGTTTAATAAAAAAATTGGGTTATAATTAAATTTATAAAAATATGACAAAAATAAATGTGGGATATAATTTAAGATTAGACATAATTAGTTTGTAAGAAATAATAATTATAAAGAACTCTATAAAATAGGTTAGGAACTTTGCTAATATTAAGAAATATTTAAATGTTACTAGCGCTGTTTTGAAACGACTTGTGGACCCCTCTAACTAACCATTGTATGCACGGCAAATGATAGGCGCGGCAGATGATTGTTAAAAAAAATGGTTGATAGTCGTAGCATACTCAGTTTGTATGGAGTCATTGATAAAATTCAGGAAATGTTGTATTAACTAGTTGTTAATAGCATTGAGAATTATAATCAGTTAAACTATATTGCTAGTTGTAATATTAGTTATTGTTTAGACGTAAATAGTGTAGTTTGTGCATAAAAGTATAATGTTAAATGTTAGGGTTGTGTTTATCATTATAAAACGTTGCGAATGAAAACTATGTACTATTTATACTACGCAATACTTTGTGATATGCAACCATTGTAATAAGGTCTTCAAAGCTAAGCATTGCATATGATCAAGTGATTATATTATTGTGAACTATTTTTGATATATTAACATTTTTGTAATATAATTGTTTTTCTTTGAGAAATAATTAAATGAAATACTATTAAACAAAAGTTATGTGTTAACTATTCTTTAATAAAATATATTGTAAAAGGGGGCTCAACTTAGGATTTAAATAACATCAAAATTGCTAAAAACCACAGCTGGTAATCTAGCTAACACCTACTAAGGTGTAGTTAGACCCACACTTGGAGACGTCAACCGGGATAAGTTTATTTTCAACCCACATAAATATACTTTTGGGTTGTGTTGCGTTATTTAAATCTTATAAATATTCTTTTTTACAGATTCAGACCGTCAGCCTACTCTTCCAAGCCGACTTCATCTCCACCTCTGTTTTATTTTCATTTGTCCTTTTCATACTTTTAAGCTCAGCTTTCCTAATTCGTCAAATAACAAACCTATACAACGAAAGATTTATAAAATTCGTAAGTCAAATTTGGAATATTATTGACGTCATCATCATCTTCCTAAGTATCAGCAATATCATTATGTTTATCCAACGAAGCCTTTACGTGGTCTCTCTATTGGAAATTCTGGATGCATCAGACAACAACGAATTCGTTAGTTTTGTTCTCGCAGCGAACTGGGAAGAATCCATCAATATCTTAGGAGCTATTCTAGTTGCCTTGGCTACAATAAGACTTTGGAAGGTGCTCAGATTTGCTGTCATGTTTAAAATGATGGAATCAACTCTGATAAATGCGTTTCAAACTCTTCTGATTATCTTCTTGGTACTCTTTATAAATTTAGCTGCGTTTTCATCGTTAATGTCCATCATGTTCTGTTCAACCGTTGATGCTTTCCGAGATGGACGGAAAAGCATTACTTCAACAATTTCTTTGTGTTTTGGTTTTGCTGAAGATTTTGATTATGATGTTTTTCTAATGGGTGGTAAAGTTTTAGGGGTTTTTATATTTACTTTATTGTTATTTATTATGAATATTATGATGATCAATATTGTAATATCGGTCATTTGTTTGTATTTCGATCAAATTCGACTAAATGTCTATTCCTACGAAGTAGAAAAATACACGTTGCTTCACTATTTAAGAGATGAGTTTACCTACTATTGGAAAACTTTCGATGAATGGCGACACAGACGAGAATTTGAAAAATCTACTTTTACTAATAATACTGACGAATGTGAATAACAAATATTTTGTAAAATTTTTAATAAACTTAAATTCTATTGTAGTGTTGTTATTTTGAATGTTTGTAAATTCTATTTAGTAACTTAAAATTATTTGTTTTATTTATGTATTACATTTTTATTTATAAACTTTATTGTTACAAGAAAACATTAGGTTATACATAATATATGTTGTATATTTTATATATATGCTGTTGTGATGTAAAACCAACACTGTATATTATGTCTTTTTCATATTTAAACATTGCTGCATATACATAGTATAGTATGTACTGTCTTGTTTATTCATTTCATGTATATGCAATGTATATTTAATATACAGCAAGTATGTACAGGATATTATTTTCACATTATGAAAATTTTCACCCGAGTACCTGCAAAATACGGATAATAGAATAATTTTAAAGTTCAAGGGGGAGAATGAAGAGAAATGAAGCAATTATTGGAGGTAGTAAGAGGTAAAGTATTTAGGAATTCGGGGCTGGCGAGGAAGATCCGATGCATTTTAAAAGTATGCATAAGGAGAAGGTAGAAAGTAGAACAAACATGAAGAACATGTTGTTAAAAGCGAGGAAAGAAAGAAAATGAATAATGGAAACAAGAAAAAGGCGACAAAGAAGAAGTAAGTAATATAGTAAAAACATATTAAGTGACGCATGCGAATTGAGGAAAAAGACGAATTACAGCGACAGAGTAAAATGTTTTTGGTGTTTAAGTTTAACATATTAATAAGTAAGAAAGAAATGAAATGCAATTGCATGAATGTTTCTGAAATGTAATTGATGATAGTTTTTATTTACTTAATATTTAATATTACATTCTAAGCTAAGGACTATAAAAATATTAAAGTACCGCAATGAAGAAGAAGGAGTTATTGAATTTGTGATATCACATCTAATCTAAAATTAAACTTAAAAAGATAATAACATTATCATCAGAGGCAAAAGAGGCCTAAGAAGATATTTTTTTTAATGTGTGACAAAGCCTGACAATAAGGTCAAGAGGGTTAAAAATCATGAAATTTGTGTGACGTAATTTATGGGTGACCTCTAAATATAAATATAACAATATATAAACGCAAAAGTGTAACGTGCTGTAGCTTTTCTTACCATAGTCAAAGTTACGATAGTTCGGAGATAAGTCATACTTTTAAAAGTTCAGTAATATACAGTTACGACACATTAAAAAAGCATTGTCATTCTTATTACTATAATATACAGGGTGTCCCAATATTCAACGATAAGCCGGCACCAGAAGGTGGTCCTGCTCATGACTACACAAGAAAAAAATTTAAAAATTAATTATCTCATTTTGTTTAGGAATTAGAAAAAAAAAATTTTTTTTTTTTCGAAAATTGAAACACCTCAAGATGTTTTTAACTACCATGACCACAATTTCTCAAATATTTCTGATTTTTTTTGTATCGGCAACCTAAATAGCACCGCTATTCATCACAACCATTAAAACTCCCAGAATGCTAGTAGTTTTTACAAAAAGATCAATCGAAATTATTTTTTTCCCTAAAATATTTAAAGATTTTTACTTTCTGTTCACTTTAACTTACCGTGGTGTAAAAAAAAAGTACGAACACTACTATGGCAAGTTCTTTTAAAAATTGGCGCAACTCATTAGGATTTTAAAATAGTATAATACTCTAGGAAAACTAGCAATAAAAAAAAGTATGCATACTATTTCTAAACGAGAACCAGTTTTCATAAATTGTTGTTGTTGATAGTTATCACTTTTACAATACCCAAAAGAGGTGTTTTATAGTTTAATGAATCAAAACCAATGGTAATAATATACAATAATGAATATAACGTGGTCAATTTGCCATGCTTTTACTACTTGAATAGTTTCACAATCTATACTAATATTATAAAGCGACAGAGTTTGTTTGTTTGAACGCGCTAATCTCCGAAACTACTGGTTCGAATTGAATAATTCTTTTTGTGTTGGGTAGTCCAGTTATCGAGGAAGGCTATAGGCTATATAACATCACGCTACGACCAATAGGAGCAAAGATATAGTGGTAAATGTGTAAAAAAGGGAGAAATTATTTCATCTTTGAAGCCTTCCGTTGCGTGCGCCGTGAAAACGGTTCAAGATACACAAAAAATATGTATTAAAGAATAATAGCTCTTTTAATGATCTAAAAAACAGTTCGCGATAGTATATGTCTATCTTTTAAGATTAACTCACAAAAACCGTTTTTATGGTATTTCAACAAAAAACTTTAAAGATTACAATGATAAATAACTTCGAAACAAAACCAACTCGCTCTCTGCGGTGGCCGGCGCGGCGGGAGAGAGGCGGTGCTTGCGGGCAAGCCGGGAGGGGGGTGTAGCTCAACGAGATACCGCGCGGTCAGCTCCTTACTGAACGGTTGAATGCAGCGCTAATTTGTTTTTATGCGATATAATTATCATCGTAATATTACTTTTTAAACACAGTTTCATTTTGTAGTTGTTTTCTATATATTAGGTACTTTATTTGTTTTAGGATAGTATTTAGTTACACAATAATAACACTTTTTTGTTTTCATGTAGATTATCTTATCTTAATATATATAAATTACGTGTCACTGTGTTGTCCGCTATGGACTCCTAAACTACTTAACCGATTTTAATGAAATTTGTACACCGTGTGCAGTTTGACCCAATTTGAAAGATAGGATAGCTTACATCTCAATTTATTTATCTTATTGCTAATTATTTGTCTATTAATTATCTGTATATGACATATGACATCGGGCGACGATGATGGCGACATCTGTTGACTAGATTGAGTAAATATTCTGTTGAGTAAATCGAAATCTGTTGACTAGATTGAGTAAATATTTAATAGATGGCGCTGTGTAATGTAATATGACAAAAACGTTAGGCACAGCAACGCGTGGCCGGGACAGCTAGTATATTATATATTTTGACAGTTGGGAGGATTAAACGAAAGCGCTCTTTAATCAAATAGCATTATCTAGTATACCAGAAATGACAAATTAAATATGAAAATAGGAAATTAAAATGTAGACATTTAAACAAAATGTAATAATTATTTTTCAATGTTGAGAATTGCACAAAATGGTGATTGAAATAAAATTAAACTGTTGCCAGGAATTTTACAAACTGATAGAGAATTATGACTCTGAAGGTTGGCCTGTCTTCATCTTATTTACAGGACCCTGGTGCCCTTGGTGCATGAAGGGTTAGTTATTATTGAATATTATGTATTGGATGTGATTAAAAGATAACTTTTGGATATTGCTAGATATTTGCGCTTGTAACCTCCCAATAAGCTTAACGAAGCAATTGGTTACTTTTTTTGAAAGTTCTGGTAATGGGCTTGTGTTCTCTAATTTAGTGGTCGATTTTTTAATTGTTGATTGAACTTGATGTTAATAAATGTGTATTGGTGTTTCTATTTTATTAAACATCTAACTTTTGGCAGAGATATAGCAATTAAAAATTTAATTTATAGTTTTAGCGCTGGAGATGTCAGCCATAATTACGACGTATCCATCTAGTGGGATAGGTTAGTTATTTGTTGCTTTGGTCAGTGCTGTGGTAATGTTTTGTAGCTGTTAGTAGTTCTGTGTATCTAGTACGCATGTGTTAGTAA
The DNA here is from genome assembly GCA_963678705.1 of Panorpa germanica. Lineage (NCBI taxonomy): Eukaryota > Metazoa > Arthropoda > Insecta > Mecoptera > Panorpidae > Panorpa > Panorpa germanica. The sequence goes on from OY783208.1 coordinate 14,052,073, forward strand.
GCAAAGAATAATAAGTTTTTCATTTTATACATATATAATTACGCTTCGTTGTATAAAAGAGATAGCGACATAGCGAACGTGAGGTTACATGTCTTGAAATGTTCTATCACGTTGAATAGCTTTAATAGTAATAGAGACAAAAGACTTTATTAGTTGTTAATATATCCTACAATATAAGGAGTTAATAAAAATAATTGGATATTTGAGGTTCTAGTAACTCACTTTATTAGTATATAGTACAGTTTTATAGAAATTAAGTTATAAGACACAAGCCTATTATTCGATATAGCTTTTTGCTTAGAATCTTATCAAAAAAATACTTCTACAAAAGCTGCCAACATAGTAAGAGGTCATCAGTGATTAGACTAAGCATCGGGAATAGGGCGATGTTTAATAAATTAAACTAATAAAAAGGAAAAGACGTCACCATACAAAGTTTTGTACAATACATTATTATAATAGTAGATGGTAAAGTTTTAAAGAAATCAATAGATGATTAACAACCTAATAACTATTTATTTCAGCGAAGCCGTTTATCGAAGAAGCGAAGTTAAAATTGCCGGAGCAGGCGCATTTTATTACTTTAGAAGTACTAACGAAGGACAGAGTCAAGTATTTAATTAGTTTTAAGCAATAGTTGCGTTCCAACAAATATTAATTTAACTTTTATAAAGTATTTACGTAAGAGATACATTTGTAAGGTGTTACAATAATCGTAAAATTGTTTGTGAGAGGAGAGGTACACTAAGAGTTTACTGAGATAATAATTAAAATCAGTTGGGATCGCCTTTTGAATCTGAGATTGAGTTGCTCTTTGAAGCAACCTCCTTGAAAATGCTGAGTTACCGCTTCTGCATACGTCTTCACTGTCGCTTTCCTCGCTTCCACGTTACATATGTATTTCTAAATTGTATTTATAATCCAATACTATAATGTTCCAGGTGTATATTTATGATCCAATAGTCTTATAGTTGTATATTCTTATGATCATTAATGCTTGGTAGTGAAATTTGTATGGTAGCTCGAAAACGGCTCTGTAAATATTTTTGAAAATCGCCTATTTCGTAAAGAAGAAAATTCTAAGATTATTTGCTTCCCAGGATTTTTCCTTCAATTTTTTGGAAACCCGTAATATTGGAAAAAAAAGTATGTCTTTTTGCGGTATACCTTTGTATTTGTTAAATATATACGGGTGAAATTTTGTACGCTTTTAAATTTAATTTAATTTAAAGATTCATAATCTTATAAAAGGGGTGCCGAGAAAATTAAGGTGCCCAGTAGGAAACTTTGAAGAAAGCTCAATTTTGGATTGTGTTAATAATTGAATATCATATTGAAAAGAAAAAATCCAAAATTTAAAATTTTTATTTCGGGGCACGGAAGCGGCTTTTGTAGAGGGTAAAAATTGTGCTGGAAAGTTTAAATACCTAATTTACGAATCAAAAAAAAAATCACAAATTTTGAAAAAAAGTTAATTAAACGAATAAATGGAAAATATTTTTTAGTTTGCTAAAACAAAATATATTTTTTTGGACAGTTGTTTATATGAAAAATTATTATAGAACGAGGTAAATATTTCATTTTAAAAATGGAAAAAAAATTTGAAACAAAATTCAATTGACATGTAAAAGACAGTCGTCGCTTGCGATGGGAATACACTCTAGTATTTTATATTTTGTTGAAAAAAATATGTTAGTTTATATCAAAAATAATTTGTTGTTATATGTGAAAAATTTTTTTTATTGGATTACTAAAGATAATTACAATCTATCCTGCTTAGAGGACATTCAGTGATCGGTATGTCAAGTCTTGCGCGGAATGTGCTTATCGACTCATCCCTCAATTTTAATAGATCATAGATTCTGTTTAGTTGGCTATTAGGTCCTGAGATACCTTCTTCTTTAGTCTGCGTACTGTGGAAATATTAGACATTAGACAGCTAGCCAAATTGTTTGAATGTTCTATTATGCTTTCCTTGTATACTTTGGTCTAAGCACTATTTCTTCTTTTCAGTAGGTATATCCAGGTCCCGATGTATTATGTGATTTGGTATAAACCATGTGCATTTGGGTAATTATTCGATATAGCTGCCACTTTTGTTTTCACTTTGTAAAAAAAACTACTGCATTTTTTTATGTTTTATTATGCTTATTGTATTCTCAAAACATGTCAAAATCACTACGTAATATTTTTTTTACCACTTCTTATTAAGAAATAGAAGATATTGAGGGTTAAAGTTATAATTTCAAAATTGAGGTTATGTCAACACATTTATGTGTATCAATTGACAGATTTTTTGCATAATACTGGCTTATTTGGATTCAAACCAAATCATTTTACTAGGATTCGTACCATATGGTTTAAAAATGTAATAATTTATATAAGGGCTGTATATATTATGAAAAAAGACTGTTAATAAACGCATGCTATATCTATATTTCAATATAAATATCTTGCCTTTATTTGATTAAAGTTAATTTAGAATTTATTTGTTAAATATTTTATTTTATTCATTGAGAATTCTTTTGTTTAATATTTTATTTTATTTGTTGTTTTGATATTTAAATCAAATTGTACAATATGCAACTCGTAACAATTGGTACCAGCTTGTTCCAAGGTGAACTGCTTTTGATTTCATGACCATGACCAGCTACTCGCATCGACGTTCGTTCATGACCGTACTAAAACATTCATTATTAACTGCAAAGTCGAACAGTAACCATCTCCAAGCATCTTGCAATATAATTAAAATTAATATTAAATATAAATTATTAACTGAAACGTCGAACAGTAACCAGCTTTAAACATCTTGTAATATAATCAGAATTAATATTAAATTAAAATATTATAAAATAGTTTAAATCGTGAATTACATCAACGTAATATCGATACTAGTAGCAATTCAATTAAAATATCGAATCAATCTTTGTAATCCGTCAGTGTATTTGTAAAATAAATGTATTCTGTAGAATTATTGTTTCGCTGTTTTTCTGATATTAAAATAAAAAATTGTTATCAATTAATTTGATAACAAAAAGGTCCTTCGACGTAATTTGGCGCACTCTGAACTATCAAAGGAACTGGGTGCACATGAGCATCCGAGAACTTTGATACCGCTTCCAGATCGCAGATAAGCCCACAGCCTGCTTATAGATCTACAAAGGTCCAAACTCCCCATCCAAAGACAATTTTAACAGAAAATATGATATTTTGAAATATATATGTTTTCATTTATCGTCATATTGTCAAGGCATCAACATTGAGAAAATGGACTCCTGCAATTATTGTGAATTACCGTTCTTCAAGGGAGTGGGAGGCGGGTAGAAGGGAGGGGGGCGAAAAAGAGAAAGGAATGGAATGGCGATCGAGGAGGCAGAAAGAAGAAGAGAAGGAGGCGCAAGTGTGGAAGATGAGCTAAGGAGAAAGGACAAGGAGATACAGCAACAGGAAAGAATGGAAAAAATCTAGAAGAGCAATTACAACACAAGATATAAAAGGATTTGTGAGAGAGAGATACCACATTACTTAAGAGAAAAAGACACAAAAACATAAGAAGGATTGCTAGACTTAGATTGAGAAAAAGAGAAAGGAATGGAATGGCGATCGAGGAGGCAGAAAGAAGAAGAGAAGGAGGCGCAAGTGTGGAAGATGAGCTAAGGAGAAGGGACAAAGAGATACAGCAACAGGATAGAATGGAAAAAATCGAGAAAAGCAATTACAACACAAGATATAAAAGGATTTGTGAGAGAGAGATACCACATCACTTAAGAGAAAAAAAGACAAAAACATGAGAACGATTGCCAGACTTAGATTGGGAAATAAGGAGAAAGGATTCCTATATACATTCAAACTTAAAACTAAACTTTATTAATTTATTAAAACTTAAAATTATTCTAGACTTGTACTACTTCCAAAAGTGCTTTCTGCTTCTTCTTCTCTTGGACCTGTCTCTTCATGTTCCTTATAAAAACCAGATAACGAGATTATCATTTATTGTAATGTTTTTCGTTCCTCTTCTCTATTTCCGCCATCCACCTCTTTTCTTATGCTTATAAACGCGAAAAACAAAAGTGGCAGCTATATCGAATAATTACCTGCATCTGTAACAATCCTTAGCATTTTGGACTAAAATCTTTAGATTATCTCAATTTATATGTAGATGCAGTACCCTACAGTTGGATACCATATGACCATACCAGTTTAAGTATGGATTTGTAGAGCAGGAGTTTGTTTTCTGTGCTAAGTTGTGACTTACGTCTTATCAGCCAGTACATCTTCCGCAGTTGTAGGCCTAGATGCCTTCTTTTTGTAAATATGTGCTTCTCCCAAGTAAGCCTCCTGTCTAGGTGTATTCACAGGTACCTCACATGGTCAGCCTGAGGTATATTGACATTGTTTAATGTGATACTTGGGCATTTTCCCTGCCTAGTTGTGAACTTAACGATTCTCCAATCCTTTATTCATGAAGATAGTTTGTCATATTTTTTTGTAGAATAGTCGAGGCATTAGCTGTATCATTATGCGATGACAATATTGCCGTATCATCAACAAAGGTTCCCGTCCTTACTAAACTTTCCACAGGTAGGTCTGCTGTGTATAGTAGATATAATATAGGCCCCAATACGCTACCCTGTGGTACTCCAGCCTGAATCTGGCAGATGTTCGTTATTGCATCCTCATGTTTAATCAATATATGGCCTTAGTATACTGTAGTAGGTTGGAAGCTTTTGCTTAATTTTACAGAGAAGTCCTTAATGCCACACACGATCAAATGCCTGTAAAATATCTAGGAATGCTGCTGAGCAAAACTATTTCCTTTCCAAAGTCTTGTGAATTTTATTGACTATCTTCTGAATCTGCTCAATAGTTTCATGCTTATACCTAAAGCCCAATTGATGGTCTAGAATTATGTTGTTTTCTGCATTCGAACATCTTTGCGGTTACCGGGAGATGACTGATAGGCAATATATGATTTCGGTACTACTGAAATTTTATTTGGTTTAAGAATCATTATGACTTGCACGACCTTCCATTGAGGGGAAATAAAACTAATTTTGATGATTGCATTAAAAATTTCTGAAAGGAATTTGATTCCAATCTCAGGTAGTTCTTTTAGTATTTTTCCCTGAGGTCATAGCCTGGAGCCTTTACCATTTAGATTCTTAATTGATTTAGCAACCTTGGAAATATAAATTTTTTAATTGGCTTATGTGATGACGTCTCAGCCCTTAATACATTCAGATGCTCTACTGACCCTTCATACGGGTGAGGAGTAAAAACTTGTTTTAGATACTCAGCGAAAGTGTCAGCTTTATCTTCGCATTTTCCTGCCCATCTTCCATCCTCGCGTCTTAACGGTGGAGAGGCTGCTTTTGGTTGACTTAATTTTTGGTTGCCTTTAACAGGAATAGTCACTAGTCTCCGAAGTATTAAGATGCTTCAGATAATGTTGTACACTGTGATTCTTTTCAGCTACAAGTAGATTTTTCAGTTCTTTTATGGCTCTATTTAGACGGTTTTTAAGGCGAGGGCATTTATTAGATTGCCATAGTTTCCGAAGTCGCCTTTTTTTAGGTACCTTCTCAATTATAGTTTTAGAGAACGGTAATCTTTGGTCTTTACACAGGTGCATTGGGGTTGATTTCCAGGATAATGCTTGTATTGTAGCAATAAAGTGTTCTACTGCTGCTTCAATGTCCTCTTCATTTTTAATGGGATATTTGTGCAAAAGGAGCTTTCCAAATGGTTGTTAAAATGATTACAATCAGTCATGCTGTTGATGAGTGTGCATTTTCTTGGTTTCGTTTTATTCTCACTAGCCAGAGTGATTTTTACAGGCGCATTATCCGAAGACATCTTGCAGCAATATTCACATTCGATGTAGTTTTCAGATATTTCATTGTTACGCAGAAGTTAATAAAATCAGGGGATTTCAATCTGTCCGTTGGCCAATAGGATGGGTATCCTGAGGACCTTCAGTCCCAGTTTTTCAGTAGCTATCAATAATTCTCGTCCCTTGGAGAGTGTGATACATGAGCCCAGTGTGTGTTTAGCGTTGTAGTCGCCTCCGGCAATGAATTAATTTCCAAGAGAATTAGAAAAGGTTATATTAGAATCTCTTTTAATATTGTGTTTATGTGGGCTATATACGGCCGATATCATAATGGGATCTGTCCAGTCCTCGACCATCACTTTGGTAGCTTGAATATGTTCTTCTCGATGTGGAGTAGCTTGGTAGTGCTTATTTCTTTTCTTGATCAGAATAGCCTTTCCTCCATGCGCTTTGCCATCAGGTGTGAAGAAGGCTCTATATCTTGGGATGTTAAGATAACATTATTCTGTGAAATGCGTTTTAGATAATAGCATTACGCCAATATTGTAGGTTTCGAGGAATATCTTCAATTCCCCAATATAGTGCTACAGCCCGATGGCATTTAATAAGGCTAATTTTAATGAGTTGATTTTTGAGCAAGTTTTGTCAGCCATCATATTAGTGATGGTTGTCATATTGGTCATCATTATCTGGAGCGCCTCCTTAAAGTCTGTAATGATACTTCTGGACTGGTAGAGACTAGGAAAGTTTGGATTGAGGTTTTGTTCTTGAATTATATTTTCATTTGCTTGAGAGGAGTGACTACCCACTCTGGTTTTATTGTTCCCACTGACTAGCTCAGCATACGTAGCGGTTGTGTTATTGTCACTGAAGCAATGAACCGAGGCTTTTCTTGTTCTAAGGCTGGAGAACTTATTTTTCTGTATCTTTTTGTAGACATTACACCCTCTATAATTTGCCAGATGATTTCCGTTGCAGTGTACACATTTTACATCTTCGGAGCGTGTTTCTCTTGAGCATTTATCCGTGTTATGCTCGCCTGTGCACTTGACACTTCTGGGTCTCCTGTAACAAAATGCTTGTGTGTGACCATATATCTGGCATGTAGCACACTGTGGAATTTGTCTTTTGGGTCTGGGCGCTTTGAAGGTTATTCGGCAGTGAAAAATGTGCTTTATATTATATATTTCTTTATTATAACAAAATCCTAATAGTTTAAGGTCTATAAAAAATGTAAAATTATATGTAAAATAATGTAATATTTTATGTCAAATTAATATGAAACGATTTAAACATTTCAATGTAATAATGGAATTAAAATTTAAAATGATGTTCAATGCAAAATACAGTTATCGCTTGCGACGGTGGTAAACTGTAGTATATTATAATGTCCCAGGTGTATGTTTATATGATTGTTTGTTGTTTCTGAAAATTTCTTATTTCGTTGAGAAAAAATTCTAAAACTTTTGGCACCCTCGAATTTTTCCCGGAATTTTCTGAGAACTCGTAATTTTGGAAAAATGGGAAAAAAATAATCACTTTTACCTGTTTAACTTTTAATTCGTAAAAGATAAAAACTTGCAATTTTATATGTGTATTACGGTGTTCAATGCTGATATTTTGAAAATGAAGAGGCTGGACAAATTCGGGGGCCGGATAAGGAACTTTGGAGAAAGTTTATATTCTGGATTGTAGAACAATTAAGTATATTATTATTAAAAGAAAATTCAAAATTTCAAAATTTTGTTTGGGGGCAGCATTTTCCGAGAGTAAAAATTGTGCTAGAAAGTTTAAATTTTGAACTTTGGAGAAAGTTTATATTCTGGATTGTAGAACAATTAAGTATATTATTAATAAAAGAAAATTCAAAATTTCAAAATTTTGTTTGGGAGCAGCATTTTCCGAGAGTAAGAATTGTGCTAAAAAGTTAAAAATTTTAACTTTGGAGAAAGTTTATATTCTGGATTGTAGAACAATTAAGTATATTATTAATAAAAGAAAATTAAAAATTTTAAAATTTTGTTTAGGGGCTGCATTTTTCGAGAGTAAAAATTGTGCTAGAAAGTTTAAATTTTGTATATAGGCTAACAATTGGTAAAATATCAGCAATGATACCTTACAAGAAAGGGTAATTACCGAGTTAATGTTTAACCAATGTTTTTAAAAAGGTTTGAACGATCGAGGCTATTTTATTTATTTTTATAAATGCCATAAACTGCAGCAGCTTTTTGAAATTTTAAAAGTTTTTACAACTTCAAAAGCGTCTAGTAATTTTTTTAAATAAGACAGATGCTTGAAACTATTAGATTAAGTACACATATGATAAACGCCAAAAAATAAAACAATTAACATATCAACTTAAATTGGGCCACTGTTGCCATTTAATTGTGAGATATTGTGTTTTTATAAAAATAACACAAAAATAGCTGTAAAAAATAAATAAGCAGACTTCGGCTAAGACATGTATGGTTTAAAATGTTCCAAATGGAGTCAACTATCATTCCCTTAAAGCTTTGCACCTTGCTACCAAACACCCTGTATATTCAGATATGGTTCACACCACCATCGAAGTCAGTCAGATATTGTCTCGATAAATTGTACCTCGACATTATCCAAATCGGCGATATTTGAAAGTTTCTTCGTTCCCCTTGAGATTCAATATATCGAGGTTGCACTGTATTAACTTTTATATAAATTATCTGACATAATTTACTGTCCTTTCATGCGTAACTCATTAAACGTCTTATTTACGTTAGAAGAATACTACATTTTTGTTCTGATAATTATTCTATAAAAGAAACAGTAAAATCAACTTTTCGTGCAGTATAGCGTATAAAAGTAAGGAATTATATGTATAAAAAATGCATTTGCACAGATTGTCATATTCGTTGTTCTACTTAAATTTAAGGTAATAAGTCCTATTTCCACTCACTGTTTTTATATTTAATTAACGTTTTTATTTAATATTTTAATCTAGTTTACAGGTTTTTAAATAGGCATTCCTTGTCACATTTGCCTTTTAAAGAGGTATAGGACGTTAACGTAAATGATGAAAACGTCGTGAAATTTGGAGGGTCGATACAAATAGTTAAAACACATGCTGTCTCAAAATTTTAGAGACCTAGGGTTCATAGTTTTCTTTTTATACATGATTAAAAATAGTCATTTTCCATACAAATCATAATTTTTAGCTCAATTTCACCACATAATACAACTTTTAACTATTAAAAAGAGGTGACACGGCTTTCAAAAACTAAGTGTATATAAAATATTTTTTTCTGTAACTACTGCAAAAAGAATATTATTAAAAGGATACCTATATATGAAAATATTTAAATAAAACCTTTAAGAAACAGTAAATGTAGGTTATAAGCTGGAAACGTTGCAAATGCCAATTTGAGCGGGAAATTCAAAATCGGAATAAATATTATATAAAAAAAACAATTTATTTGTCAAAAAACCAAATCACGCATGCGTCAACATACGTAAATTTACAGCGTTGCCAAATTTATTATTGCTTTTTCAAAATATTTAAATTGAACTAATATAAATTTGATATTAGTTATAGGTAATTTTTCATTTATTAAACTATTATATGCATAAAAAAATCATTTTAACAAGCAAAAAGCAGTTTAATAGGGAATCAAAAAATTCATTTTCAAAGGTACAGTCCCAATATTTGCTCGTCCCTCATGTACTTCGTATTTTGCATTTCGTATTACCGAGAGATAAACTTTTAGTATTGACGGTACGACCTATACCTCCTTAATATGAGTTTAGTTTATTTAGTTGGTATAATTAGTTGGTTGGATAGTTCGACAGTTGGACAAAATTAAATGTTTTATATTTAAAATTGCTGATTTTACGAGTAATAACAATTAGTAATACAAATTGTTTTTAATTCTTTATTTTTGACAAACTGACAGTGAACTTCATTTAGAAATAATTCCTACTGGTTTTTGACAGATTGTCTTATTTTGGAGGTTTTACTGTAATATAGTTTTTTTTTTTAATTTGAAGACATTGGACCTAAAAAACAATGGAAACGTAAATTAAATTCTAAATTAAAAATGGTGAAAGAAATGACTACGTATATTCCCATATGCTATACATTTTAAATTAAATACAAAAGTAAAATAGTGGTTGGGAATGATTTCTTAACCTAGTTTCCGTTTCCAGGTTCAGGGATCCAGTATATTGTCCAATTAAGACTGACAGACGTATTCAGCTGACATTTTTTCCAACGATTCTACTTTGGGGCACAGTCAAAAAATTAGTAGGAGCCTATTGCACTAAACCAGATCTCCTTGAGATGCTGTTTGCTGAAGTTGACGATGACGTCGATCCGAAAGTTCCCGATTTTCCTAAAGCTGATTCGGTCAATTCCGAAATCAAGGAGTGTGAAAATGTTTATAATGAATAGGAAAATTAGCAAAGTCTACTAGTGTATTATTTGATTATGGGATTATAGAAATATAGAATTGATGTTAATAAATGTGTATTGGCGTATTTATTTTTTTAAATATCTAAATGTTGACGGAGATTAAAGTTTGACGGAAATTAAAAGTTTGAATTGTAGTTTTAGCGCTGGAAGTGGTAGGCCATATTTTTATGACGTGAAATGCATCTTAACATTAGTTATTTGTTGATAATTGCTATGGTAATGTTCTGTAGCTGTAGTCAAGTAATCAAGTCAAATCAAAGAATAATAAGTTTTATTTTATTTAACCCTGCTAAGGCAGACATAATATTAGAATTTTATTGTTCCTTGAAATAGCTGTAAATAATATTTGATATTTTGATATATAAATAAATATAGCAGAGATTTATGAGCTGTAAGGTTGGTAACCTTACACAAGGATTGTGATGTCACATGCACTTGGAATGTGTACAACGTTGAATCCCTTTAATAATTAAAGAGACAAAATGACTTTTTTAATTATTAATATCTCCCAACATATAATGAGTTATTAAAAAGTAATTGGACATTTGAGGTTCTAGTAATAACCCACTTTATCAATATATAGTACAGTTTTATAGAAAGTAAGACATAGGACACAAGCTCATTCATTTTTGAACGAACAACTTTGAGAAATCATTATTGGTTGAAGACGATAAAAAGGAACTAACAATGGAAAAAGAATTAAATTAAATTTAAAAAAATACATAGTAAGTAAATAGTAATAATAATAGTAAGAAATGCGTCACTCACTACTAAAGTGTACTCATCCAACCAGCTGGTGCAAATTAACGGGCTGACCAATTTTACTTAAACTTTTTTTTTATTGACATCCCAGAAAGTTATAACCCGTCCGGCATAAAAGTCGGTAAGATGACATAATGTTGTTTGAAACATGTTGACTTTTAGAGCTCAGCAAAATGTTATCTTTCTGATAACATCGAACAGTCAAATTTGCAATCAACCAGTTGTAACTGAGCAAAATTTAGAAATTTCTAGAAACTTAAACATTCTTTGTTATAATATAATACATTTTAAACAGTTTTCGCTGTCGTTGAAAAAGCAAGGTGATAAGTATTGTTATTTAAGAAACAATGTTCTTGTTCGAGTGGAAAATAATGGTTCGAGTGATGGTAAAATAAGTTTGACAGGAGTATCATTATTAGATCCTGTTAGCTTTCCTAATTATCCTGTCAGTCGAGTTCCAGGTATACGTCGGAAATACGTGGTCTCAACCAACGTTTTTTAGTGCTGGAGAAATAAAAATGAAAGCAGTTTGCATCCCCTATAAAAAGACCTTTTGTTTTCTACCCTTAATCCATTCAGATATCGAATCATAGTGCGATATAAATTTTTCATATAATTTTATGACATTAAAATTGATAGATATCTTATAATTTTTTTATTTTATAATTTTACTTGCATTACTTTTTTTGTTAATTTAATAAAACTTTAAAAAATGATCAGATTTCTGCTATTTTTCGATTTATTGAATTTCCATTAATCATTGTTTAAAAACAATTTTAATTAGTTATTTTTTTTAAAATAAATTTGGTGTTCTATTCGAAAATAATTCGATACTGAAACATGTGAAAAATTTAATTGTTAGTGCTTTTCGCGCCAACAGCGGCCATTTTTGTTTTATATGGTACCATATTCTCACTCTTCCATAAAAAAGTGGTTGTTGACAAGCATGGTATAGGATCTAATATAGGGACAACTGGTACTATGATAACTTCATGTCGAACGATTATTTTATAAGAAAGTTTATAGGCTTGACTGTACATATTTTAGACATACGTCATTTAATCCAGGTACCACTTCAGAAAGAGTTATTTAAGTGCCCTAGAATATTAAAAAAATTAAATTATCTTATTTAAAAGGAAAGAAAAATGAACAGACATAGAAAATCAAAGAACCAAATATTTATATTTGCCTTTAATTTTAATTTTAGTTATAATTATTTCGAATAAGTACTTTAGGGTCACCATTAGAAGAATTGGATATTTTATATTAAGTATAGACGTAATTAATTACATTTTTTTACAGATATAATACAGATAAAATCAGGAAATGTTGTAATGTACAAATAATAATAGGGTTTTGAGTCTTTGCTTTAGATTACTTTGAGTATTTTAACAAAACAACTGTGCTTTTAAAGAACGCCTTCAATGAAACTTCTAAATACGCCTCTTACTAATATACAAATTTATCTTAGTCCTCTGACGTCATATTTCCGAGCATCTCCGACAATCTCCGAGTTTTATGCATATGGCTGCCGTATTGTTGTATTTCTAAGTGATTACTGTTTTACTTCAATTAAAAGTAATAAATAGTTAAAAAGTGCAAATTTAATTGAAGTTTTTCGTATATTATACAAATAGCGATAAGAAAAATAATAGTTGGCAGGTAAAATATTAATAGTTGTTATTATCTTAAAGCAAATACACTAACTCTAACAGTGGCGTCATTGTTAATTATTTATAACATATTATTATTTTATTAGACTTTATGATACTTTTCAGGACTGCATATTGGGGCCAAAGCACTAAATATTGGGAGCTGCCAAAGAAATGTAAGAGGCCATTGGGCAGCAGATGAATTAACTAGCTAGCTAAACAACTACATCATCAAAAATCAAGAAGGACTTTGGTTTATATACAATTACATTAATTAAATAATTTAATATTTTTGTTTTTTTAGGAAGAATTTTTATGTATATACAAATACATTAATTACAATAAACATTGTTAACTAAAAATTGCGGTTTTTTTTTTATTTATAAAATTTTTGATATTTATAATAATTCAAACATCTACTCATTCCCGCTTTTTTTGTGTCTTGCAAGAACTTCATGTCGAACGCAGTTACAAATACCATGAAGTTATCATAGGACCAAAGCTTAACATGGGAGATACCGATCTATAGTATATATTATCTTTGTTGACAAGCATGAATTGCATTATAATTTGTTCGGCATTGCATAGTGTTTTTAATAAATTATTACAATATAAACGTATTATTTTTTACTTAGTATACTTGCTTAAAATATAATTAATAGTCTTTGTGATTCTGATTATTCATTTAGTTGTCAAGAATTTAACTGGCTAACAAATAAACTTGTAAGTATGAATATAGGTTATAAACACATTTTTTCATATTTTATATCTAATTTAATTATTTTAAATTATAACACGATGCCCGTCGCTCTTTTAATTAATTGCAGTAAAAATATTTAACTTTTTAAATTATTATTAATTTTAAATATTTTTATACAATTTTGTTAATTAAATTAATACATAGATGATTTGATTAAATAAAAAAAACTTTGCGACATCATCTTTGTAAAAGTGTCTGATAAAGTTTAGAATGTGCTAAAATTTAATGAATATTTACAATTTCTGATTGGATATTTTTTTTTAGGATTCAGCACAAGATGTATTTCATGGTGTTTTGGAATAAAACATCTGCAATGGTACCTGCATTGTGGGTAGATTCAGAATCTCGAACTTTAAAGTGGCCGAAAACAAAAAATCCTACCTTACAAATTATTCGAGCTGAGAACGCTAAAGATAATTGGATCACTTATAATTATATTCGACTCAGTGGTCCATTTGGTAAAATTATTTACACTATACAGTAAAATATGTAGTCGTTGATCAGGAATAATTTGTTATAATCTCTTCATGTATTTCTGTACTTTAATTTTCAAATATGGATATGCAAATATTTGCAGTAACTCGCTATTGGTTCTTAATTATCTAATTAACTATATTACATCTTACCTTATTTAAATAGTGAGATAATAATGTATTTAATTATCATTATTTTTTTATAACAGAGACATATGACGAAGCGCGCGATTTTGAATTAGATGCCCTAAATCACGGTCATGGTTGTTGTCGTAAGTATTAATCCAGTAATAAAATGTTCAGATTTATATTTGTATTATCACTATCATAAATATTTTAATGACTTTCAATATTTATGTATGGACAGGAAAAGTTTTGAGTAAACTAAAAAGCTTAAAAACTTTGGTTTCGTCAATTTTTCTGACATTACCTGATAAAAATGATATTGCCAGTAATAATACTGTCAATGAAACAGTAGATTTTGGATTGCCGATCCAAACTCGAAGTCAGTTAGCAGTATTTGAGAGCAAAATTCAAAATGTGATCGCAGCTACTCAATATGTAAGTCTTTTTTTGCAAATTTAACTTGGAATCTATAAACCTAATTACATGAACAAATTACTATTCATTTCATTACTTAAGAAATGCATTTATTTAACTTTACGATAATCAATTTATCGCTGCTTATTATTTATTTATGTCCTACATTTATTTTTCTTAAATGCTATATTTTCATTCTTTTACTTTTCTGTTATTATTTTGAAGCGAGAAAATATTAAACAGCTTGGTGGTGCAAGTTTTGAAAAGCATGTAAGGGAGACATTAGTGTTTACTGTTTCTGATACGATGGCATATAAAATGAGTTGGACAGGTGCCAAAAATACGTTTAAGATCGACGGATTAGCATTTATAAAATTGATTACAGGTAAAGCTTGCCTATCCTACAAATAACGCAACTATTGAAACTCATTAACTTTTGTTATTTTCTGACTCAATTTGTATTATTATATTGAATAGAATACGAATTAGTTTAATCATAATTGTAATATTATACATTCAAAAATATGTAAAAATTATAATAATAACTTTATACATAATTCTATTTTTTCAGATACAATTTTACAAAAGTGGAGTGCCTCTGATAAGGAAAAAATTGAAAAAGTTATTAAATCATGGCTTCAGCATGCTGGCGATCACCTTAAATAACATAAATAATTATAATAATTATTCGAGCCGTAAAAGTATTTATAATTTTAATAATAAGATTATTTATATTGAGATGTAATATTGTTATTATTCATTGTGTTATCAAATAAATAATATTTAAACAGTATTTTCCTTGTCAATTTTAATTTTACAATAGCCTCTTAATTTTAACATAAAAATGTTAACTTTATGATCTCTGGAAATTTTTTTTGATGATCTCTAAAAGATGACACTAGATGGCTCGTAAGAGAGCTTTATGTTAACTTTTTGATCATCAATTCTGATATCAGATCTTGAATAATGTTAACATTGAGAGATCTTTATGCTATCTTCTTGCCGAACGGGAAGTTATCTATTACGATATTTAGTTAAACACATAACATTATAACATCTTAAAAGGAATGTATCCAATAATACATCTTTGTAAGGTTCTATTTTTCCAAGTGGAAATGAGAATGTACATTTCAATATTTTGGTCTGTTAGGTACGTAGTATATTTTATTTGCCTACTACATCAGTAGGTAGTTTTCTTTTTAGCCTACGCTCTATTTCCATTTTTTTCAGGTTCCCCGTAATGGTCTTTGGTGGTCATCCAGTCTGTCACTTTAATTGATGCTGTACTTTTTAAATTCGTCTTTAACCCTTGGTACTTGCAGGTCGTGATGAATAACTTTGTTAGTTGTACCTCGTAAAACTAATGTAATAGAATTGAAAGCGTTGTAGAATCTCAATATTAGTTTGCAGCTGATCCCCTGAGTTGTATGCCGTAAGTCCATTCAGGTTTCAATATAGACTTATACAGCAATAGTTACATTCGACAGATAGCTTAGACTTACGGCCTATAAGCTAGCACATTCTTTGTATCTTGAGTTGTTAACGTTTTGTAAAAATGTGCTTCTGTCAAGTCAAGCGTCGATCTAAGTGAATTCCTAGATATTAGGAGTAGCTATATTCGATAAACGTTACTTGTAACAGTTAAACATTTATTTTTCATAATAATTCTTGGACTTCGATCTAAGTTGTGTCTAGTAAAAATTATTACTTTGCTTTTATTAGTAAGATTTACATTATCATATGCGGATTTGATGTCTAGAAAAGCTGCGACCATGTAATGATTGTTACTGTATACTTTCTGTATGTCCAAGTTTAATATATTTAAGCTATGTTGGGTGCTTTTTCGTTTTCTGTAGGCAAATTGAAGGTCAGGCAATTTTTGGTGATGTTCCAGATACCATTCTAAACTGTTTTTGATAATGGATTTCATTGTTTTCCCTATGCATGAAAGTAGAGTGATTGGCCTGTATGATTCTGCTGAGTTTGGATCTTTATTCGGTTTTAATATTGGTACGATAATATGTTTTTTTCAATCGTCGGGTATAGTTTGAGTGTTGAATATACTATTAAAGATTTGTGTTAGAAATGATTTAGCTATTGGAGGTAATAATTGTATCATTTTGTAGTTATATCTGTCGAAACCGGTGCTTGTATTTTTCTTTTGATTTAGAGAGTAATGTAGTTCATCTATGAGGATAGGATCGTCCAAAATTGGAATGCTGGGATTTAGATTATCACAGAATTTTCGCTACTCCATTTTTTCCTAGCTCTGAAATATGTTTTGGTTTGCCCTTGTTGCTTTTTAAATGCAAGGAATGTTTCGATAGTAAAATGTCTGTTAAAGTTAGTTAAAGCTAATCTTCTTTTAGCGATCATTTTGTTACATTCCGTATCCCACCATATTGGTTTAATCTTATTGGGCCTTAGAGTGTATATTTCTGTAGTTGGTATAGATAGCTCTACGGCCTCATTGACTATCTCAGTGAAGCTAGCGTAAAGAGATTCCATATTAGTTTCACTGGATGTGTTTAGATTATTTAATCTTAAGTTTATATGGCTGGAGTATTTTATCCAATCAGCTTTTTTAAAGTTGCGTCGCATGATTTTTTCCCTGTTCTCAACACCATTGTTGACACCAAAGCGCTTCCCACATTGTCTGTTAGAATGTTTTACAAATTTTAATTGTTTTAACCTTTGACTCGCTTTCCGGTCACGACTGACACTTAGTACCCAGTAAACATTTTGGAGTAAATTCTACTTAATTTCTATTACATATCATGAGTTTTTTGTCTGGAACGCGTTCCTTTTCTATTCAGTCGTTCATAGGAAAGGCCCTTTTTGTGACCTACAGAGATCGCAACGACGAATGCTGAATTAAAAGCGGAGTCGGTTTATGATTTATGACCGGAGTTATAAATTTGACACTAGCAGGGATGGCAGGGGTATAAAACTTAATGGAATTCTACTTTTTAGAGTCTGCAAAATATAAATATTTAAATGAAGAAATAAATAGATGTAATCTTTAGTACGGATCGTGATTATTTTAATGAATATTATTTATCTTCAACAATACTCGTTATATTAGTTTTTTACATTGTTTTGGTGATTCAAAAATCTACGATCGGCAGGTCTGCGTTAGGCTTAAAACCTCTGTCTTACCATCGCTAGATACTATCATCGTTTATATACATTATATTAAAGAAATTAAAGAAATATTTGTTGAAAAAAGATAGCATATACTTTAAACATACGTTCATACATCGTTTATATACATTATATTAAAGAAATTAAAGAAATATTTGTTGAAAAAAGATAGCATATACTTTAAACATACTGTACTGAACAAAATACTATACAAGTATACAAGTGTAACGGTGAAAAATATATTTTACTTGTCTAACCGCATCTCGTTTCTCTCTCACTTTGGAATAAATGAGATGAAAGTGAACTTAAAAAAAATATATCCATGTGGGAAAGAAACAGAAATACTTAATGAATGATGTTGGAAAAAGAAAGAATATTATAATGAAAAAATTCTAACAACTAACACAAAATCTGTGACAGGTAGATAACTTGTAAAGCGTTAGAATAGAATTGTACGAGTGACTCGAACTTCACCAAATTGTTTACTGGGTAATCACATTATTTTACGATGTTTATTTTACGATTTTATGGGTTTTTCATATAAACGGTGGAACATTTTGACAACATTATAATTGGTAGATACAACGATGCTCATAAAGATTAAACTATTTTAAGGTGCAAAAAACAGACAAAACCGATGTTTTAAAATTATTTATTGGTGAGAAGTTATTTGCAAAGAAAGAAATTTCTTATTTTTTAGGCACACGAGTCGACTGATGCAAACCTTAACCCCGAACCGAATGAGAGTGCATCTGTGCTGTTAGTAAGAGAACGCACAAATGAAAGGAAACTGATTTTAAATTGGTTTTGGGCGACTGTGTTTGTATGTCACCGGGCATGCTTTTGATGGTGACATCATGAGCAGAAATGTGCACAAATACTATTCAAAAGTATTTAAATACATACATACAAACAAATACGGCACAATAAAATCCTCTATTATTTTTTATTAATAACAAAGATTTTATAACTTTTATTTTTTTCATTTAACAATCCATCCTCACTTTCACCATTAGAAAATAGTATAAATTATTACTGAAATAATCATTAAAATGATTTTATAGATTGTACTCAATACATTTTCTTTACCAATAAGAGTAGAGGGGTAAAAAAAAATGAACCAAATATTTGACCGGCAAGATCCGCATTATTAATTTTTGACCTTTTCTTAACTTAAATCCATTGGTGGAATTCGCTCCTCACATTTTGCATACTCACTTACCTCTAGCGCCCGGTCTATAATAAATGCGCCAGTTGTGGTATACACTATGATGTTATCCAAGCAACAGGTAAATAGAAAGCGAGTATGTTGCATGACAGCCTATTAATTGTGTAAAAGATATCTGAGAAAAATAAATGATAAGACAACAAGACAAAACAAAAACAAAATTGGGAAATATACGTATATTTGTTTTAAGTCTACGATTCAATGATTTATTAATGAACACTTTACGTCAAACATATGTGAATATATTTAATATAAATAAATTATTATTTTACGTCTAAAAATGTAGTAGATATCATAGAATAATGATCCAACAATATAATGAACAACTAGAGTTTACCCCTGTCGCAAGCGACGTCTTTTTAGTGTGTATGATTTGAATTTAATAAAATAATTCGTAATTTAATTTCAAATTTTAATTCCATTTTTTAATTGAAATATTTAACTCATTCTATATAAATTTTACATATAAATTAATTAAATCAAATTAATTATCAAAATAAATAATTTCAATTTATGCGTTAGTTAACAAAGTTTTTTTTTTAAATTTGGGATTTTTTTTTTCGATTCGTAAATAATTTACCAAGGTTATTTATTATAGTTATATATATTATAATATATATATATATATATATATATATATTATAATATATATATATTATATATATATAGTTAGCCTATATACAAAATTTTCTAACTTTCTAGCATAATTTTTGTTCTCAGCAAAAACTGCTCCCGTGCCCCGAAATAAAATTTTGAATTTTTTTTGATTAGTAATATACTTAATTATTCTACAATCCAGAATATGAACTTGCCCCAAAGTTCCCTACCGGGCAACCGAATTTTTTCAACGCATTTGCTATTTTTGAATTTCTAATTTTTGAAAAATGTCAGCATTGACCATTATAATACACATGCAAAATTTCACTTTTCTATCTTTTATGAATAAAAAGTAATACAGCAAGAAAGAGCCCAACTTTTTTTCAGTTTTTCGAAAATTACGGGTTCCAGGAAATTCAGGGAAAAATCCAGGGACGCCAAATGTATTAGAATTTTTTTCTCTACGAAATAAGAAATTTTCGAAAACATTGATGGAGCTGTTTTCGAGCTCTAAATGGATTTGTTGATTTTTCTTTGAGAAACATATAATACAAAAACCACAAAAAACGGTTTTAAACCTACATGTGTTTTTTTATGTAGTTTTAAACTCGATAAGTGACTGAATGTATTATTACATTCATCGCAAGAAAATGGATTTAAACCTAAATGTGTTATCTGATGTGGTTGTGATAGACTAAACGTTTTATTACATTCATTGCAAGAAAATGGACTTAACATAAATGTGTATTCTTATGTCGTTTTAAATTTGCTGAAAGACTAAACGTTTTATAACATACATCGCAAGAAAATGATTTTAAACCTAAATGTGTGTTTTTATGTAGTTTTAAACTCGATAAGTGACTGAATGTATTATTACATTCATCGCAAGAAAATGGATTTAAACCTAAATGTGTTATCTGATGTGGTTGTGATAGACTAAACGTTTTACTACATACATCGCAAGAAAATGATTTTAAACCTAAATGTGTGTTTTTATGTAGTTTTAAACTCGATAAGTGACTGAATGTATTATTACATTCATCGCAAGAAAATGGATTTAAACCTAAATGTGTTATCTGATGTGGTTGTGATTGACTAAACGTTTTACTACATACATCGCAAGAAAATGATTTTAAACCTAAATGTGTGTTTTTATGTAGTTTTAAACTCGATAAGTGACTGAATGTATTATTACATTCATCGCAAGAAAATGGATTTAAACCTAAATGTGTTATCTGATGTGGTTGTGATAGACTAAACGTTTTATTACATTCATTGCAAGAAAATGGACTTAACATAAATGTGTATTCTTATGTCGTTTTAAATTTGCTGAATTTGATTTTAAACCTAAATGTGTGTTTTTATGTAGTTTTAAACTCGATAAGTGACTGAATGTATTATTACATTCATCGCAAGAAAATGGATTTAAACCTAAATGTGTTTTCTGATGTGGTTGTGATAGACTAAACGTTTTATTACATTCATTGCAAGAAAATGGACTTAACATAAATGTGTATTCTTATGTCGTTTTAAATTTGCTGAAAGACTAAACGTTTTATAACATACATCGCAAGAAAATGATTTTAAACCTAAATGTGTGTTTTTATGTAGTTTTAAACTCGATAAGTGACTGAATGTATTATTACATTCATCGCAAGAAAATGGATTTAAACCTAAATGTGTTTTCTGATGTGGTTGTGATAGACTAAACGTTTTATTACATTCATTGCAAGAAAATGGACTTAACATAAATGTGTATTCTTATGTCGTTTTAAATTTGCTGAAAGACTAAACGTTTTATAACATACATCGCAAGAAAATGATTTTAAACCTAAATGTGTGTTTTTATGTAGTTTTAAACTCGATAAGTGACTGAATGTATTATTACATTCATCACAAGAAAATGGTTTTAAACCTAAATGTTTGTTTTTATGGTGTTTTAATTGAATAGATTGATTGAACGATTTACCACATTCGTCACAAGAAAACGGTTTTAAGGCTAAATGTGTATTTTTATGTAGTTTTAAACTTGATAAATGACTAAACGTTTTAGTACATTCGTTGCAAGAAAATGGTTTTAAACCTAAATGTGTATTCTTATGTTGTGTTAAATGAATTAACCGATTGAACGTTTTACTACATTCATCGCAAGAAAAAGGTTTTAAACCTACATGTGTGGTCTTATGTTGTTTTAATTGAGTTGATTGACTGAACGTTTCACTACATTCGTCACAAGAAAATTGAGTTAAAACTAAATGCGTGTTTTTATGGCGTTTTAATTGAGTTGATTGACTGAACGTTTTACTACATTCATTGCAAGAAAATGGTTTAAAACCTAAATGTGTGTTCTTATGATGTTTTAATTGAATTGGTTGACTGAATGTTTTACTACATTCATTGCAAGAAAATGGTTTTACACCTAAATGCGTGTTTTTATGTTGTTTTAAATAAATTGATTGACTGAACGTTTTACTACATTCATCACAAGAAAATGGTTTGGAAGCTAAATGAATGTTTTTATGGCGTTTTAATTGAGTTGATTGACTGAACGTTTTACTACATTCGTCACAAGAAAATGGTTTTAAACCTAAATGTGTGTTCTGATGTTGTTTTAAATGAATTGATTGACTGAACGTTTTAAAACATTCATTGCAAGAAAATGGTTTTAAACCTAAATGTGTGTTCTTATGTTGTCTTAAATGAATTGATTGACTGAACGTTTTACCACATTCGTCGCAAGAAAATGGCTTCGAAGCTAAATGTGTGTTTTTATGTAGTTTTAAACTCCATGATTGACTAAACGTTTTATCACATTCATTGCAAGAAAATGGTTTTAAGCCTAAATGTGTGTTTTTATGATGTTTTAATTGAATTGATTGACTGAACGTTTTACCACATTCGTCGCAAGAAAAAGGTTTTAAGCCTAAATGTATGTTTTTATGCAGTTTTAAGCTCGATAAACGACTAAACGTTTTATTACATTCATTGCAAGAAAATACTTTTAAAGCTAAATGAGTGTTTTTATGCTGTTTAAAATTTGATGACTGTGCAAATGTATTACAATGAAGTTTCTTTGCTAAATGTACACGCAAATGTTTTATCATTTCTACCCTAGTCTTCAACGACTTGTTACATACATCACAGGTAAAATGCTTCAGGTTCGTATTTATTTCACTTTGTAGTTGTTCACTGTTCAAGGGTTCAGCGACATTTTGAACTGAAACTTCGAGCTTAATAAAGCTTTCAACATACGGTAAATTTACAGCTTCATCTGAACTATTTTCTGGTTCACTTTTAATTTTTGTTTTTATTACATCGTGTAGTGCTGATTCATTGATTACTTGTTCTTGCGGTATCTCAATCTTCATAGCTTCGGTTATAGTTCCGGTTTCCGTCGGTTCATTTAACCCCACATTAATTTCTAGCTTTATATGTTTAGATTTGCTATCCTCCATTATATGCAGAAAATTTTGGAGTTTACTAAAAACAAAAACATACTGGGTTATTATTAGTTTAGTGACACCTTTTCTTTTGACTCTTATAAAAAAAACTACTGCTCTTTTGCATGTTTTATGTCGCTATTAATATACTCAAACCTTGTACAAACTACTACGTAATATTCATTATATCAATTTTTATTAAAAAACAGGTAGAAAAAGTGGTATATTACGTAGTCATTTGTACATGCTTCAGTATACAACAATCTTCATAAAACACACAAAGGTGCAGTTTGTACTAAAATTGTATTTGTATTAACAAAAATAAAAACAATTTACTTCAAAACAAATAAATTTTAAGTGCTTAAGAAATGAAACCAAAGTATGTGATATAATAATATAAAATAAATGAGGTTAAGTGAAATTATTTTTAAAAAATTTTGTAAATATTAGGTAAATAAATAAAGGGTAATTATTCGATATAGCTACACCTTTTGTTTTGAATGTTATAAAAAAACTACTGCATTTTTGTATGTTTTATGGAATGCGTTATATACGAAAAACATGTACAAATCTTACGTAATATACATTATATCTATTTTTAGGAAAAGGCAATATTAATGGTTAAAGTTAAAATTTCAAATTTGAGGTTAAAAATAATATGACATTGTTCCATATATAAATGAAAATGGCGTCATATTTCACATTTATTGATCAACTTTAAGCATAAATACTGTCCATTTTTTAATAAAAAATGGTATAATGTATATTACGTAGTGATTTGTACATGTTTTTAGTATATTAAAATCGCCAGAAAAATATTCGAAAGTGCAATAGTTTTTTTAGTAGATTTAAAACAAAAGGTGTAGCTATATGAAATAATTACCAAATTATTCATATGAAAAGCGAGATTCTACCCCTTAGGCAATGAACTATTTTAATTTGTAGTATATGTTTTTGATTTCATTTAAATATAGAAGGTTAAAATACCTTTATACATACTTTACACTTCTCTCAAAAATCTGCTACTGCTCATTTCTTAAAATCTGAACTGAGTAAGATTTGTCCCTACTTTCCAATGAGCTGTCAAAATAAAATTATTTCAGTTGACGTTACTTAAATGTTTATTGATCGAAGACTGTGGAGAGTGTATTCCTTAGCTGCTGATTAGTTTTAGCGGTTTTTATGAACTTCAATATTTATATGCCAACTGATATAAATTTTTTAATTTTTTTTTTTTATATTTATTTTTAGTGCATCAACTATTGATAGTTATAAACACTTTAAACTAATACTATATTATAATGTTCCAAGTGCAAGTTTATACGTTTATTTGTTTATATGTTTATTTGGTTATTTCTTTATTTGTTTATTTGCTTACGCGATTCGTATGGTGTTTCAAGTGAAAGTTTATATGTTTATTTGTTCATATGTTTATTTGTTTATATGTTTATTTGTTTATATGTTTATTTGTTTATATGTTTATTTGGTTATTTCTTTATTTGTTTATTTGTTAACGCGATTCGTATGGTGGCTCGAAAACGGCTACTCGCATTTTTCTGAAAATTGTCTATTTCGTAGAGAAAAAAATTCTAATACTTTTGGCGTCCTCGAATTTTCTCTTGAATTTTCTGGAAACCCGTAATTTTGGAAAAACTGAAAAAGTTTTTTTTACTTTTTGCCTATAACTTTTAATTCGTAAACGATATATTACGATTTTATATTTTTTATTGTGATCATGTCTCTTTTTTTCATATTCATGATTATTCTTGCACACAAGCAATTAAATGTGATTATAACCAAACCCAGATTATATAACTCTGGCCCAGGGATCGAACCCGAAGACATAGTAGTCAGATGCTCTCGCCTACTATGATTTAAATTTTATTTTGTTTTAATACAATATCATTTTTGAAATGATTTTTTAATTTATGTCTAAGAATCCTTTCAATAAAATTGACGTTCACTTGGTCATTAAAAGAGGTACTTTCTTATATTTTTTTTTTAATATTTGACGTCATGTCCATTTAATGAATTGGCATTCTGTTATACAACCGAGTCTACGCACCGTATTAAATAAACTTTTTATGACTACCTATACAGGATGTCCAAAAGTTCACGTAAGAACTGAATTTTGTGCGGTAAAGTGTTGCTAACGAAAGAATTAAGGCAGCTGGCTGTCTGTTGTGTATGCGTAGAATAAGTTAAACAGAAGTTAAGATTCATATGATATAATAACTAAAATATACTTAAATGCAATAGATACGTCTGCTTGCTACGAGAGACTACAAGAGACTGCTCTGGTTATACTGTTTCTATCTGTTACATTTCACTTAGTGCTAGTGCTTAGGTTATACTACAAAATTCTAATTTGTGGCGGCTAAACTATTGGTCTATTGATTGTAGTCGGCATTTCCTGACTATATGATTCTCCCTAATCATCTAGGTTGTTGGGTTGCTCCTCCTGATCGCCATCTTCTTCTTCTTCTGGGCCCCCTTTATCACTTCCTCCTCGTCAGGCAGTTGGCACCAGAGTTTCATTCTGTCGGAAGCGAATAAGGACGGCTCCTGGTATGTCTTCCAAAATGTATCTATCATGTGGTAATACTTCTGTCACTAAATATAACCCCTTGTACTTCAGTGTAAGCTTTCCGGAGTTCCCAGTAGCTGCTACTTCTCGGTTTACAAATATCATATCTTCCTTGCTGTAATGATTCGGATTGTATCTTTTTAAATCGTATCTCATCTTTTATACTATTTGATTTCGGTCAATAACTTCTCTTGCTTTTAAACGCAATTTGTTTAAGCTGAGTTCTTGTTCATCTGTTGCATAAGCTTCTTCCAACAGGATTAAAACCTTGTTATGTAATGCGTTTCTCGGATTAAAATCAAATAATAGATTATGTGGTGTTATACTTGTAATTCTATAATTTGAACTCTTCAAGGCCCGCTGTATGCATTTCAGTGTTGATCATCTTGACTCATCGTTGCAATTGCGGATAACAAGGTTCTGTTATATCTTTTGACTTGGCCGTTTGCTCTAGAAGTAGCTGTAGCTCTCATAATGTAATAATTTCCATTCTTTACAATACTGTGCGAAGTTCTTTGAAGAATATGCTATTCCTCTGTCAGTGACTAGCTGTGTATGTGGTCCAAACGTCTCAATAATGTTATCCATTACTTGAGTACCGGATTTGTTGCTGTGCTGTGTCTTCACTGCTCGAACTACAACATATTCTGTGAATGAATCTGTGTATAATGAAACGTACAAGTTACCTTCTTAATTGCAAGTAAATAGTCCTAATTGACCCTTTTGACAAGTGTGAAATGGAATCGGAACCCTTTCTGTACAATGTAGTTCTCCTATTTCTTTCCACCGCGAGACTTGTGATATGCACATTCAATACATGCTTTAATGTATTTCTTAACATATTGTTTCATTCTTGGGAACCAATAGTGTGTTTTAAAATGCTCCAGTGTTCTTTCTTCTCCGAAGTGTCCAAGTGTCCTTCATTTGATGTTTGGTGCTACCCATCTCGTTTCTTCTTTTCTCTAGTACATAATGTGTATGCACTTGTCTTTTTTCGTTCGTGGTTGGTTTTCTTTGTAATTGATTATAAATTTCTTGCAATTTCCGGTCTTGTCGTTGCATCGTTAATAACCAATGCTTGTCGGATATTTTCATATCTACGATTTCCGCTTCCACTTATTCTTCATGGAGTGCTCTGCTATTGGCGTCGACATGTTCTATTTCCTTAGAAGTTCCTTAAAAATTCTATATCATATTCTTGTAAATGTAGCCACTATCTTGCTATTCGTGATATTAAATCTCGTTTTGACATTGTCGATTTCAGTGCATTATAATCTGTAATCACTTTAAATAGTATTTCTAGCAGATAAACTCTAAATCGTTTTACAGATTCTACTACTGCTAAAGTATCCGTTTCGTAACTGTGATATTTCTGTTCTGCAAGTGTTGATTGTCTACTAAAATAACCAACTGAATTTAATAAATTTTTATTATTGTATTGTAATAGAATATCTGCTAGTCCATAGTTGCCGGGATCACAATGTAATTCATGTCGTGTAATACAATTGTAATATTGGTCTGTTTGTTAGTTTTCTCCTAATTCATTAAAAGCATTTTCTTGTTCTTTCGTCCATGTAAAAGCATTGCCTTTTTTCGTTAGTTGTGTACATGGTTTAGCGATATTTGAGAAGTTCTGAATAAATCTGCAGAAATAACTACATAATCCTAAGAATCTGCGTAACTAGTGTGCATTCTTCAGAGTCTTAAAGTTTGACACTGCATTTATTTTTCGATTTCCTAGATTTATTTATTCTCTACTTATTTCATATTCTAAATAGGCAATTGTTTCATTAAAGAAATAGAATTTCTTTAACTCTTCTTTGCCTTGACTTTCTTTCGTCATAGCCACCATCAAACATTTTTTATACATCTCTTATAATTTATAATTCAATTTTACAAATTTCTAAATATTTCAATAATTCACTAATTAGTTTTGAATCACTTAACAAAAATTTAGTATTAACAGGAAAAGTTTTAGTCACATCTAATATATCACTATTCAATTTTGATCTTTCTAAATTATAATTTATTTTAACTTTATATATTATATTTATTATATATATATTAATACTTTAACTTTAATGTAAATCCATACTGCTAGATTTCATCGAAGAATCTTTTAACTACTCCCACACCCTGTTCCATACTTTTGCTTGGTATTAATATATCATCTATGTAAACTAGAATTTCTCCTGGTGTAAAATTCTGTTTTACTCGAGTCATAAGTCTATTAATTTAATTGGTGCATTGACTAGACAAAATGGTACATTCTTACACTGATACAATCCACTGCTTATGATAAATGCGGTTCAATGTTTTATATCTTCTGACATCCTTATCTGATGATATCCACTTGCCAATATAAAAGCGTTGTAAAATATTTATTTCCAGCTAGTTGATTTAAGGGGTTACATGGGTTTCGTGGTTTTAAAAAATCGATTTTTTTTTTGGCTTATTAATTTCTACAACATCTTAAGAATATTATCCTAAATTTTCAAGTCGATCCGAATAATAGTTTCGGAGATACAGCCTTTGGAAGGTGTGCGCTCCAAGTCAGGGTCAGCGCGCCTCAGGTATAGTGAGCAGTTTACTCAAAAGTTTAAACGCGTTTTTCTGGGAACCGTGTTTTCAAAGTCGGTTGTCAAATGTTCTCGAAAACTACTTAACCGATCTTGATGAAATTTTACACAGGTGTTTGAGATACAATTTACTCGTGCTTAACAGAAGGATTTTTTTTTTCAATTGCAACTATTTTAAAAAAAACAAAATGTCAAGCAAATTTACCGAAATTTTCATTTTTTTGGAAAAATGTCTGCCAAAATTCATGGTCTTACCTAAAATACTTATTTTTGTTTTTTCATTTTAGATAATCCTGTCAGTAGTTATGCTGACAACGCGGACGCACCTTTTTTTCGAGGCGTCACCGGAAATGACGTCACAATAGAGGAGTTTTAATTTTTTTTTTTTGAAAATTTCAGAAATTATTCTTTAAATATGTATCAATAAGACAGAAAAAAGTTTGAATTAAATAAATAATTTTTTACATAGAAAAAAAAATATTGAAAATAGGCCTTTTTTTACCCGACGAAACCCATGTAACCCCTTAACTGATCGTCTATTAACGCCATAAGGATTTCTTCACGTCGTGTTTAGCATTTCATCTTCTGTAATCAACCACTAGACGTTCTTCTCCAGTCTTTTTCTGTACTAGTATCATTGGGCTTGAATATTCTGATATAGATTCCTCTACTATTCCTGCATCTAATAATTCTTTCACTTCATTTTTTACTTTAATAACCTGTCCACATGGTAATCTTTATGGTCGATTTCGAATTGGTTTCTTGCCCCTATTTTCATTTCTACAAGATTAGTTGTACAAATTTCATATATGTTTTTTGATTCAGAAACATTCTCGATTTTTAATTATCAGTTCACACAAATTTCCTTTTTCTTTTTCAGATAAATTAGTCTGTATATTTATTTCTGATTCTACAACCGGCTCACTGTACTTAATCATATTCACACTTGAAACTAACGTTTCCTTCATTATTTGATTTTGTATTTAACTGTCTATTTTCAATTACGATTATTAATTTGTTGTTAAATAATGCACTTCTTTCTATGATAATTTCATTATCTTGCGCTTCATTTAGAATTAATAGAACTTCACAGAGAATGCCTATTCCATCGATCGTAATTATTAATTCGCGTTTTCCAAGTGCATTGACTTGACCAAAACTAATTAAATTAACGTTATGATTAATAAATTTCATATTCATTTTACTGGCGATGTACTTCGCTACCTAGATCTAATAGAAATTCATGAATATTCTTTCCGTCTATTTGTACAGTGCTTCTGTCTTTACTATAGACGTTTATCTGCATGTAGACGCATCATGCCCGTTCCGTAGACATTTAGAGCATCTTAATTCGTTTTCATTTCTCTTATTTGGACAATATCTAACTTTATGACCTATATTATTACACAAATAACATTTGCGAACATCATTTTCAACCTGGTTCTTGTCATCCGGTTTATCATGATGTATTTTATGTTCATTTTTAGTCACATTCAGTTTACTAGGTCGTGAATATTCTTGTCGATATTTTAATTGACTAATTGTTGCATCGTCACCACTCGGGTGTGAAAGAATAGTTCCAATGTTGCTCATGCATGTCGTAAGAGGCGATTCAAATGGGCACCCAGTGTCTGGGGGTATAGCCGGGCACCCTGCCCTGTGGATTAAATCAGATGACTGGACCCCGTTTAAAAAAACCTTGTAACGAAATCTCAAGTAATTAAATCATCCGGACCGAACGTTAGGAGACGACCTGGCAAACTCTTCAAGGATCTGAAAATTGGAACATGGAACATTCGCTCTTTGTATCGAAGCAAAGGGCTCCAATTCTTTACCGAACAACTGGATAGTTACAGGGTGGACATAATGGCTCTGCAGGAGATGAGGTGGATTGATGATGGAATTATTGAAAAGAGAAACCACACATTATTCTTTAGGTGTGATTCTTTTGGAACTGTATTTGTTTTGGGTAAACGTTTTAGAAACCTTGTCATGGATTTTGTGGCAAAATCCCCAAGATTATGCAGAATTAGACTAAGGGGACATTTTTTTAACTACAGCCTTCTTAACGCCCATACACCTACCGAAGACAAAGATAAAGACGAGAAAGAACTTTTTTATTAGGATCTGCACTCGCTTTACGATTCATGCCCACAAAACGACATCAAGATTATTTTGGGCGACTTTAATGCTAAGATTGGGAAAGAGGCTGAGTACAGTCCAACAATTGGAAAGTATAGTCTACATGTTATAACTAATGATAATGGACAAAGACTTATTCATTTTGCTGCTGAGCACAGCATAGTCATATCTAGTATAATGTTTAAGCACAAGAGAATTCACAAAATTACCTGGAGATCTCCAGATGGAGAAAACTCACTGTTACACAACTACTGTAAAAGCATTTTAACGCGCGCAAAGCATGACAGCATGCAACGTTGCCAAGTTGCGATAGCTATCTCCACTACGCGTACTCTATTTAACAAATACATCAACAATAAACCTTAAATGTAATTTTGAACTTGTGCGTCAGTCATTTACATTATTTTGTAAATATCTTTATTTAATATAATTCAATTTATTTCTTTATATTTCACAAGCGGATACTTACATATCAGGTTTAATTAACACTAAAACTTAGTGAGTGAGAATGGGGCTTAAACCTTTTTACTATTAGTTAAATAATTTAAATAAAACAGCCAAAACTACCCTAATTTGTTCGTTTATAATAAATCACTTTAAAAAACAAAAATCTATAGAACCGTTCCCGAGATATGCGTTAAGCACTTTAATTATTAATATCTCGCTGCACAGCTATTCAATACATTTGACATTTTGTCATTAAATTAAGGACACTCAAATTTACACCATATTGAAATTCTGCACAGAATTGTGGTTTTACTGGTGAACTACCTTAAAGTGCGTTCTTAATATATTTTAAAACATGTCTGGCGACCACCCTTAAACAAAAACATTAAAAAATAATTATCGTAATATTAATGAAATAAGAAATCATTAAATCAATTTGCCATATTTCTAATAAATTCTGTTCCCTTAGAAACTGTGGTAGAAAATCGGTGTAAAATCTATTGATGTCCGCGGAGGCCACACAGTAAACAATTTGGTGAAGTGCCCTATTTGGTGAAGTTCGAGTCACTCGTACAATTTTATTCTAACGCTTTACAAGTTCGAAGCAACAACACAGAAACCAATTTTGGTTAAAATTTATTCCCTACCTGTCAAGATTTTGTGAAATAAAATCTGATGTATGTAGTATTAGCAAGTTCGTTAATAGTTCAAAAGTGGTACACAAAAGTCGCTTTTAGTTAAAATTCATTCTATACCTGTCACAGATTGTGTGTTAGTGTTAGAATTTTTTCATAATAATATTCTTTCTTTTTCCAACATCATTCATTAAGTATTTCAGTTTCTTTCACACATCGATATATTTTTGTTAAGTTCATTTTCATCTCATTTATTCCTAAGTGAGAGAGAAACGAGATGCAAAAATACAAGTAAAATATATTTTTCACCGTTACACTTGTATACTTGTAAAGTATTTCGTTCAGGACAGTATGTTTAAAGTATATGCTATCCTTTTTCAACAAATATTTCTTTAATGGTAATAGACAGACATTGTCTCCCTCAATCTCCGAATATAATGTATATTAACGAAGATCTATCCAGCGTTGTTAAGACAGAGGTTTTAAACCTAACGCAGACCTGCCGATCGTAGATTTTTGAATCACCAGAACAATGTAAAAAACTAATATAACCAGAATTATTAAAGATGAAAAATATTCATTAAAAAAATCACGATCCGTACTAAAGATTACATCAATTTATTTCTTAATTTAAATATTTATATTTTGCAAATTCTAAAAAGTAGAATTCCATTAAGATTTATACTCCTGAAGTGGAACAACTAGCGCCAACTAGCGATAACAAATGCTCGTCGTTGCTATTATCTCTGGTCCTAGCGTCCTGTCAGTTACTAAGTTTCTTTGTGTAATATTTTGATTGTTTTGTGAAATAATATATGTTCTTAATCAGTTTTAATACTGCATTAAAAAAACAATAATATAAAATAGTGTTCAAAGAAATTATAAGTTCGCCATTACGTTTCTTCATCTACATATATTTCAACATTTTTCATTCAGAAATTTGTTTTAATTTTCTTTTATATTTCAGATACAAAATTAGACGGTACCCAAAAATTGTTGTAAGGAGAAATAAGAAGAACTTAACTACAAATCAAGATTTGATCTACTGATTTGATTTGATTACTGGTAAATAAAATGGTATCCTTAAAAGATATTATTTATAAGAGTTATTACTATATAAATATGTAAAGTACACGTAATTTTATTTTCAGAAACTGTCTCCTAGATAAAACTAAAGCTAAAGTTTAAGCCCAGTGTATATTCAAGTATATAGAATAGTTAGTGTATGATTATTTAATGTTTAACAATGTAGACTAATGTTATATTAACAATTAATCAAAAATAATGCTGTAAATAAATTAAATTTAATAAAATATTAATAAAATTCTTACATAAAGTTATTGTTTTTTTTCATTATAAATTTGTTTTCTAATCGCTAAACACAAATCGTAGATATTACCTTTAATATTTTACGCAAATGATAACTTTTTTATGTTAAATCAACGTTAAATCTATGTTTAAGTCACTTTTCGTTTCCTGGAAAATATAAAATCAAATCCCACTGGAAGATTATAAGATGGCAAATAAATAAGAAACTTAGTTAAATTGTTTACTTTAGGGAAGTGTCTTTTCATTTAGATGTTTCTAGAATTACAAATCCGTAGTAGAAATGTAAGAGGCATGAAAATTACAAACAATGATGCATTGTCGTCCCCTAAATTGTAATCCTGTATTGAAAGTATCCAGAGAATTTGTTGTTTTAGAATGTTTAAGTTGTTATCCCTGTTTAAACCAGTTATTTTGTTTTTGCCCTTTGAACTGATCCAGAGAATCAATTAGAGCATTCCTTGGATGCCATTATTCCCAAGTTGTCTATCCTTATTGAAAGGACAACGTTTCTGCTAAAGACAAAACGTAAACGTAAACCGAAACATAAAGTTTATGTAACCTTACAATACATTAACCTAAACAAATGTATGTAAATGGTAAAAGTTCTATTCTAAAAGAAATCCTTTAAGGTAGGTATGAAGATTTATTTGCTTTAAATTTAATGAAGATATTTTGCAGGTCATTCATCAGCGCTTCAACAAGTCCGTTGACTTTTACAGAAACTATGCCAGCTACACAAAAGGATTTGGGCTGATTGATGGAAACCATTGGCTGGGACTGGAGAAAATCCACCAGGTGGGATCACGATTTGTTCTTATCCTTATGTTATGACTTTGTTTGTAAAGTGTCATTCAGTAATACCAACTGCACCGAACTAAACTCATAATCATCTGCTGTTTACTGTAAATAGAAATGTGATCACAGTTTATCTGTTACTTTCAGTTGACGAAAAATGGTAAACATGAACTCCTGGTGGACTTACAGGCCCACAACTTAACGAGGGCAAACGCCCAGTACAGTACGTTTAAAGTTGGCTCTGAGAAAACAGGATTCAAAATAACGATCTCTGGTTACAGCGGAAACGCAGGTAGGTCCAATACTTATTCCACACGCAAGACTTCCTGTACTGATTTCATGTTCCCGTGGATCACGCGGCTTACAAATTTGTTTGACATTCGGGGGGTGTTTAGTCAAATGGATTGATCTTCTGTATTCCGACCCTGGACACTTTCAAGGTCACGTTATCAGAAGTATCGTAAATACAGTGCCGGATTAAAGCGATACTCAATTAATCCATAATTCTGTAGTAAACAACAATTCCACGAAACTGTCAACACAACTGATAAACCAATTTATTTCGCCGTTATTTAATTAAACTTTAAAACAACAAATGACCACATCCGACATCTTAAGTTGAAACAATTGGATAAAAAGACATAATTACGACATATATTATATACGTATATTACGATAATCGTCAATAATCGATAATACGATTATCGTGATAATCAAATAAATTTAAAATAAATGAATGTTTTGAAAATGAAAATATTTTTTGTGGTTTAAGTCGTTTTTAACCGTAAATTTATTAAGGACCGTGTGAACCTAGCAAAGCCAGTGATGAACTTTCTAGAGGAAAGAAGAAAGTTGAGCTATGCCCAAATATATTATTATTATTATATTGTATGGTTTTTGCCATTACGCATTACATTCTTCCGCCTTAAATCATTAAATTACACAGCATTGCGATTAATTACATAGCAATAATAAATTTAAACACCTACTGCTCCTCCTTCTCTCTATCACCGTCATCCGCAGATTCGCTTCACTGCCTCCCTACAATATCTGCACAATCTTTTCACTTTTTACTCTCTTCTCACATGGATACTTTATACATTATTCCTTGCACATCCTTTCCTCTCTATTTCCGCAGTATCTGTTGCATTTCTCTTCGTTTTCCTATCTAAATGTTGCGATCTGTCTTATATTCCTTGTCTCTTTTTCTCGTACGTAATCTGGTAACTCTCTCTTCCAAATCTTCTTGTATATTTCTTTATATTTGCTGTTTTCAATTTTTTCCATTCTTTCCTGTTGCTATATTATGTCACAATAAACACCCGTTAGCGTACGCCAATGGAACACTAGACCAGTTAGAAGTAGATAAGTTCACGATGGAAAAAGAATTACTTTCCATCTTTTGCCCAATCAACGGACATTGCACCTGTATCAATTGTCATTATAGCAGGAAATGTAGAATGTAATGCTCCACCACCTGTTGATCTAAAATAAACCCCAATAGTTGTGTTCCAATGCGAATCCCAAGCTGAATAACAATTCATCGAGGAATCCATCGATAACTAGAAGACTAAAAGGAGTATACGAATAAAAGCTAGATGAAAAACAAAGGGCACACATGAGAAGGTTACAAACAAACAAAACATTGATAAGGGAGAATAAAAGTCTAGAGGGTACTAAGTAATTGGCACCAACTGCATCATGTAGACCATAGGCGTTACAAGCCCCTTAACACTGAAAATCACAAATCACAAACAACTCAGGATTATACCCACCAGGGAAGGAACTGTTGTTCATATTCAATCACATTGAAAAATAATAAAAATAAAAAACAGCAGCACACTAATCAAAAACGCTGAAGAAACCCAAAATGAAATTGGCAGAATGAGGACCAGAGAAAGAAACCATCAATAACTAAATGGAACAAATATTTAATACAAATTCTAAAAGGGCTAAAAAAGAACACGTCAACACAGCAGGACCTATGTGGAGAGGAATATCAGGCAGCCTTGATGACGAAGATGGACAACAATGTGAAACAGATGACAAATCAAAACAGCAGAAAAGAACAAACAAGAAACAATTAAATTAACATACAACTTTGAAAACTATTCAACAATTTAAGGGTAACCAGCAAATTATAGAGAAAAATATAAATAACATTTTCATAGAGCAAGTAAGGCAAGAACGTCATTGTTATAGGAAACCGCCTTAATATAAATAGGAAAAAACAAGCGAATTGAAAACACTTAAAGAAGCTATAACGGTTTTAAAATTAAAAATATTCCACCCAGCAATCTAAACAACAAACTTAAATCTAAAAAAGGAAATCAAGGTAAATACACCGAAGACATTTTACCATAGGAAGAATAATCAAAACCACAAAATCATAATCCACAATCCATTAATTAAAAATCCTGTTTAAATATTTCCATCTTTACTCTATTCCAAACTCGCCATTTTAATAAATGTCTATTGTCATCAAATGCTAAATTTATGTAAAGCAATAAGCCATTTAAGCAGGTTGCAGCAAATGAATAGGTTGCAGGCGTAACAAAGAAAAAGAACCACTCAAATAATTCTCACCATGCGAAGTCCAGTTAATGCCAAAACAGAAGAACTCTTCATGTATTGGACAAACGCCCGAATCCTTTGCAGGCATCATTGACCCTACAAAGCAGTGCACCCTTTAGGGATGCAACAAATAGGAGCTAAGACGAATTGAAAGGTGCCACCCCTGATGACCATTTTTATGAATGTCACTGCCAAAGGAATGCAACAGCTGGACCTGCATAACATCAACCAGGACGAGTTTAAACCAATAACAAGACTGTACCAGGATGTAACACCCATAAAAACATAGATTTAAGTAATAAACACATGCAGTTAATAATGCTGCAGTAATTAAACTATGTGTCCTTAAAGTAACAGGTTTAACTTAGATAAATATTTCCAAAAAGATAAAGAACAAGAAAATTAACAAAACAAAAATCAATTAACTTTGAAGGAAATCAAATGACAATAAATTTAAATTAAAATTTCCATTCTTGGTAAGGAGGAGTTAGGGAAACAACCATTCCAGGAAACTGCCAAAGTTTGGAATGACATCCGGCATCTCAAGATGAAGCAATAGTACTAGAAGACATACTTAGGAATGGCTCAATCGCTGCTGCTTCGAGAAGAAACTGAATCAGATCAAAACAAATAACAACGGCTAGGAAATGAAAGTTAAATGCAAAGGCCATTGTTTCTTCTTTCACATTTCTATTGATTTGCTAAATAATTGACCGATTTGTTATTTGATAATAAATTGTTTTCAAAATATTATTTTTGACATCATATTAATTTATGCTCTTGAAAATATAATCTTCTATGGATGTAATTATTATATGGAGTAACGCAAAAAAACATTAAACTTAACTGCTGAAATGCTATATAAATAATCCCGGAATTGACTCTTTTAAATCCAGAAATCCCGGGATCGTGAATATGTTTTGGAATTATATTCCCTAATTGTAGCCGACTCCAGCCGTACGGGCCATGAAGAGCGCAAATTACGAGATTCCACCGGACTGAGAAATCTGGTAATAAGTTTAAAGGGCCACGTGTTGAGACATGCCTTAATAAATCGCAATATTCCAGGAGAAATTAACAATTAAAATAGTAAAATAAAAAACCACAAATCTAATGACGTCACGTCAGTTTCATGCCCTCTTCCCTTCTATTCTACAGACTTCTGTCAGAATATTTAAAAATTAAAGAAACTAATAGAAATTAATTCACAGTCCCAATTGTTTTAAAATTATGTCCCCCTCCCATCACTAGACAAACCGGGCAACACCGGGTATTAGGAGTTCATAACAGATAAACTTAACACATAACACACTTTGTGACGTGAACGTGTTATTAAATGTTAAATTATTGATTAAGTAAGTGGTTAACACGTTGAGGATGGAGCACGGAGTACGGAACACGTTGTGTTTTACTTTTGTAGAAAATTTAAATTATTTGACGTTGAAAACAACAGGAAGTTTTATGTTTTGTTTCCTCGTTGTTCATTGGTTGTAACATAATCCCTCTCCGTCGCCCCGTCCCGTTGTGAACGTGTTAACAACAAATGGTTGTTGTTGTGTGTGCCCAGTTGTTGGTTTGTTTGTACCGCAGTGTTTTTGTTATTGTTTTAGGCGACTCCATGTACAAACCCGGCAACAGCTGGCACGAACTGAACGGAATGAAATTCACTACGTACGACAAGGACCAGGACAAGTGGTCGGAGGATAACTGTGCTGAGAGGCACAAAGGATGCTGGTGGTACAATCGTTGTACGGCCAGGTAACTATCTCCACCTATGTCTGCGTCACGTGACGCGAGTTATGTTATTGCTAGTTATGTTAATAGTAAATAACAATATTTAAAATATTATATACTTTATTTATATTGATAAATAAAGTTTTTCTATAATTATATATTTTATATTACAAAGATTATCTCCTCGATGGAGTATAACTAAAGTACTTGAACAAATGAATTAATTAATTGGTGAAAACAAAATTGATTTTAGTCAATGTGATTTTATAAATTATCTGGTTACTTATATAATAATAATAATAAAATATTTAGTTGTTGAAGAGAGAGAGAGAATTGTGTCGTCAGATAACTCCTCCATCCTTAGAGAGAAAAGTAGAGAAATCTCGTGAAGGTGTCTTGATTTTTCTAGATGTAGTCGTCACTTCTGTTTCCTGATAAGGGTCCTGCAGCAATAGTATTTGTATTTGTTTTTCTTCTATGTGGTCCTATTTGTGGATTCGTTATCTTCCCTCTTCTATCATTTCTTCTAATGTATACTTAAAGAATGTGTTTGTTCATATAGTCCCAATAGTATTTTTTTCTGATTATTTCTTCAATCATATTTTCCTCTGGTTTGTTGAAAATTGTTATACTTATATCATTTTGTTCATATGTTGGCTTATCATAATATTTTTCATTTCTGTAAACATTTATCCACATAGTGTGTGCCTCTTTTTCTGAATCTTCTAGCTTTTCCGGTAAGCACTTAGTTTTGTTTTCCTTTTCAATTTTTCGTTCTACTTTAAATTTTTTAATTTTCTTATTTTCTGCTTTTTCTTGCTTTATACTGTATGAGTTTTCTACCTCGGAATATTGCATATTTTGTTTTCCTAGTTTTTCTTGTTTCATGTTTTGTTGTTTCTCTATTTCAATATCTTGTATAGTTTGCTTTTCTGCTACTTGCTTGATTTTTTGTTGATTTTTAACTTTGAAATCTTGAAAGTTTTGATTTTTTGTTTGTTGATTAACCTTTTGTTTATTTGGCATTTCAAAATGTTGTATTTCTTGATTCTTTGTTTCTTGTTTGACATTTTGCAGATTTTCTACTTTGAAACCTTGTATGGTCTCATCTTCTGTGTCTTGTTTGACGATTACTGCAACAATTGAATTTTCATCGGTTTTTATTTTAATAAATGTTTTAACATCTTTTTCGTTTACTTCTGTATTCCAAACTGCATCTGTAGCGTTTTCACTCTGTACTTTGATTTGAGTATTATATAGTTCCAATTTATTTGAATTCTGAAAGTATATCGGTATCACGGTATCATTAATGGTTAACATCTTTTTATAGAAATTAATATTAGCTCCAAGTTTTGTCAACAAATCCATTCCTAGTAATCCATCAAATTTATCACTACATTTAAACAAAAAGACTTTACAAATGTCTTGACTCTTAAATATTGGAAATATGGGGATGTGAGCCACTTTATTATGGTATGTGGTACCATGGGCCGTCTGAATACAAAAAGTTTCTTCAGAAATACATTGGGGTAAATTTCTGTATATCAAATTGGGGTTAATTATGGTTTTGGATGATCCGGTGTCTATAAGTAATTTTATGTTGAGTTTGTTATCAATTATATAGGGTAGGAAATTACTTGATGTTATATTATTAATTGTTATATTTTCTCTGCTTCCAATCTGTGAATTAATTACTGATGTAGTATCCATAGGTGTCCACTGCTTCTTAATAGGTTCATTAGGGTATCGGTTCCATAAGTTGCTTTCTTTGGAGACCTTTGTATTTGGTGCTCGCCAATTTTGTTGATGGGGTTGTTGAAAATTGCTCTGTCTCCGTGATTGATTATCATTAAAATCGGATGTGTGGGAATTGTTAAAGTTTTCCGATTGTTTAGGGTTGTTGAATGTTCTTTGTGTCATTTTGACTGGTTGTTGTACCAGATTATTATTCGTATTTTCTTGCCTTTGCCAATTCCTGTCGTTTTGTTCTTCTGTTACAATAGAGATTGCTTGTTCCAGTGTAGTGGGTGCTCTGGTTCTCAAGAATGATCCAAAAGGTTCCCTTAAGCCTGCTTTAAAAGATTTTAGAGCCACTTCGTCGTACGTTTTTGTTTTCATATTTCTTTCTTCTATTGCTCCATTGCATTTTTGGTTAGCATATAATAATGCTCTCAATTTTCTACATTTTTCGTAGAATTCAAGGAATGTTTCATTCCTCTGCCTTATTTCCATCAGTTCTCGCAGTAATGACATCTCATCTCTAGGGTCGCAAAATGCTTGTGTCAATGTTATTTTAATTTCTGCCCAGCTCTGTATGTCCCTTCCTTCTATTAGTGAGGCAGCTTTTCCAGTTAATTTTGCCCGAATCGCTTCTATTAAAGCGACGTTGTCGAAGCAATCTAATTTATTTTCATTGAAAAATTGTCTTAGTAACAATTCGCTTGTTCTGATGTAGTCCGGTAAGCCTTCGGATCTACCATCATACTCTTTTATCATTCCCAAATATTGTTGGAAATTATTATTAGTTGACGTTATCATTTTTTCTTTTTTATTTATATTTAATTGTGTAAAAAGGTAATTCAATTGATCTACCATATATTAATAGATGAACCTTTAATCTTCTTGTAGTCCTTTGTCCTTAGTTATCAGTTCACTTCACTATATTTTACACAGCTTATTTTTAATTTTATTTAATTTTCGAATCTTCTTCCCTGGGGTGAGTAGATTTGTTCTTTTCCGTCACGATGCTTTGGTTTTATCTCCGCCGCTAGACGACGACTGCGCCAGTTATGTTATTGCTAGTTATGTTATTAGTAAATAACAATATTGAAAATATTATATACTTTATTTATATTGATAAATAAAGTTTTTCTATAAATATATATTTTATATTACAAAGATTATCTCCTCGATGGAGTATAACTAAAGTACTTGAACAAATGAATTAATTAATTGGTGAAAACAAAATTGATTTTAGTCAATGTGATTTTATAAATTATCTGGTTACTTAGATAATAAAATATTTAGTTGTTGAAGAGAGAGAGAGAGAATTGTGTCGTCAGATAACTCGCGTGATGTGACGGTCCTTTAGAGTACAAGGTTGCCACCTCATCAAACGCCCGGGCCTAGACACATTATCTCCAGGCCGCGGGTTTACCTATTCCTACTCCGGGTCTGCTGGTTCACAAAACACACAATTATTTGTTTCCATGTTACAACATTTTCTCCGCGGCAGTTCAGGAATATGAATCCATTAAATATTCAAACTTTTATCAAATTTCAACAAATTTATTAAACTAGTAAAATATTTTGAAACTTTTGCTTTAATTATAGTCTATAGTCTATAGCTGTCCTACTCTTTCTAATACACGTCCTATAATTAAGTTAACTTTTTTACGTTAATGTAATGTCAGATTACATTAAGAAAAATATTCGTTAGACATAAATTTACGTTTATTCGTTCATCGGGTGATTAAAAGAAGTTTTATTAAATGAAATAAAAATATGCAGCAACCCAATGAAACTCCCATCGCTTTGTTGCGCATTTAGATTTTTGTAAATTATGATTTTCAGTGAATTGACAAATATATTTCAGTGCAGAGTTCGTGGCAACATTCATTTGTTGTTAGTTGGCAACCCTGGTTCATTTATGTTCTCCCTGTGTTTTTGTGTTGGTACTATTCTAACGTTGTGGTTTACTTGCAGCCATTTGAACGCAGTCTACCACGACACGGCTGTGTATGGTTGGGATACAATGCACTGGAAATACAACTTTGGTCGCTACGCCCTCAAAACAGTGCGGATGCTGATCAGATGGAAATGATCAGCGTGAAACAATCCGCAAAAACAGAAACACACAGGGGGGGAAAGAAATGAACAGAACCACGAGACAGAAAGAGAGAGAGAGAGAGAACACATTGAAATCAATTAGAGGATTTAATTAATTTCTTCATCTTAATTAAATAAAAAATCTACTTATTGAAACTAATTAATTAATGTTTGTCTTTTTCTTTGAATTAAATAAAAGTTTGTCTTTGATGAACAATACAGGGTGTCCAAAAGGCAACTACTAAATTATTTAAATAGTGTAATTGTAAAATTCAATAATTTACTAAAAACCCTGATAGATCATGTACAGTTTATTTGTAAGACATCTTCGAAAAATCGAGTTCGAACCGTACATCTGGTTTAATACTCAGATAACTTATAAATACAACTGAAATGTTTGGAACTCGAATATTCGTAGAAGTCTTACTAATGAACTAGACGGTCAACAATGAGTCGCCCAGAAGCCACCGCATCTAAGTCCAGAAAACAGAGCACAGAATGAAAGTTTTTTAATCCATAGAAAGAGAGTCCGTTTGGAAATTTAAAAGAATTTTATTTGTTCCATTAAAATTTACAAAAATCGGAAAATATCAAACAATGGACTTAACCGCGTTGTGTTCTGGGCGGCTCATCTAGTAAGTTGTTTCTCGGTGGGGACAAAACTATGCAACGATGTTATAATTTAAAACCAGGTTGCAAAGTTTAAACTAAAATTGAAAAAAAAAAAGAAAAATTGCCTTAAATAGTTGAAACAAAA
Source organism: Panorpa germanica (assembly GCA_963678705.1). Classification (NCBI taxonomy): domain Eukaryota; kingdom Metazoa; phylum Arthropoda; class Insecta; order Mecoptera; family Panorpidae; genus Panorpa; species Panorpa germanica. Next base: position 14,094,353 of record OY783208.1, read on the forward strand.
TTGGAAAACCTCTCTCTCCCTCCTTCTCTCTCCCTTTTGATTACAAATTTATGTATTTACTAAAATAATAATCAAATAACGCGCGCTTTCCACAGAAAGAGTTAAGTGAAGCCGCCATCTTGAATATTATCTTAAATATAAATTAAATATTATAAATATATAATAAAAAATGGATTGTATTGAAATATATAAATAAAAATGAATCCCTCAAATATCCAATGATTTTGAAATAAATAACACTACTTATTATATTCTATTCAGTTCGTGACGACAATAACTAACCTAAGTTCTCAACCTAATTTAAATATGATCTACCTGCTGATAGATGGCGGCACTTTTTATGACTGACAAACAACACCGAGTTAAGAACCAGAGATCAAATGAACAGCAAATAGTTGAACTGAGTTGTTATTTTATATTATCAGTCATTATCAGTTGTCATTCGATGTATTAATTGTTATTAATTAGTATTTAACAATTAAATCAGTTGTGTACTTCATTTAAATAGTTAAGAATGCCTAAAAGACGTTTCGCAATTAAATCAGAGGACAGTGATTCTAATATTACAAGTAATAAACATATTTAATAATTAGCTAAGCGTGTGTGAGTGTTTTATAGATTATGTGTATTATTCAACAATAGTAAATTATTAGTAGGGGATGATGTTTTGCTTGCTAGGGGACGTTTAGCTGGGGCTCTGCAGGGTATCATCGAGGGAAGTGATGAAGACAGCAAAGAATCCAAAGTTTCTGAAGAAGAGGAATACAAAACACTGACTTCAACCTCAACCTCAACCTCAACAACGACAACAAGTCGAAAGTAAATAAAATAACATAAAATTTACATTATTTGTTGATAATATTTATTATAACTCGTATATTTCCAGTAACTAATTGAAGGGGAGAAGAAAGCGACAAGGTGTCACAGAATGTCAGCAAACGTACATTATGAAACTTTTTGACAGAAGTGTAGATTTAGCTAACTTTAGGGAAAACACGCCGTTGTACCCTGTCTGCAGAGCTTTGATGGCTAACGAGCCGAAATTGTTGAAGACTAAAATGTAAGTAGATCAGGACCACGTCCTAATTTCTATAAAACTGTGCAATTTATTGATAGAGATGGCTACCATAACCTCAAATGTCCAATTATTTTGTATTAACTCGCTGTTTGTTAAGAGATAGCATACTTCACACAGGACTCTTATCCATATAACAAATAACTGACCTATTGCACTGCATGTTACGTCATCAATACGGCCGACACACATTTATTAACATCAATCGACCACTAGAATGACTATGACTTCAATTTAATATATATTAAATTGATTTTATTGATTAAATACACAGGCGAATGAAACAAGAAAAAGACACACCTGAAGAAATTGAAGTAGAGCCTCCTCAAAGAGTTGACATTTCCCAAATGGAGTTCGCCGAAAAGAACATTACAGATGTTTTTAGTTTGCCAGATCCTGTTGGGAAACCAGAATCCCGAATTCCTCCACCGCTGGACTTCCATTTGAATAGGGACAAAAATAACATTAATTTAGACTACGTAAGTCTTGATTTAGTACAGGCTGCTGAACTCATTGTTACTGCTAAACTAGGGGGCGCATAATCCTGTATTTTCTTTTGATTAACCCGTCTTAAAATAGCATAAGTTGGGTCACGTGACCATTTAAAGGGAAACAACTTAAATAACTGTCCAACGAGTTGCTGATAATTCTCTTTATGCGCTTCGGTTCACATGGCTTTTGTGATAACTACGAGTTCAGCAATTTGGAGAAATAGTTATTTAAAGATTCTTTGTTGCAGGAAACGAATCCTGCCATTGACAAGGACGTTTTATTGGCTGACCATATGAAGCAATGAAATAAAGTGAAAAGCCATTGGCAAAAGCATGCGTTCGAAAATGAGAAGAGATATAACCCCAGCACCAAAATACTAGCGGCCATTTATAACAAGTAATACAAAGTTTTATTAAACTCAGGGCTGTGGGCTGCGACCAAATTAAGGCCAACGTACCAATTCAGTGTAAATCTGCTTTAGTCCACTGTACTTTTGTTAAAGATTGGTTTGACACACTTTAATTAGTGTTGTGAACAATATCTTAAATTCTAGAAATGTCCTGATAAAGTGATTTGTTTTAAATAGAACCAGAATAATTAAAGCGACAAAACTTTGCAAACACCCTAGTTCATTATTAGTTCATTTAAATTAAAGCTTAATAACGATTTACGGGGGGGCCTATTTTGTAACTGCTTGCCTGACTTCTGACGATTGTTCAAAGCCCTATAATTCACAAATTAGGCTTTTTAGGCTAGTTTCAAGGTGGTGTTCTTTATTTAAGGGATTCTGATAGCTTAGTTTAGAAAATATAGCGCTTTGAAAAATCGTTAAAATTATTGGATTTTCATTCTCAGAGCTCAAGAAAATATGGACTATTGAAAATGCGGAAAAACCAGGAAGCCTTAAAAATGACTGACACTATTTTGTATTGTAAATGATGAAAATAAATTCGATTGTATTTTTGATTAAATGAATATTGAAGATTTATTTTGTGACATTTTATTTTATACATTTTTACCTTTCCATAACTGAATTTATTCAATTCGCAATATTACAGTTTGCCATCGCTGTTAAACAAGAGAAGTGCAAAAGAGATGCAGAATTAAACGTCAAAGCTATAGCAGCTGTTGCGTTGACCCATAAAGTAATATAAAACAAAAGATGAATAACATGACTTGAGGAATATTACGCAATAAAACTTTAAATAGCTATATCTCTGTCAATTTTTAGATATTTAATAAAATAAAAACTTTTATTAAACAATATTTCAATAAAGAATTAAATCACAACCCAATTCATGAACCTTATCAAAGTCTGTCTAAAGAAGGAGTCGAATATATTTTTGATTGTTGTTTATTTATGAAATGTCATTGTTACGAAATTATTTAAACATTAATCGAATAATTTTAATTACATATAAATATTTTTAAAGAAAGAAGAAGAAGAATATATTGAAGTTGAGAGTGCAGAGAATGGAGCACATTTTGTTTTCTAATAACTATTGCTTCATGGACGTTAATTTATGGTACTTCATTTTCTTTATATATCCGTGAGGACTTGCATAAAAGTGGGTTGATCCTGAAAAGGATAAAAAGAAAATTATTGCGCCTGCAAGATAGTCTACCACTCTTACACACATCAAATATATATATAGAATTATTTACATATGAATACTTTGACTTTGTTTTTCAACTTGATATGAAATCTAAGCCGTTCAATATTCTTAAATGATTGTCACTATATTCAAGACGGTATACTGACAAACCGTAGGCAAAAGTATAGTCTAATTTTTAGTGCATTTATCTCAGAGACGCATAGCATAGCTTTGCTTAAACGGTATTATTCCCTTTAAAAAGTAGCGGCACTAAAATCACTCTAACTCGTAAACTAATTGTCGGAGTGTAATGAAATTTTGACACATATCGTTTTAAGGTTGGTACTATCTGAAAATCATTGCATTTCTCAATAGTGGTGTCTTCTTACAAACTTACAGTTACGCAACTACTGTGAAAGCATTTTAACGCGCGCAAAGCATGACAACATGCAACGTTGCCAAATTACGAAAGCTATCTCCACTACGCGTACTCTTTTTAACAAATACATCAACATTAAACCTTAAATGTAATTTTGAACTTGTGCGTCAGTCATATACATTATTCTGTAAATATCTTTATTTAATATAATTCAATTTATTTCTTTATATTTCACATGCTGAAACTTACATTTCAGGTTTAATTGACACTAAAACTTAGTGAGTGGGAATGGGGCTTAAACCTTTTTACTATTAGTTAAATAATTTAAATAAAACAGTCAAAACTACCCTAACTTGTTCGTCTATAATAAATCACTTTAAAAAACAAAAATCTGTAGAACCGTTCTCGAGATAGGCGTTAAGCACTTTAATTATTAATATCTCGCTGTACAGCTGGTCAAAACATTTGACATTTTGTCATTAAATTAAGGACACCCATATTAACACCATATTGAAATTCTGCACAGAATTGTGGTTTTACTGGTGAACTACCTTAAAGTGCGTTCTTAATATATTTTGAAACATGTCTGGCGACCACCCTTAAACAAAAACATTAAAAAATATTTACCGTAATATTATCGAAATAAGAAATCATTAAATCAATATACCATATTTCTAATAAATTCTGTTCCCTTAGAAACTGTGGTAGCAAATCGGTGTAAAATCCATTGATGTCCACGGAGGCCATGTTGAACACAGCCAGCATTATCTCATCGCTGAGGAGGGCTTGTTGATTGTTTAACAAAGCCGTTAATAACCTTCGAAGAAATCTGAAAAAAAAGAAAAAGAAATATGAAACTACCCTTAATTTTCAAAGAACAAAACAACCACATTATGAATTCCATTCCAATTATACATAACAACTTATACGTAACAAGTATTGCATTTTCAATAAACTCTTACTTAAACGTCAAAAATGTCACCCCCTTTACCGCAACGCTACACACTTTTGTTGCTAAACTCATTTTTAAACGTTAAGGGCTGAAATATTTCTGTTTTGACACATTTTTAACATGCTTTTTACGTGTTTTTGTAAAACATAACTGAATTTCTATAAAACTGATAAAGTTGCCTGTCAAAAACACAAATATCCAATTATTGTTACTCAATTCGCAATATTATAGAAATTATTAACGATTAAAATACTTTTCCATCGCTGTTAAACAAGACAAGTGCAACAGAGATGCAGAATTAAACGTCAAAGCTATAGCATAATGTTTCAATATAATATCGTGACATAAAACGTCAATTAAATAACATTACTTCAGGAATATTATGCAGTAAAATGAAATTCAAACTTTGAATAGATATATCTCCGTCAAAGTAAAGTAAAAACGCCAATATGGGTTTATTAACAAATATTTCAATAAAGAATTATAAAATCTACCCCTAACAAATAAATTCGCAACCCAATTTTTCTGTTAATTATACGGGCCACTTAATTTTAGATTCTAACATAATCTAACAATAGTGTGCAGCATTATATTCAAGATGGCGGGCCTCTTTTTACCGAAAATTCACATTTAGATCCACTTTTTACTATTTTATATAATAAAGAAAGCACCCTACCCAAAATACAATGCTTCAAACAAATCAGAAAACATTAAGCTTCTAGAATATTGCGACAATTGCTAAATAATTGACCACCTGACTTGCAGCATCAAGTTATTTACCTTGTGATATAATCTCTATTTGTCATTTAACTTGTCCAAAGATTGGAGACATGCCTGAAAAACTGAGAGATCGCCCCCTATCAACCCCCGACCATAAGCTAGTAAAATAGATTCCAGTTGGTTTACGTTTTGCAGTTCCTCCGACATTTCAGATTGAAGGGGATAATTCCCTAACAAAACTTGGGATCTGTAGAAATATTGCCATTTGTTTTGTAGAATCCTGGAAGAAATTAGACAAACCTTTTAATTGTTTAAAGAAACATGTTTATAACAAACCAATCCTCAAGACAAGACTGTCTTAAGAATACAGACAGATCTAGTAAATATCTATCTAGCTAGAAATCCAAACTTTATTTAGAACATTGAACAGTGCCGCACTCTGATAAATTCCATTATTCTATGTGTATACTTTTGCAGTGATTTTATTTCTCATTCAACAAAATGTTTTTTAACTTTCTAAATAGATTTAAATGGCCTAATTGTAAAAATCTTTAATTAACTTAAGACCTGATAAAGTGAATTAATTGAAATCAACTCAAAATTGAGCAACAAGGATCAACAACACAAAAGATATAAACGCTAAGTAAGTGGAGTTTAAAATCAATTTTAATTCAATAGTCTTGTTTAGTTGAGCGGTACTTTAATGTATAATAGAATTTGTCTTCCAAAAACAGCAAATTTGATCACGCATTGTTTGAGGCACTCCCCCAAATAAGGGGGCAGGATTTGTTTTATGATATTTACGCATCAAAAAGTCCTAGAAGGGACAGGACCGCATCATGGCACTCTGCATTTTCAGAGGGCGTTAAAATCGGCGCCACGTGGTCCAAAGCTAATGAGATTATATCAGTAATAAAGCATTTATAGGCATTTCCAGGTAACAGGATCACCAGGTGCAATATTTTAAATACCTTTAATAGTTGTTCCCTACAAATATAAATGAATAATATTTATAATAAACGCAAATCAAAGAAATTAAAGAATTTAAATAAAATGGCGTCTTTACCTATTGGCAGCGTTGATGAATTCACTAACAGCTCTTTTTGTAAATGCAGGTCCAACTTTATGTTGCAATGTTGTAAAACAGGATAAACAAAATAACACCACTGATTCACAAAATGGTTCATTTAAACCGAATCTACTAACTAACAATAATGCTTGCTCTAATAATGGCTGCAAAAGAACATTGATTTGTTTATTCAATAAATGTTATTTCAATTTTATCAAATTCCGTACAAGAGTAGTTTTTCTACTGAACTATCATCTTCAGACAAGTTCCTTCGGATAGGCAAACATTTTATTACAATGCACAAACCTCATAAGCATTTCTTAGCACATCTTTTACAAGAGAACTCTCTTCCTTATAGTATTCCAGAATCCCTTCATGTGTAAGGAGACAATTGCTCACTTTAAGGACGACATTTTCTTCAGCTAATTGTAATTCATTATCCGAAATATTTAAATAATCTTGACTTAAATTAGCGATGTATTGTCCTAGGTCTACTGCATCGTATTTGGATTCCATCGAAGTTTCAAATTGTTTATAACAGAATTGTGATCTGTCAATATTGTCTAGAAAAAATATGTAGAAATATAAAGACAAGCCAATAGTTGTTGTAGAAGAACGAGGAAGGTTAGAAACATGGGCAATTGTAAGCGGCCCACATGAACGGGGATGCCCAAAACATTAGTACAAAACATTAACCATAAAAGCTTGCGGTACAAATTTGAAGTTATTAGGTTTACATAATACCGCTTCGCCTAAATCAGGATTAAGAAGGGAATTAATATCGTCCTGACCTAAAAACTCTTTGGGTCTTAGAATACTGCTAACGAGTAATAACAGGGCCGAACTGGTTCTATTTAACATCAAAGTCGAATCGTTATTAATTGGCGATACTGGGGCTATTTTTTTCCTTTGTCGATTTTTGAGTGGCCCCAAAGCGCTTTGAATTAAATGTACAATTGTTTGCTGCGATATATGTGATTGCAAAAGCCATGGAATGTATGAAGATAATGTAGCTAGCATATTAGCTTGTCTGAAAAATGAAATATATTATTAAAACTTAGAAAACATAAATAGAAATCAAGCTAATGCACTTACACTTGTTCTAAATCAGTCTTTACAGGGTCGTAATTAGATTTTAGTCTATAAAGGTCTAGTCTATTGGCAAAATGGCAATATTCGATTGATTTTGTCACAATATTCTGAACTACCAGTTGCAACTGTCCGTGGTCTATTAGTTCATTGCCTGGAAACGTGAATCGCATTATACAACATCAAGGAACAATATGGAAATATGCACAAAAAGAACAGACAACAATTAAATACAACGACAGAAAGAAACAAGCATTAGTTCAACTGCAAAACAATCGCATAAATTAAATCGAAGAGAACGCCTAAAAGTTATGCAACTTCTTTTACCTAGTACAATATTCGACAATCGTCCCAAACCTTGAGTCACTGTGCTTAAATCTCTTAAAACATTATGAACATGATTGTACTCCCTTTCGTTTATTTGTAAACTTTGTGTATTTATATCAATTGCATTTTCTAATTGTGTGTACATATTTAATAACGATTTCCATGAATCTACTAGCATGTTTATAATTTGCAGCGGTAATAATTCAGCTGTTGTACTTAACAATTCAAAGCATTGTTGAACAAAATGTTGCCAATCTGTCAGCATCTGTAAATAATTATAATTTTAATTCATTTAGACGAAATATTTGATACAACAAATGAAATGTTGGAGACGCATATAGGACAAAAGAAAATATGTTTAATTTTGATTTCAGTTTTTTAAAATAGCGTTTTGAACCTAGAAATATATTTAAACGCAGCCTTCTTTTATTAAAAAATGCGTCTTACATTGTTATTAAAACATTTCAGTGCCCTGAACCCAATAAATTGAAATTCTCTCTCAAATTTTCAATAATTCAAATCGACCCCTAAAAAATGAGTTCACAACCAATTGTAAGATAATAAACAAACCCTCTTAAAAATGTATATATTTAACACTTACATCATCGTCTTAGCTAGAATTATCTATGGAATTTAAGAGGGCTTTGTTAGATGAAAATAGAACGCTGTTAAAGCAACTGGTTGATATCCCAAGTAACGCTTCAGTGTAGCTGAAACATTTAAAACATAAAAATTAGTCAAGGGGGCCATCTATAAACCAGGCGTCACACAAATTTTATGCTCTTTGAAGTTTAGAACTTTATTAAAACAACACATTTGTAAAAAGAATAACAGAAATAAGTAAATGTCACTGTTAAGGAGAGAAAGTAATCAACAAAGAAATTAATAACACAATGAAACACACCTGGTGCTATTCTTAACGTGTTCAATAAGAATTAACCAAACTTCAAGGCATCTTAGGTAGCCCTCCACGCTGTGGTAATTCATTTTGAATGTGTATTGATAAACTAGAGATAAAAATTGCATGGAACGCGGGAAATTTAAATCGTTGAAACACAATATTATAGACGGTATTACCAATAGAGAAAAAGCTTTTTCCATGGATGTACATCTACACTAATAGCTATTTGTGATTAAACAGTACAGGGTGTCCAACAGTCAACGACAGCTTTAATTAAATAAAGTAAATGCACAAAGACCGTGAACAATAAATAATTTTAATTTGAAATATTCATCGCATTAAGTCTAAGTCACTTTTCGTTTTATTTTTTGTAATTTATTTAAATAATCCATCAACTTATTGAAAACCATTAAATGTTACTCGAGTGTAACGGTTTCTCGATTACCGTGACATGACCGTTACATTGTTTAAATTTCCTGCACTCTACTTATTGCGTGGCCAACATTATTGAATATTTTCTCATAGAGTAAAGTTCAGTATTTTCTTGCGGGTCTTCAAAGTGAAAGTGATTAAATTTCAGTGAAACTTTTTAAATTTTTAAAACAAATTGTGAAATTAAGAAATAATTGAAAATGAAGGTGTTAATCTTTGCCATTTTCGCAGTGTCTTGTGCCTTAACCACCAACGCTACGGTGAGTTTTTTTACTTTTATTTGTTTGCTTTGACATTATTCGCTCTCCTGTTCAGCACCGGCTATCTAGGTTAGACGTGGACTTCCTGAGGACTTCCTGGGGACTTCTCTTTTCTTGAGGAGCACTGCTTGGTGCACTATTTCTTATTTTCTTAAGTAATTTTTTAGTTGTAGACGTAGCATAGCTTTATGTAGTAGCGACCCTCCATTTTGAATCTACATTTTTATAATCGTCTATTAGTTTAGAATTTTGTTAAAAATTGACCGAAATATTGCTATTTGAACTTTGATTTTGTCACATTTAATATTTAGTCACCATTTTGTGCCAGCTGACGTCACTCTGTTACATAACACAGATGGCAATATATTTAAGGGGTAGAGGCATGCTTTGCTTTCCATAAAACTGCCACATATTTATAAAGTTGGCTATCAGGACCTCAAATTATTTTTAAATAAGTCACAGTATTAGAGGAGAAAGTATCAATTAAAAAAGTTATTTTTGTTCCTCTCCCCTCAAATATATTGCCGTCTTTGTTATGCAACAGAGTGTAAAGGAGATGCATACTTAAACGTGAGCTACGTGAACACATCGATAAAAGTAGTAAACATAGTAAATAAATGGATTATTTATTATTCAACAAAGTTCAGTACTAATTTGAAATATGAATAGAAATTAAGCGGCAAAACAGAAATTCAAATTTAAAATATGTCCGTCAATTTCTGAAACTAACAAAAACAATGGACATATTCTCCTATGGTTCGCAATAAATTCACAAGATCTGGTCACAAATAACGGTTTTGGTTTTTCAGACGACATCCGCTAACTCCACATCCCTGTCAATTGGGGCGTATTATCCATCAGATGATTATTGCCCAATTGAAGAGATAACAACTTGTAAGTGATAAACTGGTTTTGCAGGACTCTTAATGCGCCCCCGTTGTTAACGTACTGTTATTTTTACAGGTGGGTCTAAATACGGAACTCCTGCAGCCAAAAGACAATTCCCTCACGTTGCCTTTTTGAAGAGCAGAAATGCCTATGAAGTCCAGTACTGCAGCGGAAGTCTAATTCATCCTAAATGGGTGCTCACTTCCGCTTATTGCACACTTCCGTAAGTAAAATGTCTGATTTGGTATTTCTTTACGTTGGTAACAACTCACTACTAAAGTAACTCATTTTCCAGTCACTCAATTGTTGAGGTCACCCTCGGTGCCCTCGTTCCGCTCGATGAAGAAGATCCGTACAGGGTCGTTGTGCTATCGGATGTCATCTACATCCATCCTGGGTATCTTCCGTTCTATAAAAAGCCTAAGAACGATGTGTCTTTAATTAAATTGCCCAGACGGGTGAGATCAGGTAAGATCATTAGATCCTGTAATTCACCAAACTCCTGAGCGTCATTCATTGTGCTGATTGTTGCAGCTACTATCATCTCCATTGGCCTGAAAAGGAGCAGCGGATTAATGTCTAAGGAGAACGTCATCTTCGCAGGATGGGGAGAGGCTGGCTACGGTAGGTTTACTGGATTACTTAGTATATTTAAAAGGACCATAAAACAGGAAATTCGAAAACATTGGCACCACTGACATCAGCAAAAATCATTCATTGTATGTTACTGGTTTCGTCCCTTTTTAGCGTGGTACATTCCCATACAAAATCTTAGCTTGAGAGGAAATCTGGGCAATGGTTCTAGAGGACCGATGTAAATCCTCAACTTGCAAAATTTTGCGTTGACCACCTGTAATATGAAGTTATCCACACGTTGACTCATCAGAGTAAATAAAATATTAACTGGTGTTTTAACCCTCCTACTCATTGAGGCTTTGTAATAATTAAAGCACGATCCAAAATTTAAACTTTCTTCAAAGTTTCGTACAGTTTTTACTAATGTTACATTTTTACTTTTGTTAAGTAATTCTTAGTTATTAACAAGTGAATTATTTAACAAGTGAAATTTTTAGAAAATGCTAAAGTAGATTTATAAATTATGTACAAAATTATTATAATTTGTAAAACTTAACTTTTACTAAGAAGCAAAGCAACGTGAAATAATGAATTAAAAGAATCATTCTATATTTCAGAAACTCTGACTTTTACTGAGCACATGGGGATATTTAAAGGGCCTTGCAAATGTATTGACTCCGACAATAAAGAAGGCTATGATAAGGCTGAGGTGGACTCGGAATTTTTCTGCAGTATTTCACAAAGTAACTTTTGTTTTGTAAGTGTCCCAGTTACATTTTACTTACCTTCACTTAGTTTAAATAAGCAAAATTATTGTAACCATCACCATTCGGTATCAATGTGTCATGTTGTGTTGTCTCTACATTCTAATCAGGGACCAGGATTTCCTGGACCTTCTGCAAAAACCACGTCTTTGAATGCTTATTTAAGGGGTCTTCTCACTTTGCAAATTAAAAAAAATCGATTTTTTTTTTTTTATAATTTTGAAAGTACATATCATCAAAATTGTTATATCAAAATTTCATAAAGATCGGATGAGTCTAACTACATTTTTGGGCGACCGTTAGGTGACTACCTCAGAGCACCCGACTGTTTCCTTTGATGCCGCTCGGACGGTCCCTGTATACCTGACTCTATACAATTGAATAGTCGTGTTCTTTTGTTAATTTTTCGAAGAAAAATCACTCGGCAAAGCTGAGGATGTTCAAGAGGTTTTGAAACCGATTTATGAAGATCTGACGAGGGACGAGTTACTGGAGCGATGCCTCGGAGGAAATACCCAAAATAACAACGAGAGTTTCAACAGCTGTGTCTGGGCAATGGCACCGAAACACGTTTTTACGGGAAGAAAAACCGTGGAAATTGTTTTCCAAACAGCGGCATGCATTTATAACGCAGGGCTACAACCTGTTTTAAAAACTTTGGAGGTGATGGGTGTCAAACTTGGCCCTATTGCCGCTCAATGCGTCGAGAAACGCGACAGTGAACGCGTACGCGTGGGGAACCGCCGCAGATCTAACGCTTCAAAAGAGACTAGGTCAAGACGAAGGGAAGCTATTTTGGACCAGCACAACTTCTACGAAGAATCGGAAGGTCCATTGTATGGAGCAGGCATCGCTGATTAACCCGAGGTAAGGTTTTTTCATGATTTTTGTGCAACCAAAACTTTAAAAGCTTTTATCTGAAAACAAGGTTTTTCAGTGCCTTGTTGATGAAATTTCGGAAACTATCCGGCCGATTGTCATGAAATTTAAATGACATATTCTTCATAGTTATGGCTATAGCGCATATCATCAGATTTTTAAAATTTTGATTTGAAGTATTTTTTTTTTACAAAAAACTGCAAAAAAAAAGCGTTTTTTTTGTTACTTTTTCAAAAAACGTGCGCCATTTTGTTATTTTCGCGAATATCAAAAATCTGATGATATGCGCTATAGCCACTGATATACTAAATCTAAAACTGTTTTATTTTTTTGTTTCAGATGACCTGTCTCGGAGATACCATCAGCAAGTCACGAACATAACATTTCTACACGGGTTTTTCGATGCTACTGTTCTGTTATAATAATTGTTCAAAAAAATTAAAAAAATAAATTTTCTTGTACTTGAGAGATGTGTTTATTACATAGGATCCATTTTATCCCATAATTTTGTGCAAAAATCCTCGAAAAAAAATCGCGAAAATAGCCTATTTTCGAGGTGCCTAAAGCGAGAAGACCACTTAAAATAATTGACTTAGTAGCTTAACACAGTACTTAGAAAAAGAGCCCTTAAAACTAGGTGATCAGATATTGGGTTGACACAAACTCTAATGACATTCGAATGATTTACCGCGCAGCCTATTTACATTACAAGTTCTGTTACAGACAATAAATGAATTCCAATCTTTAATTGATGCGTTAATCTGTAATGTCTTCCTCGTTCTAGCTTCACAACGGGGGTGGTTTGGTTGTTGATGGCGTTCTAGTGGCCGCTATGAGCACGCGGTGCTATCCTCATTGTTTTGCGCCTACTTTATCCTTTTCCATCATCCACTTCCTTCCTCCCTAGCTGTTTTTAACATGTCCTCTCCTTTTGTCTTTATCTTTTCTACTCCTTACACAATCTGCTGGACCTTACATCGCCGTCTAACCAATACTTGTTTTACTCCTCCTCTTTTTCCATTCCAATTTGACTATTATTATTGTCTTTGTATTATTCGCCATCCTTAAGACCTAAATCTTCTTACCTTCTTCTTCGTTTCACCTTCTTCGTTTCTCCAGCCTTCATCTCCCTCTCTGCTCTCTACACTTCTAATCTATTAACATTTCCATTACACAACGAAGTGACTGACACCAGCATTTGCTGTTGACTCTTGTTTTCATTTTGTCCTTTTTATCACCTGCGTTGTCGTCTAATTAAGTTTTAATTATTTATACTCAGGTGCGATAAACTCAGCTTTTAGATATTTTGTAGCAAACGCCAATATTGCAAATCTGAACTCCAGTAACCTTGTCTTCCAGATTCCAATCCAGAGATTTATGGAGCTTGCAGTGATATTGCTGGTTTTATTTTTGGAGTCTACCTAATTCAACCGAACAAGAATGTGGACCCGTTCGAAGTTTATTGCGAACTCAGTGTGCATGGCGGAAAGTGGACGGTAAGTATTCTGACTTCATTTCTTTTGCAGCGCATTAGTCAAATGCAGTTAGCAAATTCATTCTATGTGCCTGCATTTTGTTGAGGTGAAAATCTTAAAAATTAGTTTAGTGTAACACCGCTGGGATCTCTTTATCCAAGTGATCTAAAGGTTTCTTTAATGAATAAAAATGTTTTTTCATCTTGCAATAAATTTTACCCTGTTAAACACAAAATGTGGATATAACCTTAAACACAATGGAGGTAACTTTTCTTGTGTTAAATCAACCTTAAACCTGCGCAATTTTGTTTAGCTCGGTTATTTCGACTTCGTTAAGTTTGAATTCCAAGGAAATCTTTTTTAACTTCAAGATTTCTTTCCTAGAAATTTAATGAAGATATTTTGCAAGTCATACAGCAGCGCTTCAACAAGTCCGTTGACTTTTTCAGGAACTATGCTAACTACACAATGGGATTTGGGCCGATATCTGGAAACCATTGGCTGGGATTGGACAAGATCCACCAGGTGGGGTCACGATTTGTTCTTATCCTTATGTCATGACTTTGTTTGTAAAGTGTCATTCAGTAATACCAACTGCACCGAACTAAATTCATAATCATCTGCTGTTAACTGGAAATGGAAATGTGATCACAGTTTAATTGTGACTTTCAGTTGACGAAAAATGGCGACCATGAACTCCTGGTGGAGTTGCAGTCCCACAACTTAACGAGGGGATACGCCCAATACAGTACGTTTAATGTTGGGTCAGCGGGGTCGGGATTCAAATTAACGATCTCTGGTTACAGCGGAAACGCAGGTTGGTCCAATGTTTATTCCACACGCAAGACTTTCTGTACTGATAAATCCCAGGATTCCTTAATAATACAAAATCATTATCCTTGAACTCTCCTATATTATCCTTAGATTTCCACAAATCAAATATTTTATAATTATTGCAAAAATCCGGGAAATTGCATCATCGTCCCACGTACTAGAGTTGAATCAGGTCAGGCTTTCTTAGCGGGCGCTTAAATGGAAAACAAATAACAACGACTAGGAAATGAAAGTTAAATGCAAAAGCATTGTTTCTTCATTCGCATTTCTATTGATTTGCTAAATAATTGACCGATTTGTTATTTGATAATAAGTTGTTTTTAAAATATTATTTTTGACATCATATAGTTTAATGCTCTTGAAAATATGATCTTCTATGGATATAATTGTTATATGGAGTAACGCAAGAAAACATTAATTGACTATTAATTGACTATTGCAAATCCCGAAATCCCGACTATAAGAATATTAAAAATATTAAAGAAACTAATAGAAATTAATTCACAGCCCAATTGTTTTAAAATTATGTCCCCCTCCCATCACTAGACAAACCGGGCAACACCGGGTATTAGGAGTTCATAACAAATAAACTTAACACATAACACACTTTGTGACGTGAACGTGTTATTAAATGGTAAATTATTGATTAGGTAATGTGGTTAACACGTTGAGGACGGAACACGTTGTGTTTTACTTTTGTAGAAAATATAAATTACTTGACGTTGAAAACAACAGGACGTTTTATGTTTTGTTTCTTAGTTGTTTATTGGTTGTAAAATAATTCCACCCCCCACTCCGTAGCCTTGTCCCGTTGTGAACGTGTTAACAACGGATGGTTTGTGTTGTGTGTGCCCAGTTGTTGGTTTGTTTGTACCGCTGTGTTCTTGTTATTGTTTCAGGCGACTCCATGTACAAAGGCGGCAGCTGCAACAACTACCTGAGCGAAATGAAATTCTCTACGTACGACAAGGACCAGGACAAGTGCGCGATACGTCACTGTGCTAAGATGAACAAAGGAGCCTGGTGGTACAATGAGTGTGGGGCCAGGTAACTATCTCCGCCTGCGTCTGCGTCACGTGACGCGTGATGTGACGGTCCTTTAGAGTGTAGAAATGCCACCTCATCGGATGCCCGGGCCTAGACACATTATCGCCAGGCCACGGGTTTACCTATTCTTACTTCGGGTCTGCGAGTTCTGTCACAAAACACACATTTATTCGTTTCCATGTTACAACATTTTCTCCGCGGCAGTTCAGGAATACGAATCTGTTAAATATTTAAACTTTTATCAAATTTCAACAAATTTGTTAAACTGAAAATAAGACATTATACTTAAACTAGTAAAATACTTTAGAACTTTTGCTTTAATTAAGGTAGTTGTGCCGCGACACTAACTTCTATAGCTGTCCTACTCTTTCTAATACACTTCCTATATTTAGGTTAACTTTTTTACGTTAATGTTATATTAGATAACATTAAGAAATATATTCGTTTGACATAAATTTACGTTTTTTGTTCACCGAGTGATTAAAAGCAGTTTTATTAGACGAAATAAAAATATGCAGAAACCCAATGAAACTCCCATCGCTTTGTTGCGGATTTAGATATTTGTAATTTATGATTTTAAGTGAATTGACTAAAATATATTTCAGTGCAGAGTTCATGGCAACATTCAGTTGTTGTCAGTTGGTAACCCTGATCCATTTATGTTCACCCTGTGTTTTTGTGTTGGTACTATTCTAACGTTGTGTTTTACTTGCAGCAATTTGAACGATCCGTACTACGACTCGGCTAATTATGGTTCGAAGTCAATGCACTGGACTTACAACTTTGGCTTGTACGCCCTTAAAACAGCACGGATGCTGATCAGAAAAAATGATCAGCGTGAAACAAAATTGCGCAAAAACACACAGGGAGGGAAGGAAATTAAATGAACAGAACCACGAGGCAGAAAGAGAGAGAGAGAAAACACAGTGGAATTAATTATATGTTTTAATTAGTCCGACATCTTCATTAAATAAAAATTCCACTTGTAAAACTGATTTGTAAATTATTAAAAGTACAGGGTGTCCAAAAGGCTACTACTAAATTATTTAAATAGCGTAAATATAGAACGCAAATAATAGGGAACATGCCTACAATTTAAAATTCAATAAATTTCTTAATACTCTGAAAGATTATGTTCAGTTCATTAGTGGGACATCTCCAAAAATCAAAGTTTGAGCATTTCGAACACTACCCTTGGTTCAATAGGCAGACAACTCATTAATGCACAAGAGATATCTCACTTATGAACTGAACGGTAATTAGAAAGAATTTTATTTGTTTTGTTAAAATTTACAAAAATCAGAAAATATCAAACAATGGACTTAACCGCGTTGTGTTCTGGGCGGGTCATCTAATAAGTTGTTTCTCGGTGGGGACAAAACTTTGCAACGATGTTATAATCTAAAACCCGGTTGCAAAATTTGACCCAAATGAGCTTATAAAAAAAAATTTAAACTAAAATTAAATTACCTTTTTTCTCTCTTTCTCTCTCATCTTTTTATTAAAAATTTATGTATTTACTAAAATAATATTTAAATAACGCGCGCTTTCCATAGAAAGAGTTAAGTAAAGCCGCCATCTTGAATATTATTTTAAATATAAATTAAATATTGTAAATATATAATAAAAAATGGATTGTATTGAAATATATAAATTAAAATGAATCCCTCAAATATCCAATGATTTTGATATTAATAACACTACTTAATATATTCTATTCAGTTCGTGACGTCAGTAAAACGAAATTCAAACTTTAAATAGCTATATCTCCGTCAATTTTTGGATGCAGATACACTTAAAGGAACTTGCGCTGCTCTATTTACTTTCATTATTTTAATTTTTTTTTGACAACATGGGATTCTGTCAATTTGTTGCACATTTTCTGTTCGTAATTTCCGACATCTAAATTATGAAATGTTACTCCATAATTCCAGCTGGCAATTCTGTTGATGTCGTCGTTAAGTTTCAATTCCACGTCGGTGCCAAGCGTGATATTTCTAATGCCTTTCAGCAAATGAGGTGGACCATACAGATGTATAATCTCCAGCTCACTTGTTATATAGCCTTTGCTTCTATTTTCTATGCCTTTGCGTCTGCAATTAATTGTAGTCTCTTCTTTTAACATTTTATAGCTTTGGTGTTTATTGAAAATTGATCAGAAACTGTAGCTACCACAGTGAGGCCACTTTTCTTTAAATTCGAAACAATTAATTTTATGTTTCTTCCATTTCTTCCTAATTCCCTTCTTGCCATAAACACCATCGCATGGTCCGCAAAAATGGCTTCCGCAAACTCATCTCCATTATTTTCGAATCCATCAATTTTATCGATTCTTGGATCAAACATTATACTGTAGTAATTCCACATATTAAATAGACGATTCACTGTGAATAAATATTTTTTTCCATTTTGAGGGATATGAATCCATTACCTGGGGGTAAGGGGAAAGCAATCTATCTCTTTCTATTAGTTGTCAAGCATTGCGAGTGACCTCTCTGCTTACGTTAACCTACACATATATTAATTTATTTGTTTAAAGTTTTATGATCTGATTTTTATAAACGTAATATCGATATGTTTTACTTTATTCTACATTTTGGATTAGGCATGAGGACATTTTGTAAAATTAATTGATTAGTAAACAGGGTAAGTGTTTTAAATAATATTTTATATATGTTTAATAATTATTATAGTAATTTATCTATATAAATGCATAATTAGAAATGCATAATTTTATAAACCGTGAACAACAAGGCATGTCTTCTACTGCAAGGATTATAAATGTGTTAATAAACTGTCTGATAAAGAAGTTGAATGATGAATAGAAATGAACTTTTCTGCAGCCATCAGATCAATTTGGAAGTTGCATACAAGACCAACATCCAACGATTTGGCTAATGCTTTTAACACCTTAATTGTCAACAAAAATTTTTCAAAGTTTTTATAAAATAAATACAAATTGTGAAGAAGAAGACGTCATAGGTTTTGTTAGCAGTATAAAAAACCTAATCAAGTAGAACGAAGGATATTATCCAGCAGAAATTTGTCTATGCCATTTAGAAAAGGATTTCGTTTCGCCTAAAATATTAAAAAGTCTGCCAATGAATTAATTCAAGTATACCAAATATCAAATGGTATATTTTGTGAACGAAAATGTCTTTGTGTTGGTGGGAATTGTTGCCAATACCTACAGGACCCGCACAGGAAATCGTCCAGTCGAAATACACAAACTTATTGTAGAGAGATTAAATTAAATGGATAACAAAACTTGCAATATCCCAATAATACAAAATATTGTAATTGAAATGCTGCCAAAATCATCACCAGGTTGCAGATATTTTTGATGCAATCAAATAACACGTTGATTTTTCCATTTGTGAATGTAGAGTTTATCGCAGTGATATAGTTCATCGCATAGATCCAGGAACACAACCACCATCAGTGCAGGATTCCGTGAAACTTGCTGCTACACGAACAATAAAAATAAGTTTCAGACATCCAAGACTCGTCGATAGATTCTTAAGTTAAATAAGATGAGTAACCCAGGATCAGCGCTATATTATATTTTTTATTTTATTGATTATTTTTAATTGTTCGCCTTTCGGCTTTACAATCTACATTCTTAATACATTTCATAGAACTTCAACTTGAAATTAATCTGCCTCTTTTAGTATTTCCTCCCTCTTCATGTTTCTTATGCAACCCAGCTACAAGCTTATTTATTGTTCTGTTTTTCCTCGCCTTTTTTCTATTTCCGCCATCCACTTGCCTCCCTTTAATAGCTGGCCAATATTCATCTCAATCCCTACTTTTTCCTTACATTCAAACTTAATGTGCTCTAGTGTAATGCGCACACTCTACACATTCATTCCTCACTACTTTTCCAGTATCTGTTTCCTTTTTCCTCATTTCCCAATCTAAACCTTGCTGTCCTTCTTATGTGTTTTAAATCTAGTTGCTTTTTTCGATTTTATATTATATATATATTATATATTAATATATATATTTTTTTATTAATAAATATAATTTCTAAACCATCTATCTTTTTTTAATTAAATAGTTCTTAGTGTTTTGCATACCTACTAGGTGCAGGTTGTAAATGGGGCAAATGGAGCCCCTCACCCACACAATATTAGGGGTGAACTTTGTTCTAAGTTATGCATCTATTTTTGTGTAATTTGTGGTTCAGGCATTCTTTTCACAGATTTCTTTAACGATTCCGTTATTACTGTATTACTGCAGTAATTCCACATTCCAATGGAATTTTGTTTCATGACGTAGTTAACGTTTTCCCAGCTTTAGGACCTTGTCAGTTCTTTTAATAAAGATAATGCTGAAGAAATATCTTATTCCTTGTCCCTCACCCTTGTCCATGGGACATTCATGGTGTACCCCCTTCCTACTATTATTATTTCCTTTTTGCATTTTCAACTCCGAGATTAATTCATTAATTCGTGTGTGGTGTTTGTTATTTAAATAACTATGCGTATTAGCATATCTCACTCACTCACTCACTTTTTTAATCGTAGATTCACACCATTTTTTCATATTTTCTGCGTATCTTTCCTTGTGTATTTCTTGAGAAGTCCTGACCTCGTCACATTTCGGCAGATCTCAGTAAAGGACCTGGAAATAAATTTTATAATTATTATCAGTAGCAATGTACTCGTATCAAGAAATATTTCAAATATAGTTAAATATTGTACACGACGTATAAGGCGTATGCGACCTTTTAATGCTATTAATTATTGAAGTGTTTTCGTTTTCGGGTTGGTCGCTTAATTTAAAGTGGACTAAAGTGGACTGTATGATTTGTTAACTTGTTCACTTGACATAGAAATATAATATTTCTTGGTTCTACTAACTAAATTTATTTTTTAAGTTTGCTAACACGAGGTTATACTGAATATAATATATAATACACATCTGTGACAATGTTGATGATGGAATAATTCGAATTATCAAACGTAAACTATTATTTGTTACAGCAAAGTGGTTTGCCTTAAATCATTTGGGCGGTAACAATATTTGGAATAGCAGAATGCTTTTTACTAGATACAATTAGCCAGCGGTTTAATTGTATTAAGTATCAAGTTATTTGTCACTTTTTATCCTATATTGTAATGTTCCAACTGTATGTTTATATTCTCATATGTTTGGTACTGAATTTTGTATGGTAGCTCGAAAACGGATACGTCATTGTTTTTAAGAATTTCCTATTTCGTAGAGAAAAAATTCTAAGACTTTTGGCGTCCCCGGATTTTTCCCGGAACTTCCTGGAAACCCGTAATTTTGGAAAAACTGGAAAAAAAGTGAGCCTTTATTGCTGTATTACTTTTAAATGGTAAAAGATAGAAAGTTGAAATTTTGCATGTGTATTAAGGTATTCAATGCTGACATTTCTCAAAAATTAGAAATTTAAAAATTGAAAATGGGGGTTGAAGAAATTCGGGGGCCCGGTATGGAACTTTGGAGAAAGTTCATATTCTAGATTCTAAAATAATTAAGTATATTATTATTAAAAAAAAAATTTAATTTTAAAATTTTATTTGGGGGCACGGGGGACATTATTTTCCGAGTGTAAAAATTGTGCTAGAAATTTGAAATTTTGTATATAGGCTAACCTTGCTAACTTATTAACTAATCGAAAAAAAAATCCCTAATTTTGAAAAAAAGTTGGTCAAATAACGAATAAATTAAAAATATTTTTTATTTTGATATAAAAAATATATTTTCTTAGTCAGATTGTATGAAAAATTAATTGTTATTATATGTAAACTTAGTATAGGACGAGTTTATTTAATATTTTAATTTAAAAATGGAATTAAATTTTGACATGAAATTTAAGCTACACACAAAAACAGACGTCGCTTGCGATAGGGGTAAAAGCTAGTATTTATTATATCTTTAAACAAATATTTTGCTTAGACTTTAGCAGCATGTGTTACTTTTATTGAAGTTAAAGTTAATAACTAGAAGATTGCATTGCTAAAAATTGATAAAAAAATAATAATAATAATTAAAGTTTTTATAATTGGCGCCAAAATATTTAAAATACATTCGCAGTTTATTATATTTACATACATTTTATATTTCTAGTCAATTTATATTTTTATAGTCGTGTTTTTTTTTATAATTTATTTATTTATATATTTAAATACAATATATTTATTATTCGTATATTTATAAAATTTATTTTATAGAGGTAGGGAGAGAGAGGGGGAGAGAGAAGGAGAGAGAGATTATAAAATTAATTTGTAAAAGATTTTCATTTCCTTCTGATCAGCATCCGCGCTGTTTTAGGGGCGTACCAGTCAAAGTTGTAAACCCAGTACATTGTCCTCCCATTATCATCTACACCCGTATCTTTGTACACACTGTTCAAATTGCTGCAAGTAAAACACAACGTTAGAATAGTACCAACACAAAAACATAGGGTGAACATAAATGGATCAGGGTTATTTACTGACAACAACTGAATGTTGCAATGAACTCTGCACTGAAATATATTTTAGTCAATTCACTGAAAATCATAAATTACAAAAATCTAAATCCGCAACAAAGCGATGGGAGTTTCATTGGGTTGCTGCATATTTTTATTTCATCTAATAAAACTGCTTTTAATCACCCGATGAACAAAAAACGTAAATTTATGTGAAACGAATATATTTCTTAATGTAATCTTATATAACATTAACGTAAAAAAGTTAACCTAAATATAGGACGTGTGTTAGAAAGACTTTACTCTTTGAGAAAATAATCAATAATGTTGGCCACGCAATTAGTAGAGTGCAGGCAATTTAAACAATGTAACGGGCATGCCACGGTAATCGAGAAACCGTTACACCCGAACGACATTTAATGGTTTTTAATAAGATGATGGATTATTTAAGTAAATTACAAAAATAAAACGAAAAGTGACTCAGACTTAATGCAATGAATATTTCAAATTAAAATTATTTATTGTTCACGGTCTTTGTGCATTTACTTTATTTAATTAAAGTAGTCGTTGACTGTACACCCTGTACTGTTTAATCGCTAATAGCTTTTAGTTTGCACTGAAAAAAATTGATGTGAAAAACAACAAAAATAATGGAAGTTAAAGATTGTATATAACTGGGACTTTTGGACGAAGTGTGGTGGTGTATGTTTGGTTGCAGATTGTTTAGGGGCAAGAATTTCAGACGATGTATTTGTATATAAGATGTAGAGTGTAAGGCAGACTTTAAACGACTATTTTAATTGTTTATATCTTCAATAACATTGCGACTATTTAAAACAAATCACATTTGAGATCTTGATAGTTAACTTTATCAGTACATATAATATACATTTCTAGAATTTAAGAATGTAGTGTGTCAACGGGGTATCCCCAACCAATCTTTAACAAATTTATAGTAGAATATAGCAGATTGAATAGAGTCTAAGATAAATTTGCACTGGATAGAATGGTCCGTTGCTTAGTTATATTATATTTAGTTGGTTATTTAGCCTTGTTCTATTGAGCAAGTAAAATGCATTTTATTTACTAGATTTAAATTTAGCGGGTTAAGAAATACTGTATTCCACAAACTAGTAATACTAAATACTAATTATTGTAATACTAAAAACTCATTATTAATATAAATTAATTTAATTACAATTTTAAATTACATTAAATCATAACATACTAGTTTATATTGTATGTCTAATCAATACAGCAACTATATTAAATTGTTAAAACTAAAGAGAAGTTTATTTTATTAGTAATAAATGTTGTATTAATAACAATATATAATATAATTTAATAATATAAGTAATTAATTAATAAATTATTACAATTAACATTATAGAAGTTTTGAAGAGTCTGGTTGATATTGTGTCCAGGATGACTGGACTGTTTAACACTTTGACAGTATTAGTTATGGATTGCTTATTATAATTTATTGTTAGTAAATAAAAATGTTTAACTTATATTTTATATTATTTATATTCTGTGTTAATTTAATAGGGTTTACAATTAGTGGTAATGTAGATATAGATCCAAATGGTTATATAGCTTATTGTCCGTGTATGGGTAAGTTATCGGTGAATTAAAAGTTAGGTTATATTAAGCTAAAAAACACGATATTTAATAAATTAAATTACAGGTCGTTTTGGAAATAAAGCAGATCATTTTTTAGGGTCTCTTGGTTTCGCTTATAATTTTAACAGAACCCTAATCCTTCCACCAAGGGTAGAATATCGTTTTGGCGAACTAAGTCAACTCAAATTCCGTTTGACACGTATATTATTTGGGGCACCTCAAGGGGGACTCCGACTTTATTGATTTCTTCAAAAGGTGTATGAATGGGGCTCTCGGAGAATGAAATAATCATTGTTAAAGAAAACTGCACATCTTCACATCTTCCGGTGAGTACCAACATTAAATTAAATTAAGGTTAAGTGAGGTTACATTTACATTTACACTTGTGATGTTAATAAAACACTTTATTTTTATGTAATGTTACATAAATAATACATACAATACTGTTCATAAACGCATTCAATATTCATATTTAATATAAATATCTTGCCTTTATTTTTTGATTAATGTTAGTTTTAAGAATTCTTTTGTTAAACATTTATATTTTATTGTATTTGTTTTTATACTCAGATACAACGCTCCTTTTGAGTGGTATCGAACCTTGCTCATGCAAACTGCCTTTGTGTCACGACCACATTTCTACTAGGCATCGACACTACGTTTATGTTCGTATTTTATCATTATTAACTGAGCCATCAAGCAGTCAGCTCGCTTTAACCTTTGGTGCATAAACAAAAATAATATTATTTTAAAATATTATTAAATAACTAAAACCGAGAATTACATCTACATAGTGTCGAAGTTAGTATTTTGATCAGGTAAAATATTTAATCAATCCATGTAATCCAATAGTGTTTTTGTAAAATAAATGTATTCTGGAAAGTTCTTTTGTTTCGCTGTTTCTTCTGATATAAATAAAAAATTGTTATTAATAAATTAATAACAAAAAGGTCCTTCATAAATGAATTGTGCGCACCCTAAGCTATTGAAAGGAACTCAGCGCCCCCGAGCCGCTCTAGAACTTGAATACCGCTGACAGATCACAAATACGCTCTAGCCAGCTTATAGATCTAGAAAAGGTCCAAACTACCCAACCATTTTGGTCATCTTCGAACCGGATATTCATCAGCAAGGTGAACATACCAGCAAAAAACCTCATTTTTGCGCCCAATCCTCATCAGAAACTACGCATCCGTTGCAGCCATTTTGGATTCAATTTTGAACAAAGAACTTCTACACGCCAGTAGTGGTCAACATTCCTGAACATTCTTTTAATTTCCACCTTTTCTTAATATTATCTCTATTTTGGGTTTTTGCAGTTACATTTTATTTTTTATAAACTTTTACATATACTACGGTTTAGTTGTTAATGCATTATTTCAAGGTGTTTGGCCATTAATGAATTTATAACATTCATTGCGTCATTCATGCGTCATACTCGCCCGAACATTATCGTTCATTTGGTTCTTCTATGTAGTTAATAAGCCGTTGCCTCCTTTAATCCAGTCATTTAACGTCAATACTAGACTATGACTGTTTTGAGCAATGTATTTCGTGTTATTTGAACACAGTTTTGCCTCCTATACTTCAAGTCATTTAACGTTCTACTACTGGACTATGACTGTGTAGGGCATATATACCAATTGCATTTGGTAAGCAAATACTCCTATTCCATTGTAAACGTTTGAATATACATTCAAACTAGCCTATCTGTGTACTAGAACACAGAGATCGTATTACGTCTGTTAAGTAATAGCCCACGACTCATATTATTTCTAACAATAATATACAAAACAAATCATTTTTAAATATTAAATTTAAAAAGAGTCATATAGATTATTTAAAGCTACATTCACAATGTCGTCAAAATCTTTAAAAGTTAAATTAAACGGAATCAAATTGAAATTGAATCAATGTAGCCAGTCAATTGACAATGTTAACATAACAGATTCTTCTACATACGAAGTAGAAGAAATAAAGATTCTTCATAAACAATGGCAACCACTAATGTCTTCTATTGATAAATTTCACGCTCAAATGATGAAGATAAAGACGAATTAGAGGTCATTGATAAAGAAAATAACGATCTTTTTATGCAATACACTAAAGTAGGCAGCATTATCAATAAAATTATTTCAGCTTCTGAATCACTTGCAATTCAGACAGTATCTACACCTGATACAAAACCATCAGTATCTTCAGATGAGGACATGCATTTATCCTCCTTTCACGTTCCAACGTTTTCGGGAAACATAGAACAATGGGATGAATTTAAAGTTACATGTGAAAGCTTGGTTCACAATCAAGTTGAATACTCTAACTTTAAAAAACTACACATCTTACGTCGTTCGTTGAAGGATGAGGCATTTGATACTATTGCATCGGTGCAATTAGATCCAAACAACTATCAATTATGTTGGGATTTGCTAGTGACAGCTTACGATAATAAAAGAAAAATGATCTCACATCACCTTAATTCGTTTCTAAAAATTCCTGCTATTACTTCTGAGAGTAGTAACAAATTAAGAGCTACTGCAGGATTAATTAGAAAGCACGTCAAGGCTTTAGAAAATATTATTCCGGAGGAAAATAGAAGGAATCACATAGTGTCAATATTAATACTCACGAGTTAGATGAACACAATTGCGATTCTAATATTACTTACAAAGAACTCAAGAAATCAAGACCTCATAAATCTCTTTTCATTTCACAACGCGACAAATGCCAGTTTTGCAATAAAGATCACACTATTAGACATTGTACTAACTTTTTAAAACTCAACGTAAGGGCTCGAATCAACGAGATCCGAAGAAGACAGCAGTGCCTAAATTGTTTACGCAAAGGTCACACTATTAACGGCTGTACTTCAAAATACAGTTGCATTACTTGCAACAAAAAACACCATTCATTGCTACATATTGAAGCAGAAGAATCGGATACTTCTGTTCCTACAGCTAGCACTTCTAACGCCTTTACTGCACATGTCAATCGGACGAATCAAGTAATGCTTTCGACCGCTTTGGTAAGCATTCTTGATAAAGACGGTAAACCAATTATCGCTCGCGCACTTCTTGACAATGGTAGTCAAAGTAGTTTCATTACCAATCGTTTAATTTGCAAATTTAATGTTCCTACTACTAAATCGGACGTGGTAATTTCGGGAATTGGTAATTCAAAAACTAAAATAAATAAGCAGGTAAGGATCGCTTTACATTCTGCAAATACAAATTTCAAAACATTTGTAAACTGTCTCCTAATAGACAAAATAACTGATAATATTCCACACACTTCATTGGATATTAACAATTTAGCAATACCCTCTAATATAAAACTAGCGGATCCTAGTTTTAATAAACCACATTCGGTGGATTTATTATTGGGTGCCGATATATTTTGGAAACTACTACGTGTTGGCAAAACAAAGCTGTTTAATAAACGATTAAATTTGCAACGTACTTCCTTGGGTTGGATAGTTACCAACTATAAAGTTAATACTAACAACAACAATGCTCATTGTTACCACGCATCTTTACAAACTCAAATGTCCAAGTTTTGGGAAATTGAGTCTGTTAAAGAATGTAGTTCTTTAACGATAGAGGAACAAGCGTGTCAAGAACATTTCAATAAAACTACCACTCGCGATTCCGATGGTAGATTTGTAGCAACTTTACCACTAAAATTGCCTGCATCAATGCTAGGAGATTCCAAGACGGCCGCTACTAAACGCTCTCTATCACTTGAAAGAAAATTTGCTAATAACGAACAATAATAGTCCATGTATTCTGCGTTTATCCACGAATATATACAATTGGGTCACATGACTGTTAAGCCTAATCAGACCTCGTCTGAACCTTCGTACTTTTTACCACATCACGGTATAATAAAACTAAAAGTAGTATCACAAGCAAGTTGAGAGTGGTCTTTGACGGCTCTATGTCAAGTAGCACAAACACATCGCTTAACTCCTTACAAGCGAACGGGCCAACCTTTCAAAATGACTTATTAACTATCTTAACAAAATTTTGTCAATACGAATATGTAGTCGTAGCAGACATTGCAATGATGTACCGACAAATACTGGTACACCCATCTCAAAGAAACCTTCAACAGATTCTTTGGAGAGATAACCCAGACGACAAACTACAAGCTTATCAGTTAAACACTGTAACTTACGGCACATTATCTGCAGCTTATCTTGCAAGAAGAAGGTTATTGCAGCTAGGATACGACAATACAACTGCACATCCAAATGCTGCAAATACAATCATCAATGATTTTTATGTTGATGACATGCTGACTGGGTCAAATGATTTAGAAAAGCTCAAACAACGCTGCAATAAAATTATTGAAATTTTAAGCAGTGCAGGATTTAATCTACGTAAATGGATATCCAATGATCCTGCTGTATTAGTCGACTTGGACAATACAACAAACGACAAACATTTCTATATCGAACACGCAGATATAGAACATTTCAAAACGTTAGGTGTCAAATGGAGCTCTGAAACGGACTGTTTCAAATACAGTAATGCACATTTTGAACCACCTGTTAAATTAACTAAACGAAATATTTTATCATTTATTGCTAAAATTTTTGATCCACTTGGATTACACCGGCGTCGATTATGCTGGCCCTATTATGGTCGGAAACAAATATGGCCGAGGTAGTAAATGATTAAAATCTTACATTTGCTTATTTATCTGCTTCGCAACAAAGGCTATACATTTAGAATTGGTTACTGAACTTACGACTCAGTGCTTTTTAGCTGCTCTAAATCGATTCATATCGCGCAGAGGCAAACCTAATATCATTTATTCGGATAATGGCACAAACTTTGTTGGAGCCAGCCGGGCTTTAGGTTAATTTTTATCGGATGGAAATAATGCAAAAACAATACAAACTGTGGCTTCTGATTGAACCATTACATGGAAGTTCATTCCACCATACTCGCCTAGTTGGGAAGGTTTGTGGGAGAGTAACATCAAGTACACAAAATCACATCTTAAATGTGTTATACAAAATAATCACTTTACTTTCGAAGACACTTACACATTGCTAACCCAAATAGAGGCAATACTCAATTCTCGCCCTCTTTACCCCGCCTCCAATGATCCTAACGACCTAGTTCCTATTACCCCTGGACACTTTCTAATAGGACGGCAACTTACTAGCATCGCTCCTGCAGAGGACGCTCCAATTAATCTAAGCAGAATGCAGCGCTTCACACAACTTCAGGACTGCATTCAAAGCTTCTGGAAACGCTGGTCGAATGATTATCTTGGACACTGCAATCAACTTTCAAAATGGAAAACTTCTACAGGTGTTGTACCGCAACCCGGAAATTTGGTTTTAATCAAAGAAGCTAATCTACCCCCATCCCACTGGATGTTGGGTCGTATAGTGAAAGTGAGTGTCAGTGATGATTTAACGGCTCGACTAGCCACTATAAAAACAATCAAAGGCAAATTAAAACGTCTAGTGCGACATCTTGCTCCACTACCAATAGAACATTAATTGAAACTTTGATAACATATCCCAATTTCAACGCCCGGGAGAATGTTCATAAACGCATTCAATATTCATATTTAATATAAATATCTTGCCTTTATTTTTTGATTAATGTTAGTTTTAAGAATTCTTTTGTTAAACATTTATATTTTATGGTATTTGTTTTTATACTCAGATACAACGCTCCTTTTGAGTGGTACCGAACCTTGCTCATGCAAACTGCCTTTGTGTCACGACCACATTTCTACTAGGCATCGACACTACGTTTATGTTCGTATTTCATCAATATTAACTGAGCCATCAAGCAGTCAGCTCGCTTTAACCTTTGGTGCATAAACATAAATAATATTAATTTAAAATATTATAAAATAACTAAAACCGAGAATTACATCAACATAGTGTCGAAACTAGTATTTTGATCGGTTAAAATATTTATTCAATCCATGTAATCCAATAGTGTAATTGTAAAATAAATGTATTCTGGAAAGTTCTTTCGTTTCGCTGTTTCTTCTGATATAAATAAAAAATTGTTAATAATAAATTAATAACAAAAAGGTCCTTCATAAATGAATTGTGCGCACCCTAAGCTATTGAAAGGAACTCAGCGCCCCCGAGCCGCTCGAGAACTTGAATACCGCCGACAGATCACAAATACGCTCTAGCCAGCTTATAGATCTAGAAAAAGTTCCAAACTCCCCAACCAAATACATTACATTACATTACACATTACAGTAAATGATTCTAAGGTAGTTCGCCAGTAAAACCACTTACAATTAAAATTTGACGTTAATTTAAGTGTCCTTAATGTTTTGACCAGCTATATTTAGCGCTATATTTAGTGAGGTTTAGTGAGATTAGGTTTAAAGTACAGTGGCGTGCAGTGTGAATTGTGTGTGGGCTGATACCTTAGTATAAAGATTATCTCTGGCATTAGCTTTAAGTATTTTTTAGTACGTTTTAGATTTTGGGTGTAACAAGACGTGTTTATTTCTCGAGCTATACATAAATTTAACATTTGTAAATGTTTTAATTATAATTTTGTGTAATTAAATTAATTACATAATATAATAATTAATTGTTTAGGTTAAGTGCAACAGGAAGAAGTACTAAGGGAAGATTGGATTCCAGCGAATATTTCTTCAAGATGATAATTTAGAAGATGATGGACCAGAAGCTTCTGAAGATGCTGGACAGAAGAAGAAGAAGAAGTTGAGGAAGAACACGATGAAGTAGAAACTTGTGAGGCTGAACCTGAAGGTAGTCAAATATTTCTAACGTTTCTAACGATGATTCAAATAATAATTTGTTTATTAATTAATGAATCTAAATTGTTATTATTATTAATTTTAGGAGGAGTTCGAGAACCATCTGGGAGTTTCAGCGTCAGACCGCAGCTTCTAATGTTTTACGTCAGAAATTTTGTCAATAATTAACACTTTTAAGAAAATTTTAGCTATGACATGGTTGATATAGTCAAAGTTACGACACGTTAAAAAAGTATTGTCTCACTCTTACTACTATAATATATTTGGGAGTGAAAAGGATAAAAAACACCAGTTGACTGCTATGTTAAGTAAAAACTGATGTATAAACGTAAGTCTGTGTTTATTTTGTAAACACATTTAAATTTGTTAAATATTCTAATATTCTAAGCATTTAAGGGGTGTAAATGTTGAGATCCTTGAAAAGAAAAGCTTTTCTTCATTGGAAAATGATAGACCAACATTATTGTTGTTGACATTTCTAATATTGGTAAAGTTTAACATAAATATTGGATAATTATGCAAATATTACTTAAAGCCGCAATAGAAGTACAGTTCCAGATTGGCTGGAGCCCCAATTAGTCTGGATAATTGGAGCCCTACAGTACAAACATTTTCTGTACGTGTCAAAGCTCAGTCGGAAGATGAAGATGAATTTGTTAAAGATACCGATTAATTAGCGATTAATTTATGAGAAGAATTTTCAATGTAAGAATTGATATTTAGATGGATGCCCTTAAAAAATATTCTGAAATATTAATTATTTGCAAACTAATTTCAGTGGAGAATGCGTCCCTGATATTTTCAAGAAAATGTCAGATATTGGACTACCAAGATGCAAACAGTGGCGTAGCTAGGTATGGGCCCGTCAGTGGGGCCTTAAGCTTAGGGGGCCCAAACAGAGATGGTCTAGTAGGGCCCGTACAATATCTGCAATAAAACTTCGTTTTTTCGATATCAATCGATCAAAGCGTTATCAGAAATAGTTAAGCAGAAAGTATTCAAACTAAAATGCTAAATTTCGATTTCCGGTTCCGGTTCCTTTGCGAAGGACATCAATTATGCGTCTAAAACTTAACAAAAAAACGATAACAATTTGGAGGAGGACGAGGCAAGTAGAGCTTTAGCGCTTTAGAGCTTTAGCGGAGACAAATGCAAAAAAGTCAATTTATCGAGTCCTTCAAGTCAATCCACAAAGCCATTCCCATTTTAAAGAAAAAAGGCAAAAGAAGATTCAAAAAACATTTTGATGAATTAGGTTCTGATCACCGATTTCAAAGCAGGGAAAAAATTACTATTTTCAAAAATGTACTAGATACAATAATAGGTCAGTTAAAAGCACATTTTAGTGGGGTGAGTGCAGTGAGTCAAATATTCAATCACCAACATTTCTAACACCAACATTTTTACTGGATGAGAAATGTGTGACCAATTCCAAAGTAAATATTCTGTTATAATAGGCCCCAACTTTGGTAATTATTCGATATAGCTACACCTTTTGTTTTTCACTTTGTAAAAAAACTACTGCATTTTTGTATGTTTTATTATGCTTATTGTATTCTCAAAACATGTCAAAATCACTACGTAATAATAATTGTACCACTTTTAATTAATAAATAGAAGATATTGAGGGTTAAAGTTGAATTTTCAAAATTGAGGTTATGTCACCACTGTTATGTGTATCAATTAACAGATTTTTTGCTTAATACTGGCTTATTTAGATTCAAACCAATTCATTAGGTAGGATTCGTACCATATGGTTTAAAAATGTAATAATTTATATACTGGCAATATATATTATGAAAGAAGACAATTTTAACAGAAAATATGATATTTTGAAATATATATGTTTTCATTTATTTAATTTATCGTCATTTTGTCAAGACATCAACATTGAGAAAATGGACTCCTGCAAACATTGTGAAGTTCTTCGAGGCACTGCAGCTAGCAGATAATTGTAGTGAAATGGTAGATTTTTTAATAAGACATAACATAATCAAAAAAAGTGTACATTGTCCTCAATGGAATACGGTCTTCTTGCTACAGGCAGACATTAACGTTTAGATGTAGACGTAGTATTCCGAAAATGTCTACAGATGGAAAAGTGATTCTTTATTTTTATCTGCCACAAAAATATCTTTTTTGGCCCAGCATCGTTTCCCAGTAAACATTTTGGATTATTTTGTAGTCACTTTGACATCATATTGGAGATGCGTATGATTTTTTAGTCATAAAAGACTTCATTAATAGTTCAGTTTCTCACAATCGTTCAAATGAAATGTCTGTTTTATCGGCTACAAATGACGGAAATTCTTTACCTGTCGAAATACAAATCAAGTTAACAAAATTGTAAGCATCGTTACTTATTTACTATTTGTTGAAGCACCTAGGCAACGGTTAATTATGAAAAATTTAAAGCTATCTAGTGGTACAGTTGTCGTCTGGTTTTCTTATTCCAGAGAGGTGTATACAAGATACGTGCCGGATAATTCTTCAAAATTGAGTGGAATCGGTGAAATAGTAGAAACCGACGAGGCTGAAATTGGCCGCCGGAAATATAATACTGGACGTATTATTGCTGGAAAATGAAACGGAAAATATTTGTTGTGCCTGTGCCGGATTGCACAAAAGACACGTTATTACAAGGAGTACGTGTCTGGATTCTTCCAGGTACAACAATTAGTTCTGATTTTTGGAAGGCATACCATTGCCTGCAACACAAAGGATATCAACATTTAACAGTGAACCATTCATTAAATTTTGTTGATCCGAGTTCAGGGGCGCACACAAATCCAATTGAGCGTCAGTGGAGAAATATTCGCTCAACTATTCCCAGATATGGACTCGACAGTATCATATGGCCGGGTATTTGAACGAATATCTCTTTAAGTACAGTATACCCTGTAAGGGAGCAAGAATGCGTGTCCTGGAATTATATCCTCCCTAATAAATTTCACTTACTGATGTTTTTTGAATTTTTTATGTTATTTTTTATGAAAAACTATTTAAAATCACTCACGCTATCGAGATGTGTACAGACACAGGAACCAACGGTTCTTGTTAGAACTAAAAATTCATTTAAAAAATAATTACTGTGGTTTACATTATAAATAAATTAGAAATATGTAGAATTAAGCATTTAGAGTGAGAAGAAAAATTTTGTGATAAGAAAAGGCGATTTTGGTATAAAAGAAATAGCATTGCCAATAATTGAATCTGGCACAGCGAATTTTAGGTCATGCAGTAGAGGAAAGGAAAGAGCCCAACCAAATCCTGGACCCGTGGTTCAGATAAGTGGAAAAATAAAACCGGAAGAAAGAAAGTGACAGGACCTTGCCAATAAAAAGACGTCAAAAGACTTGCAATTGGACCCCCAATTGCCAGAAGAAAAACATGTTGAGGTGCGTCACTGCTAAGTCCAAGCATTTAGAATTTTGGAACAACGAAGCTCTGCCTGTGTTAAGAACTGTAAAATACCAAGAAACAAAATTATGGTCCACCCCGATGGTTAAAAATGTGATTACAACAATTCAAGGATTAAGGTGTGTACGATTAAGGTGAAAACTGAAAAATTATAAATAAATGACTCTTCGCAGCCTTAACATTTCAAATGTTATTAAATGTAATTGATTTGTTTCAGATACATCTGGAGCCATTGATGGCAACACAAATAACAGCAATTTGAATAACTTCTTTCATTTCTTGCTAACTTTTGTCCCTTTAATTATCCTGGTTCTTTAAATGACTATTTTAATTGTTTATATCTTCAATAATACACGTAGCTGTCTACTCATAACAATAGGTTGTTGGTTATAAGACTAGAATTTAAAAATAAACAGACATTAAATAAAATTAATCGTTTAAATTTAGTAAGAGTCGATGCACCTGAATTGAAGGCAACACACATAACAGCAAAAACTCTACAGCAAGAAATTAACTTTACTGAATTGGGTTGCGTCCTCATTTTTTAGTGGTTGATTTTTCAATTGTTGATTAAAATTGATGTTAATAAATGTGTATTGGCGTGTCTATTTTATTAAATATCCAAAAATTGACGGAGATATAGCTATTTAAAGTTTGAATTTCGTTTTACTGACGTCACGAACTGAATAGAATATAATAAGTAGTGTTATTTATTTCAAAATCATTAAATATTTGAGGGATTCATTTTTATTTATATATTTCAATACAATCCATTTTTTATTATATATTTATAATATTTAATTTATATTTAAAATAATATTCAAGATGGCGGCTTTACTTAACTCTTTCTATGGAAAGCGCGCGTTATTTGAATATTATTTTAATAAATACATAAATTTGTAATAAAAAGAGAGAGAGAGAAGGAGAGAGAGAGATTTTCACTTTTCTTCAACAGCAATCATTTAAGGCAATTTAATTTTAGTTTAAATTATTTCAGGTTTTACATTATAACATCGTTGAAAAGTTTTGTCCCCACCGAGAAACAACTTAGTAGCTGAGCCGCCCAGAAGACACCGCGGTTAAGTCCATTGTTTGACATTTTTTTTTTTTTTTTTTTTTATTTTCCCTTTTAATTAATTTACAATCTATCCGAGGACAATAAGTAAAATTGTATGACATAAATGACATGTGAGGTTGCCATCCATTGATGACTCCCCCTTACACCTTACTCCTTTATACTATGTACAATAACTGAGTTTAACTGATATTTGATTAGTACGATGACATTTTAATTTTAGTTTTCATTTGGGTTTAAATTCGCTAAGTCCTTGGGATCTGCTCTTTTCAGTCGTCTTATTGGCCTATGATGGAACAACTTCACTGCTGCTTCATTGGAATGATTCTGCAATCGAAGGTGGTACTTCCTACTGTAGCTTTGGATTTCCTCTTTGACCAGGGGCATTCGAAGATCTTTATGTACTAGCCAGTTAGGGACATATCTTGGGACATTTAATATTTGTTTCAATATTTTGTTTTGGAAATGCTAAAGAATTTCTATGTTTGACATGCTAGCGCAGCCCCATAGTTGTATGCCATAAGTCCATATTGGCCGAATTATTGTCTTGTATATTAGCAGTTTATTTTCCAGAGACACTTGCGATTTCCAGCCAAGGAGCCAATATAGTTCTCTTCGTTTTTCTTCTAGTTGAAGCCTCTTTTTCCATATGTGGGTTTTTTATGTTAGACGTCTGTCCAAGTGCATGCCTAGATACTTCACTGTCTCTGCCTGAGGAAGTGCAATGTTATTTAGGGTCACTGGGGGACACGTACACCTTTTTAAAGTAAATGTCACGTGCACAGATTTTATTTCATTTACTTTTATCCGCCAGTTGTTTAGCCATTCCTGTATCTTAAGCAGGTGTCGTTGCAGTTTCATCGAGGCAGTAGCCGGATCCTTATGAAGTGCTAACACAGCAGTGTCGTCTGCAAATGTAGCTACTGTAGTTTCGGACGAGCCGGGAAGATCTGCTGTAAACAGTAGATACAGAATGGGACCGAGTACACTGCCTTGCGGAACACCAGATTCGATTTTGCGCATAGTAGATTGTCCGTCCTGGTACTTTACGACAAACTTTCTATTTGTCAGGTACGATTTCAATATCTGAAAGATGTCGTTGGGCAATGCTACTTTCAGTTTGTATAGTAATCCAGAATGCCAAACTCTATCAAAAGCTTGGCTTATATCTAAAAATACTGCGGAGCAGTATTGCTTTGTGTGTAGCGCTGTGTTGATGGTACAAACAACTCGGTGGATCTGCTCGACTGTAGCATGTTTTTCCCTGAAGCCAAATTGGTAGGTCGGTATCAGTTTGTTAACTTCTACTATAGCTTTGAGCCTCTTGAGCAGTAACTTCTCAAATAGCTTTGACACTATAGGTAATAGGCTGATTGGTCTGTATGAGGTAACCTCCTTTTCATCTTTTCCGGGTTTCGGGATCAGTATTACTTCAGCAATTTTCCACTTTGTCGGAAATATTCCCAGTCTTACCATTGAGTTGAATAATATTGTTAAATATCTCGTTCCTTTTTCCGGCAGTTCTTTTAATATTTTACCTCCTATCCTGTCGTTGCCTGGTGCTTTATTGGATTTTATGTTGAATTTGATCATATTTTGGATTTCAGAAGTACTAAATCGCTTGACAGTTTCACTAGCAGTGGGTGGACTCCTTAGAAACTCGTGTATGTATTTTTCCTCTTCTTCACTGCGGCTTGGAGGAAGTGGCTTGAATACATCTTCGAGGTGTTTCGCGAAAGTTGCAGCTTTTTCATTATTGCTTCTTGCCCATTTGCCATCACTAGTTTTAATTGGGGTGTTACGTATTTTGGGTTGTTTGAGCTGCTTGGTGGCTTTCCATAAGGAGTAGTTTGTGGTTTCTGTAGCGGTTAACTTCTCTAGGTATTGTTCTAGCTCTTGGTTTTTGATGTCGTGTAAGAGGTTCTTAAGTTCCTTACAAGCCTTGTTGAATAGCGTTTTATCTCTGGGAGTCCTAGTGTTTTGCCAAATTCGTCTTAACCTTCTTTTCTCAGCAATTTTTTGTTTTGCTAACATAGGGCAGGATACCGTTCTTCTGCGTGGGTTGCTTAGTGGGGTTGCCTCTTCAGCTGCATCAATTATAGTTTTATTTAGCCTCTCAACTGCTTGATCGATGTTATCTTCTGTTTTGAGCGGTATGTTGCAGTTAAGGTTAGAATTTATTAAACTCCGGAATAGTTCCCAGTTGGTGTTCCTGTTTGTAATACTTGTCATCGGTGGTTGCTCCAGTATTTGTGTACTGTAGGTTAAAATAATGTGCGAGTGATCTGAGGAAAGGTCTAGACATGACTCCATCTTGAGGTATTTACTTGATATACCCTTTATGACACTGAAGTCTATAAGGTCCGGGATTTTTGTCCTGTCCGACGGCCAGTATGTTGGTTCACCAGTGGAGAGTGTAGTTAGGCTGTTTTATTCTATGGACTTGTACAGCTCGTTTCCTTTGGGGTTTGTGAGCCTAGACCCCCAGTCTGGATGTTTGGCGTTATAGTCACCTCCAGCGATGAACCGTGGTCCTAAACTATTAAAGAACGCTGTAAACTGTTCTTTCTTGATGCTGTATTTTGGAGGACAATAAACGGCTGTGATGACTATGTTTCTGTTTAATTCCTCAACCTCTATGCTTGTTGCCTGGAGTGAACGGTCTTGGTGGGTATTTAATTGGTGGTGCTTAATTGATGACTTAATAATGATGGCAGTACCACCATGTGCTTTATCGTCTGGGTGTTTTGTGTCGTAGATTTTGTAGTTTGGAATTTTTATGTAGCTTTTTGATGTAAAATGAGTCTCCGATATCAGCATGATGTCTATTTCTTGATTTACTAGAAACCATTTTACTTCTTGGTTATGCTGAGCAAGACCGTTGGAGTTCCAGATCGCTATTTTTAGGACGTTGAACATTGTGGCATTCGTGTGACAAGAGTAGTAAGCAAATTGAGCATTATGCCCATTTGTTCCATAAGACCTTTCATCATTGACTTAAGTTCAGTTATATCACTGGACTGAGAGGGCGTTTGTTCTTGATTTTGATGTGCATAGTTGGTTTGTTGAGTTTCCCCTGGTTTGTTGGAAGTGGCTTGGGCGAAAGAAGTTCCCGTTCGTATAGACGAAGTTGGTAGTGTAGTTGGTGCTTCCTTAACCAACTTTGGACGGAGCGGTGGAAATTTGCGTTGTAGAATCTCTTGATACACGGAGCAACCCTTGTAATTTGCTGGATGCTTTTGTCCGCAGAGAACACACTTCACATTTTCGTTCTCTTTATCTTTCTAGGCGCACAAAGTTGTGAGATGGTCTCCTGCGCACTTAACACATCTTGCTCTTCTGTGACAGTAGGACCTAGTATGGCCGTACCTTTGGCAGTTCAAACATTGTGGCACTTCTCTTTTAAAACGAGGTGGTTCAATCTTTACCCTGGAATGACACAGGAACATTACATCGTAGATGGACTTGTTGTTTGGGGCTTGTTCTATTTCTACAAAGAAAAGTGGAAGTGGATTTTTAGACACCCTGTGTTTGATGTTAGTGATTCGAGTCACTTTATGGCCCAGCTTGTTTATTTCGGTTTTCAGATCTCCAATGTCTGTGGTATGATGAAGATCTTTTATTACTACTTTGTAGTTCTTGTCGGCTTTCTGCTGATACGTGTGGAACTCCGTTTTCTTTTCTTGTAGTAACTTTATAATTTTTTGGTATGTTTCTACGTCTTTGATCTGTAGCTTG
This sequence comes from Panorpa germanica, assembly GCA_963678705.1. Classification (NCBI taxonomy): domain Eukaryota; kingdom Metazoa; phylum Arthropoda; class Insecta; order Mecoptera; family Panorpidae; genus Panorpa; species Panorpa germanica. The sequence goes on from OY783208.1 coordinate 14,133,179, forward strand.
ACTTGCGATCCCCCTATAAGCTTACTCTGATAGGCATCTTTTGCATGCATTTCTAGCAGGGTAGTGAGCGGTCGCATGTCTAATACTCCATATATGAATAATGGTGGTGGTTTAGGTTCTACGGTGACAGGTTCATCATCATTATTGGATTCCACGGGAAGATTTTCGAATTTGTTTTCTGTGTGGATTGGATTTAGCCAATAATCTCCCAAGGTTTTCTGCCTTACATTTCTCTGGGTTACAGGGCTGTTCCTCTTCTTTTTCCTCGGGTTAACATCCTGCCACCCGCTTTGGGATTGATCTACCGATGCATCGCACATTATTGGTGTTTTATGACACCCATATTCAAATGTACCCACAACTATATGTTTTTCACTAAAATCAATCACTAAATTTTAAAATCTTAAAATTCCTGCTGGTATTTTATTTGCACAATAGTTTTTGTTATTAATTCAGTACACACAATAGACTATAATAGAATAGAAATGAATCTATTATTTGTTTTACGCAGAGTAAACAAAGTACGTCCACTCGCTTCAGTTGCAATGAGCTGAATGACATTTTATGATTTTTGTAAATTTTAATGGAATAACTAAAATTCTTTTTAATTACCGCCCAGTTCATTAGTGAGATATCTACGAATATTCGAGCTCCAAACATTCCAGTTGCATTTATGACTTATCTGAGTATTGGATGAGGTATAAGGTACAACTGCATACTCAAACTTTAATTATTCGGAGATGTCCCACTAATGAACTTAACATAATCTTCCAAGGTTTTAAGAAATTTAATAAAACTTAAATTGTAGGCATGTTCCCTATTATTTGTGTTCTATATTTACGCTATTTAAATAATTTAGTAGTCGCCTTTTGGACACCCTGTACTTTTAATAATTAACACATTAGTTTTACAAGTGGAATTTTTATTTAATTAAGATGTCGGACTAATTAAAAAATCCTCTAATTAATTCTACAGTGTTCTCTCTCTCTCTCTCTCTCTCTATCTCTCTCCTTCTGTCTCGTGGTTCCGTTAATTTCATTTCCTTCCCTCCCTGTGTGTTTTTGTTTTGCGCGGTTTTGTTTCACGCTGATCATTTCCTTCGGATCAGCATCCGCGATGTTTTAAGTGCGTACCAGCCAAAGTTGGTAACCCAGTACATTGTCCTCGCACCATACTCAGCCGTATCTTTGTACGGACCGTTCAAATTGCTGCAAGTAAAACACAACGTTAGAATAGTACCAACACAAAAACACAGGGTTAACATAAATGGATCAGGGTTACCAACTGACAACAACTGAATGTTGCCATGAACTCTGCACTGAAATATATTTTAGTCAATTCACTGAAAATCATAAATTACAAAAATCTAAATCCGCAACAAAGCGATGGGAGTTTCATTGGGTTGCTGCATATTTTTATTTCATCTAATAAAACTGCTTTTAATCACCCGGTGAACAAAAAAACTTAAATTTATGTAAACCGAATATTTTTCTTAATGTAATCTGACATAACATTAACGTAAAAAAGTTAACCTAAATATAGGCCGTGTATTAGAAAGAGTAGGACAGCTATAGAAGTTAGTGTCGCGGCACAACTACCTTAATTAAAGCAAAAGTTCTAAAGTATTTTACTAGTTTAAATATAATGTGTTATTTTCAGTTTAATAAATTTGATGAAATTTAATAAAAGTTTGAATATTTAACGGATTCATATTCCTGAACTGCCGCGGAGAAAATGTTGTAACATGAAAACGAATAATTGTGTGTTTTGTGACAGAACTCGCAGACCCGGAGTAGGAATAAGTAAACCCGTGGCCTGGAGATAATGTGTCTATAGTGGCAACCCTACACTCTAGAGGACCGTCACGTGATGCAGACACAGGTGGAGATAGTTACCAGTTCGAACAATGATTGTACCACCAGGCTCCTTTGTTGTACTGAGCACAGTTACTCGAATCCAAGTCCTGGTTCTTGTAGTACGTAGAGAATTTCATTCCGTTCAGGAGGTTGTTGCCGTAAGTGCAGTAGGTCATTGAGTCGCCTAAAACAATAACAAGAACACTGCGGTACAAACAAACCAACAACTGGACACACTCGACAAGAACAATCCGTTGTTAACACGTTCACGTTGGGACGGGGTAACGGAATGGGGAGGGGGATTATTTTACAACCAATGGACAACGGGGAAACAAAACATAAAACTTCCTGTTGTTTTCAACGTCAAATAATTTAAATTTTCTACAAAAGTAAAACACAACGTGTTCCGTACTCCGTGCTCCGTCCTCAACGTGTTAACCACATTACTTAATCAATAATTTAACATTTAATAGCACGTTCACGTCACAAAGTGTGTTATGTGTTAAGTTTATTTGTTATCAACTCCTAATATTCGGTGTTGCCTAGTTTGTCTAGTGATGGGAGGGGGACATCATTTTAAAACAATTGGGTTGTGAATTATTTTCTATTAGTTTCTTTAATTTTTAAATATTCTTATAAGAGTTTGTAGAATAGAAGGAAAAAGGGCATGAAACTGACGTGACGTCATTGGATTTGTGGTATTTTATAAATGTTGATCCCTTAAACGATTAAAGAGACAAAAAGGACTATTTTATTTGTTAATTTCTCCTGGAATATTGCGACTTATTAAGGCATGTCTCACAACGTGGCCCTTTAAACTTATCACCAGATATCTCAGTCCGTTGGAATGTCGTAATTTGCGCTCTTCATGGCCCGTACGGCTGTAGTCGGCTACAATTAGGGAATACAATCCCGAAACATATTCACGATCCCGGGATTTCTGGATTTCGGGATTTGTAAGAGTCAATCCCGGGATTAGTTATATAGCATTTCAGCAGTTAGGTTTAATGTTTTTTTGCGTTACTCCATATAACAATTACATCCATAGAAGATCATATTTTCAAGAGCATAAAACTATATGATGTCAAAAATAATATTTTAAAAACAATTTATTATCAAATAACAAATCGGTCAATTATTTAGCAAATCAATAGAAATGTGAAAGAAGAAACAATGGTCTTTGCATTTCACTTTTATTTCCTAGCCGTTGCTATTTGTTTTCCATATAAGCGCCCTCTAAGAAAGCCCGAACTGATTCAACTCTGGTACTTGGGACGTTATCCTGTGCACAAAAACACAAAAATACAAACCAAAGTAAGTATTCCAGGATGTCCAATATTTGTGAAAACATAGCAGGAGACCAGTCACGTTATTTATGCTGTAGGACAAAAGTGACATTAGCTTACCGGCAGTTCCGCTGTAACCGCTAATTGTCAACTGGAATCCAGTACGGGAAGAGCCGACGATAAAGGTCTCGTAACGGGCGTACCCCTTCCTCCCGTCATACGCCTCCACCTCAACGTACTGCTCATGGTGTCCTCCCTTTGTGATCTGCAACGAATACAAGTCATTATGAATTCCATTTCTTCTGAATGTTGTCAGCAACAGACTGCTAACTTCCAAGCTAATTGATGACGTTGCAATGCAAACTGATCTACCTCATGGATGTGCTCCAGTCCAAGCCAGTGATTACCCGTTTTTGGACCGAATCCGGCACTGTATTCAGTGTAACTCCTGTAGAAGTCTACGTCTCCGTTAAATCTCTGTTGTATCACCTGAAATAGTGAAACAAATAGTTTTAACCTGTAAATTCATTTAATCCTTGACAAGGTTTTCTTGAGATTTTATCTATATTATACTTACTGTCCATTTTTGTCCAAATAATATCAGGTCACAATAAACGTCAAATGGTTCAGTGTTACTGGTTGGCTTGATGACATAAACACCGGATGTGTCTCCTAAAATATCTCCACAGTCTGAGGGCGGAGCTGGAATGAAGTCAACTTGGTTATTGTAAGCGTTCGGCTGGATTAACATTATTTGAAACTTTCAAATTGTCATGACTGCAGTGGCGTGACATTCATAGAAATTCTTTATGTAACTTATTTTACTTAATCTACCTTTGGAGAGAACTTACTTTGGCACTGAGGAGGTTCAGATGACAATGATTCATCGTAGCAGGAAATGTTGGCAGTTCCAATGAGCTCAAACGTTGCGTCGCAGGAATATTTAACATAAGATAAACTAGGAACTTGAATTCCCGTTCACTGGAATTGCAGGCAAAGTGCAGGGTTTCTAAGCTGAAAAAAGAAAGGGAAATGTTCGTAAAACTTCCATTGAGCTACAGTGCAAACATTTTTAGTGGACACCCTGTCACTGCTGCAGCTGGGAACCTCTGGCAGCCAATTTCCGTTTTGGCAGTAGATGACGAGTCCTCCTTGTAGGATATTTGGTGCAGGACAGTCGTACTTCAATATTTGGAATTCCTGGACAGTTTTTTATTTATTTATATATTAATTGTGTATGCCTTTCGGCTTTACAATCTACAGTATTATATTTCTAATACATTTCATTCCTATATACATTCCAAACTTAAAAACTAAACTTAAAATAAACTTAAAATCTTCTCGACTTTTACTACTTCCAAAAGTGCTTTCTGCTTCTTCTTCCTGGACAGTTAATCCTGCAACTGGGGCATCCTTGGAGCCAAGGATCGAGTAGCTGCCCTTTGCTGGTGCATCCGGAACAACGCAGGCGGTAGTTTCTGTCAAAAACATTAAGTGTTATTAAAAATGTAAAGAATTGGGTAATTGCCTGCACTAGGTAGTTAAATGAGATTTGCATGTTGAATAGTTTAACACGAGGCCAGAACAGATTCTCTGCAGGTGGTGGTCCTCGGAAGTTACTTACTGCGACACTGAGGAGGCTCTGTGGTCCATAATCCGTTATAACAGAGAGCTGTTCTATTCCCTAAGATCTCAAAAGTTGCGTCGCAGGAATAAATGGCTGTGAACCAATTAGGAACTTCTGTGCCGTGTACGAAAGGGCCACCCAAATCTGAGAGCTCATAGCTTCCATGCGCTGGATTTGTCGGCAAGGGACATGTTACCTTTCCTGGAAAATACAGAAATAAATTAGATTTAGTCACAACAAATTTGTAGTTTTCCTTTAAGGGCATTATCTAACTCTGGCATTTTGTAAATTGCGTGTCCCATCTGCCATCAATGCAAACAGCCGTGGAATGTGAAGATAATACGTAGTCAACGTCACAGTTGTACTGAATTACTGTTGAATTGGGTACAAGTGCTCCAGGATGTGTGTCAGCAGGGGCCCCCAGAACTGTGTAACGTCCGTTCCCTTGGAATTCTGGCAAAGTACAGCTTTTGCAAGTTAAATGAATTTTTCTGGATTAAAGTTATTTGCAGTGCAGCAACCCAGTAAACAATTTTGTGAAGTGCCCTATTTGGTGAAGTACGAGTCACTCGTACAATTTTATTCTAACGCTTTACAAGTTTTAAGCAACAACACAGAAACAAATTTTAGTTAAAATTTATTCCCTACCTGTCAAGATTTTGTGAAATAAAATCTGATGTATGTAGTATTAGCAAGTTCGTTAATAGTTCAAAAGTGGTACACAAAAGTCGCTTTTAGTTAAAATTCATTCTCTACCTGTCACAGATTTTGTGTTAGTGTTAGAATTTTTTCATAGTAATATTCTTTCTTTTTCCAACATCATTCATTAAGTATTTCTGTTTCTTTCACACATCGATATATTTTTGTTAAGTTCACTTTCATCTCATTTATTCCTAAGTGAGAGAGAAACAAGATGCGGTTAGACAAGTAAAATATATTTTTCACCGTTACACTTGTATACCTGTAAAGTATTTCGTTCAGGACAGTATGATTAAAGTATATGCTATCCTTTTTCAACAAATATTTCTTTAATGGTAATAGACATACGCTGTCTCCCTCAATCCCTGAATATAATGTATTTAACCGAAGATCTATCCAGCGTTGTTAAGACAGAGGTTTTAAACCTAACGCAGACCTGCCGATCGTAGATTTTTGAATCACCAGAACAATGTAAAAAACTAATATAACCAGAATTGTTAAAAATAAAAATATTCATTAAAAAAATCACGATCCGTACTAAAGATTACATCAATTTATTTCTTAATTTAAATATTTATATTTTGCAAACTCTAAAAAGTAGAATTTCATTAAGTTTTATACCCCTGAAGTGGAACAACTAGCGCCAGCTAGCAATAAGAAATGCTCGTCCTAGCTATTATCTCTGGTCCTAGCGTCCTGTCAGTTACTAAGTTTCTTTGTGTAATATTTTGATAGTTTTGTGAAATAATATATGTTCTTAATCAGTTTTAATACAGCATTAAAAAAACAATAATATAAAATCGTGTTCAAAGAAATGATAAGTTTCTTAAATTAAATGTTTGGTAAGTTATACATATATATTCAGTCGCCATTTTATGAAGCATCTTATATACGTTTCTTTATCTACATATATTTCAACATTTTTTATTCAGAAATTTGTTTTAATTTTTCTCTTATATTTCAGACACAAAATTAGACGGTACCCAAAAATTGTTGTAAGGAGAAATAAGAAGAACTTAATTACAAATCAAGATTTGATCTACTGATTTGATTTGATTACTGGTAAATAAAATGGTATCCTTACAAGATATTATTTATAAGAGTTATTACTATATAAATATGTAAAGTACATGTAATTTCATTTTTAGAAACTGTCTCCTAGATAAAACTAAAGCTAAAGTTCAAGCCTAGTGTATATTCAAGTATATAGAATAGTTAGTGTATGATTATTTAATGTTTAACAATGTAGACTAATGTTATATTAACAATTGATCAAAAAAAATGCTGTAAATAAATTAAATTTAATAAAATATTAATAAAATTCTTACATAAAGTTATTGTTTTTTTTCATTATAAATTTGTTTTCTAATAAAAATCGATTTTATGTTTGAAAATAAATACTCTGTTTAAACTCCAGCAGGCCAATGACCAATCACAGCAGGGCATAAATTATAATTTATAACTCCAGTCATAAATCATAAACCGACTCCGCTTTTAATTCAGCAGTGAACCGTCGTTGCAATGTCTGTAGCTCATAAATAGGGCCTTTCCTATGAACGACTGAGTAGAAAACGAACACGTTCCAGACAAAAAACTCATGATATGTAATAGAAATTAAGTAGAATTTACTCCAAAATGTTTACTGGGAAGAAGTTTAATTTATTTCGATTCTCGATGCTTGTCAATTAACCAATTAAAGTCTGGTGCAATTAATCAATTTGGAAGCACAAAATACTACTGGAACAAGTTGTTAATGAAATAATAAATAGAGTGAGAGTTTTATCTCACTTCATGATACTTACGAATAAGACTGAGGAAGAGAGCCGGAGTCATGTCGGTCGTTGCAAGAAACTGAAAAAGAAAATGCAACTTGTACACACAGAAGTAGAATACAACGACTAGAGACAGGGCTATAAGATTTCTTTGTGTAAGAACAGAATATTTAACATTTTAAAACTAATAAACTAAAATAAATAAAATTGATATCAAATAAACGTAATAATCAATGTAATTGTGACATTTAATTAATTTTAAACAAAAAACAATTATGAAGTTAAACAATTAAAAGTTTAGCTTTCGAAACAATTAGAAAGGTAACGTTTAAGCACATTTAGCATTGACCCTTCTAAATTGAACTTTAGTTAGAATCAGTCCCTTTTGAATAAAGAAACAATTAGTAATGTTATGTTAGGTTTTTAAGGTTATGTATGTTACAATCCACATGTTAAGGACCTTTATCATGATATAGCTTAGTAAGCACATAGATTAGAGATATACTTAGAATTACAATATAATACCCCGCACATCTCCTGTAATGAATAAAACCATTGTACACCGATTAAGCCATGTTCTTAACTCACTCAGTGCTAGCGAATATAGTTCCTGATAGTTAGGCCATTACTGAATATCGAATTCGGATAAAAGCATACAACAACGAAGAATTACAAAGAACAAGCAAACTAGTATTACGGACGTAGAATTAATAATTAATAATAATAATTAACCAGCATGAAAGTAACTCCATTTAAACTAAGAACTAAAAAGTGTAATTTTGAATTAAACTAAATAAACGCTCTTTTAATAAATTTATATTTTTTTTGTTAACTCCATTTCCAGAAATCTTTTTTTTTTCGAAAATAAAAGAAAAAGAGTTTTGGAGTTTTCCAACTCTTAATTTGGAAAAAGAACTTACGTGAAAACAAATTGAACAGTAATTCAAGAAAGAAAAAGAATTCTTCTATGCAGCAAAGCAAAGATTTTTCCAACTGTAAGTCATTTGATTTTGTTTACTCTGACACCACCCATCACGAAAATTTAAAATCCATGTTTATAAATCTTTCCATCTAAACAATTATCAAAATGTCAACATCACAATCCAATTCACTAACGAAGTGTACGAAATAATCTTTATTAACCAAAAGTTACAGTAATTAATCAAAATGGAGCCACTAGATATTTGTCTAAATCAAACGTAGAAATGTGACGGAAAAAATGCTCTGACGAATTTTATAGATGATTGTGAAATAATCATAGACAAGTTTGCCATATTTCCCGGCGAAGATGAAGATCCAGCAGAAGCTATTATTAATAACGCTCTATTGCTCTCAGCTATAAAAACCAAGATTGTTTGAGACGCAGCAACATTAATAAACAATATTTATACATGGGATAAAGTTAAAACTATTTTAATGAAGAGTTATTTTAAAAACCACATCAATGTCTCGAACACACTTCACAATTTCACATCTATTAATTTGAGATCACTTGACAATCATCACGATCACGTGTTAGTAGAAACGATCACAAACGAGCTAGACTATCCACAAGATATAAATTGAGATGCCAAAACCTTTACTCAATGGATGATCTCCTAGAATTATTAATAGAAGATAAGACGAACCAGAAATCCATACTAATGAGGAATATAAGCACACACATCAAAATTCCTTTTACCCTTCATTCAATCCGCCAATGCAAAATAATTTAGCACAAAATAGAAATTTTAATCAAAATCCAACTATGAGAACTCCTCTAAATCAACCAATTAACACATGGCAACAGCCTATGGAAACTAACTGTAAGACGGAAACCGATTATGAATATGAAGAACCCGAAAACAATTGCATGACAAACTATGAAATGGATAACTATGCACAGGATGATTACCCTGACCATACTAAAACCACCAATGGACGCGTTCAGCTTAAAAAGAGACGCTTTCTAATTAAAGCAGAAAAACAATGAAATCAAGAGTTTTATGAGAGATGCTAATATCATAAATCTTTACTTTACAACCCCTGCAAAACGCACGATGCAAAAGTGTACAATACGACGGCTTTATTTTGCACGCTTTTCTAACAGGATTAAAGAACCCCATTCGTACCATGATGCCCAAAACACTTGAAGAAGCGCTAACATTTTTAAACAGTTCAACAGAAATTCAGGATATTGAAATAGATAAAAATAAATTTGTTAAAGAACTACGATTAATAAAAAACAAATCAAGAAAGACGTAATTGTTGAAACAGATATAAAACTAGAAATCGAACCACAAAATCAAAACACTTTAGAAGAAGTTCTGGATACAGAAGAAAACGAAAAAGATGTTTAAAAGTTTAATAAAATAAAAATCAATCAAAATTCAATTGTTGAAGTAAAAGTCAAACAAGACGCAGAAGATCAGAACATCTTGCATGTGTACATCAAAGTAGAAAATCAGCAAAATGTGAAACAAGAAACAGAGAATTAAAATACACAACATTCTGAAATACCGAATCAACAAAATGTTAAGCAACAATCAAAAAATCCAAACTTTCAAGATTTTAAAGTAGAAAATCAACAAAAAATCGAACAACTAGCAGAAAAACAAAATATGCAAGAACTTGAAATAATGAAACAACAAAACATCAACCAAGAAGAACCGGAAAAACAAATTATGCAATACTGTGCAATGCAAGAAAAAGCAGAAAATAAGAAAAATTAAAATTTTAAAATAAAGTGCATACCGAAAAACAAGAATATCCAGAAAAAGAGGCTTAATTCAAGGGCAGAAGATAAGAAATTCGGCACAACTATGCAACTACATGGAACAAAACAAAATAAAAATAATAACTGGATAGATGAACATATGACGAAATATCATAACGAATAAAAATAACAAAACATAGCTGAACTTAACTTTGAAGAACTTCCTGTTAACATAACCCAGACAAGAAAAGAAATCTTTCAAAAATACTCCCCGAAAAGAAATAAAACCCTAGAATGGACAACCACCTTAATGAAGAAAATTGTACGAACTATTAAAATAATTATACAGAACAAACATTTAAATAAATTACTACAAATATTACAATACGCAATACATTTACAAAGCACTGTTTGTTGTGAACAAAAATAAAAAATGATGAAACGAATTGAGAATCAGAAACAACCACCTTAATACAGTAAAAACCTAAAAACATACAAATTAAGCGACATCAAATAATAACTATTTCGGTACAAACACCAACGCAGTTAAAATTATTCAAATTAATGAAAAAGAACTAATTATTTAAATTGAAATAAAGAAACACGACCTATTAATATCTCCGTTAACAAAACTACATTTAAAAACAAAAATCATTAAACCCATTGTAATAATAACACAAATTAAATGTACAATAATTTAAAAGATAAACACCATCGGCAAATATAAAAATGAGCATAAAATAAAAAATGATGTAGCATAAGTATCAGCCATCAAGAAACAAACGCAACGCACAAGTTAATTTACGAAAGACATACTCGTGTAATCTAAGAAATACGTGACACATGTAAGCAGTGCAAATACAAAGATTAAGGCCGCTAAATAACACGAAAACAACTGTGAGATCTTATCATAAACATGACCTTGACCTTGACCTTGCCAAGTCATGAAATGTGTTATTATAAGATGTAATGAAAGCCCATACTCCAGTACAAAAGATAACGCTACATTACAAACTAAGTCAGCATTTCTTAATGGGCTTGTGTCCTATGTCTTAATTTCTATAAAAGTGTACCACATATTGATAAAGTGGGCTATTAGGAGATATTAACAATGAAAAAAGTCATTTTGTCTCTTTAATTATTAAAGGGATTCAACGTTGTACACATTTCAAATGCATGTGACATCACAACCTTACAGCTCGTAAATCTCTGCTATATGTATTTATATATCAAAATATCAAATATTATTTACAGCTATTTCAAGGAATAATAAAATTTCAATATAATATAAAGAGATTCAACGTTGTACACATTTCAAATGCATGTGACATCACAACCTTACAGCTCGTAAATCTCTGCTATATGTATTTATTTATCAAAATATCAAATATTATTTACAGCTATTTCAAGGAATAATAAAATTTCAATATTATGTCTGCCTTAGCAGGGTTAAATAAAATAGAAACTTATTATTCATTGACTTGACTTGATTATTTCGACTACCAACAGCTACAAAACATTACCACAGCACTGACCTACTCAACAAATAACTGACGTTTAAATGCATTTCACGTCATACAAATACGGCCGACCATTTTTGGCGCTAAAACTACAATTCAAACTTTTAATTGCTATATCTCCGTCAACATTTAAATATTTAATAAAATAGACACGCCAATACACATTTATTAACATCAATTGAAAAATCGACCACTAAGAAATGAGGACACAAGCCCATTCAACATTGAAAAACACAATAATGTTATGTGCATAAAGTTAAAGTAATAAATTCAGATATTGCCAGTAATTGTCATTATTAAAGCTACTGTTAAAAATCTAATGCAGAACAAGAAGACACATACTATGAATACTAAAGAAAAACAAGGCAATACCAGAATAAAAACAAAGAACCCTTATTTAGTAATAGAAGTATCAAAGTAATAATCAGATTCAGCAAGTAACGAAGTATCAGACACCCGTATAACAAAAATAAAAAGTACAAAAATTAAGAAAGTAAAACCAATTACATGTAAATAAATTAGTAAGAACTAAAATTAAAAAACAAGTATTCAACTGAAAACGAATCTGATAAAAAGAAATAATGAATGTTCTTTTCGAACGCATTGCATAACCTGTCGATAAATTTAATTCAACCCCTCATATTAGTACTAAACTAACACCATATCAAGTTCTAACAGAACACCTGGAACACAGGAATATTATAAGCAAATTATTCCCTCACTATGCAAGAAATGATGCACAACAACGAGCAAATCCTTAACACTTTGTGTAAAAATAAGGAAAAGATTATTGAAAAACGAAATGAAACAAGGAAACCAATACAATATAAAATTAATGAATTAGTATATATTAAAAAACAGCAAAAATTATTAAACATAATAAATATTCATTTAAAAATGTAAAAACTAAGAAAACTACAATCGCTCACATAAATGAATTAACATCTGCAAAAACATCTGTTAGAGATCCTGCTGTGTCATCCTTAGAGTAACACAAGGATTAAACATCGACAAATGTTCCATCAGGATTAGGTTAATCCTCTAAACAGAATCCTGGGGCCCAATTCCTGAGTTCAATCGAATCGTAAACTCTTCTTCTTTCCGTAAAAATCACTCGATTTACTCAAAAGTGCTATAGTTAACTTAAAATTGTTCTATTACTTTTTATTGCGCTTTATATTAATTTAATAAAAATGACATCTCTAGAAGTATGGCTTTAAATATTTTAGCTATGCTTGAAGAATCGGAGTTAAATTATAAGGAAAATGAAAAACAGTTAAGAAAATACAACCATTAGAATCAGAAACTAGACGTAGCCAAAACACTTAATTAATAGATCTTATTTATAATAGAATATACTGTTTATTTATTAATAAAATTAGAAACAGTATATTGTGTTTATTCCTAAATATACTTATTAAAATAAGTGCTGTTTTTTTTAATCTATCGTAATTTAACAAATATAATGTATTCTAATATTCTATTAATGCATATACTTTTTAAAATCCAATTGTTAAATGATTAAAAGTTCTATAAAATTAATAAATAGGAGAATATATAAATTATTATGCAAACTCTGTATTCAATATTAAATTTGTACTCTAGTAAGATAATAGTAAGAAATAATAGTTTAACCAGATAATGATATCCAACTTACAAAAAATATTTAAATTAATTTAAATTTCCCGCATTTTGCTGGTCTACAAAACGTTCTACACAATATATTCAATCGAATGGAGAATGTTAGTTTCGATCGTATTCAGGAATAGGGCCCCCGGCATGTACCCTATGAGATGTAACAATTGAAGTAAACTCTATTTATTAATGAACGGGATATATTACGCAAATCAGTTCTATGTCGAGATAGAGATCTTTATTAAAATCATGAACTAGGATAACTCCTGGATACTACACTTGACGAAATACTCCGCAAAATGGACCACATAATTCTACCACAAAACATCCCAACTAAGTCTAAGAAGTCACCAACTTTGTTGGAAGTATATTTAAAGCACTAACAGGTAATCTAGATGCACAAGACAATCAAACATTTGAAGAAGCCATTAAATCGTTACAAGACAATCAAAACAATATTGCTGAAATTTCAGAAAAGAAAATAAACTTAATTACACAAAATTTAGATGAATTAACTAATGAAAACACTTTCCACCAGGTAACAACGGTACACAACGTGTATCCACAATTAATAGACTTTGCAAATATTCTTCTACATCTTATTAACAATTTAGAAAATGCATCAATAATCCAAATAGACCAACTTCAACACGAAGTAAAACAAATAGAGGACGTAATAACGAAAAACCCACAAACCCTTTATAACTATGAAAAAAATATTTCTGTATCTGCATACTAAAATCAGTTTTATATAAAACATCCCTCTGATAAACCCTAAAACTTTTACCTATTATCATTTATACGCCCTGCCTGTACCCAGTCAGATAAACTTTCAAATGATTTTACCTCAGGAACCACTAATTCTAATCAATGAAAATCAATATATACTACATGAACAACCATGTGGTGAAGTTTTTGAAGAAAACTACCCGAGAACCCCTATTATTATTGGAATACAACCCTGCAAAACTCAGAAACGAAGTGAAAAATTGTGAACCAGTATGCACTACCCTGACATATCCTAATATACAACCTATAAAAGATACCCCTATAAAACAACAGGAAAACTCCAATGTGAAGAAGAAACCCTGCAAACAACCCTAGAAGGAACACACACCATAACTCTCAAAACCAATAATATCACCCCTATTATGGCATATATTAATTATAATAATTAACCAGCATGAAAGTAACTCCATTTAAACTAACAACTAAAAAGTGTAATTTTGAATTAAACTAAATAAACGAATGTATAATGTTCAATTAACTTGTTTATTGCTACACGAATGATGAGACATTTATTGGTGGATTATTAAAATCATAAAATGACGAATATTACCAAGTTTTGTTTAAGTAAAATGTTACCTAAATTTAAGCTAATATAGACATTTTTTGTTTGCGAGAATTAATTAAATAACTTTTATTTCTAAATTGTGTATTACGGGTTATTCTTCTTCTTCTTTTTGGTTATTTATTAAACTTTAAATTGCGCTGAAGAAATATAATTCATAGATTTACTAGTGTTTAAGAATATCGATTGTAAAAATAAAAACAAAAATTAGAACTTACCTGACTGCAGCCCTAATTTGCACCACACTAATATTATAAAAATTTTCAACATTTTGGTTTTTCTGTGTTAGATTATTTTGTGTTTCACTTTATCGCGTTCACTTGCATTGTCGTTAGGCCAGTTGGTCCAGGCATCTTATAGTCGAATTGACGGATGATAATGGTTCAAACTACCAAAAATTCGCGTAAACAAGGTGAGAGGTCACGCGGATGACGTCAGAGTGATAAGAACGGGATATTTGTTAGCATAAAAATCCGAAATTAAGAAATAAATGATTAAAAATTGAGCACGTGTTAACAGAATTGAGATCATCACCGAATCACGTGATCAGTGGACTGTCCCGTTTGTTGTCAACGACGCACCAGTTTCTCTGAAGGGTGCCCAAAATTAATATTTCCCTATTTTATTCTCTAAAATATATCAGCTTTATTTTGTAATCCGTAGAACCACTTTAATTGTTATTATCTCACTTCACAGTTAACCCTGCGTGTGTTCACTGGGTCTTTTAAGGAACTGTTGAAATTACAAACTCCTATTTCTCTATCATGAGTACAGAGGGCGCTTCACCTATGCCCCCTAAAAAATCTAGGTAGTGGTAGGGACTTAAGGTTCCAGTGGCGTCTGGGTCTGGCAATTTACCGGCAAAGGCGAGCCAGTGACAAACTTCCGTTTGTCCAGACCTAAAAGGGTCAGTGTAAAAACAACGTTAGTATTTTCCAATGTTAGTAAATGCACTTTTCTTTGCTTTCCTCGTTGTTTTACAGTTTTTTCAAGGTTAAAATAAATGTTTTATGGAATTTAATGTATTATTTCTTAGATTATATATATAGATTCTTTTAATTAGTTCTTCTTTTTACTAAAATAAGTTTTTGAAGATGGGTGACCAGTCAACGGGTAAACTAGAAAAGCAAAAACGATGTTCTCTTTGATTATAAAAAAAATTCTCTTTTTAACAGTAATTATTATTAACTAATATTAATTATTATTTCATAACTTTTGTATTTTCAACAATAGAAACTTATTTTGTGCCGAATAATCACCGTTCCGTTTATTACGACATGCCTGAATCCGTAATATATTCCCCACTTTCAGGTGCTCAAATAATTCAACTTTTTAGAGCCCAAACCAAAGACACTACTTTCTTTCGAAAGCTTATAGTCTAAGGTAAAAAGGTCTAAAACCGTTTTTCTTAATATTTGTTTGTTATAAAGTTACGATTTTTTTAACAATATTCCGTTTTTTACTATTTGTTAATGGGCTAGTGTCCTATGTCTTAATTTCTATAAAAGTGTGCTATCTATTGATAAAGTGGGTGGTATCTACTTACAAATAATTGGACATTTGAGGTTCTAGTAACCCACTTTACCAATATGTAAGACACTTTTATAGAAATTAAGACATAGGACACAAGCCTATTCAAAAATTCGACAGTTGAAGAAAATATACAAAGCCGTGAAAAAGACTTGGAAGCTTACATTTCCAACGACTGCCTCTCGGAGTCATCATCCATTCCCAGTAAACATTTTGGAGTAAATTCTACTTAATTTCTATTACGTATCATGAATTTTTTGTCTGGAACGTGTTCGTTTTCTATTCAGTCGTTCAAAGGAAAGGTCCTTTTTATGAGCTACAGACATTGCAACGACGGTTCACTGCTGAATTAAAAGCGGAGTAGGTTTATGATTTATGACCGGATAATAAAAATATACCCATGTGGGAAAGAAACAGAAATACTTAATGAATGATGTTGGAAAAAGAAAGAATAGTATTATGAAAAACTAACACAAAATCTGTGACAGGTAGAGAACTTGTAAAGCGTTAGAATAGAATTGTACGAGTGACTCGAACTTCACCAAATAGGACACTTCACCAAATTGTTTACTGGGTTATTTTGATGTAAATCAAAAGAAGAAATCTCATCTTAAGAAATAATTCGTAGGCACAATAATCTAACAGTTAAATCGCAAAGAAGAAGAACTAAAAGATTGCATTACTAAAAATTGATTAAATAAAAATAATTATTTATTAAAGTTTTTAAAATTGGCGCCAAAATATTTAAAATACATTCGCGGTTTTTTTATTTTTACATACATTTTATATTTCTAGTCAATTTATATTTTTATAGTCGTGTTTTTTTTTATAATTTATTTATTTATATATTTAAATACAATATATTTATTATTCGTATATTTATAATATTTATTTTATAGAGGAAGGGAGAGCGAGAGAGAGAGAGATTATGAAATTAATTTGTAAAAGATTTTCATTTTCTTCTGATCAGCATCCGCGCTGTTCTAAGTGCGACCCTGCCAAAGTTGTAAACCCAGCACATTGTCCTCCCGTTATCATCCACACCCGTATCTTTGTACACACTGTTTAAATTGCTGCAAGTAAAATACAACGTTAGAATAGTACCAACACAAAAACACAGGGTGAACATAAATGGATCAGGGTTACCAACTGACAACAACTGAATGTTGCCATGAACTCTGCACTGAAATATATTTTAGTCAATTCACTGAAAATCATAAATTACAAAAATCTAAATCCGCATCAAATCGATGGGAGTTTCATTGGGTTGCTGCATATTTTTATTTCATCTAATAAAACTGCTTTTAATCATTCGATGAACAAAAAAACGTAAATTTATGTCAAACGAATATATTTCTTAATGTAATCTAATATAACATTAACGTAAAAAAGTTAACCTAAATATAGGACGTGTATTAGAAAGACTTTACACTTTGAGAAAATAATCAATAATGTTGGCCACGCAATTAGTAGAGTGCAGGCAATTTAATCAATGTAACGGTCATGTCACGGTAATCGAGAAACCGTTACACTCGAATGACATTTAATGGTTTTTAATAAGTTGATGGATTATTTAAGTAAATTACAAAAATAAAACAAAAAGTGACTCAGACTTAATGCAATGAATATTTCAAATTAAAATTATTTATTGTTCACGGTCTTTGTGCATTTACTTTATTTAATTAAAGTAGTCGTTGACTGTTGGACACCCTGTACTGTTTAATCACTAATAGCTATTAGTTTGCACTGAAAAAAATTGATGTAAAAAACAACAAAAATAATAGAAGTAAAAGATTGTATATAACTTGGACTTTTGGACGAAGTGTGGTGGTGTATGTTTGGTTGCAGATTGTTTAGGGGCAAGAATTTTAGTTGATGTATTTGTAAATAAGATGTAGAGTGTAAGGGAGACTTTAAACGACTATTTTAATTGTTTATATCTTCAATAACATTGCGACTATTTAAAACAAATCACATTTGAGATCCTGATAGTTAACTTTATCATGTATATGTAATATACATTTCTAGAATTTGAGAATGTAGTGTGTCAACGGGGGTATCACCAACCAATCTTGAACAAATTTATAGTGGACTATAGCAGATTAAATGGAGTCTAAGATAAATTCTCACTGGATAGAATGGTCCGTTGCTTAGTTATATTATATTTAGTTGGTTATTTCCCGTTGTTCTATTGAGCAAGTGAAATGCATTTTATTTACTAGATTTAAATTAAGCGGGTTAAGAAATACTGTATTCCACAAACTAGTAATACTAAATACTAATTATTGTAATACTAAAAACTCATTAATAATATAAATTAATTTAATTACAATTTTAAATTACATCAAATCATAACATACTAGTTTATATTGTATGTCTAATCAATACAGCAACTATATTAAATTGTTTAAACTAAAGAGAAGTATTTATTTTATTATTAATAAATGTTGTATTAATAACAATATATATTATAATCAAATAATATAAGTAATTAATTAATAAATTAATACAATTAACATTATAGAAGTTTTGAAGAGTCTGGTTTATATTGTGTCCAGGATGACTGGACTGTTTGACAGTATTAGTTATGGGTTCATTATTATAATTTATTGTTAGTAAATAAAAATGTTTAACTTATATTTTATATTATTTATATTCTCAGTTAATTTATTAGGATTTACAATTAGTGATAATGTAGATATAGATCCAAATGGTTATATAGCTGATTGTCCGTGTATGGGTAAGTTGTCGGTGAATTAAAAGTTAGGTTATATTAAGCTAAAAAACACGATATTTAATAAATTAAATTCCTGGTCGTTTCGGAAATCAAGCAGATCATTTTTTAGGGTCTCTTGGTTTCGCTTATAATTTAAACAGAACCCTAATCCTTCTACCAAGGGTAAAATATCGTTTCGGCGAACAAAAGTCAACTCAAATTCCGTTTGACACGTATATTATTTGGGGCACCTCAGGGGGGACTGTGACATTATTGATTTCTTCAAAAGGTGTATGAAGGGGGCTCTCGGAGAATGAAATAATCATTGTTAAAGAAAACTGCACATCTTCACATGTTCTGGTGAGTACCAACATTAAATTAAGGTTAAGTGAGGTTACATTTACATTTACATTTTCTGAAGTTAATAAAACACTTTATTTTTATGTAAAGTTACATAATTAATACATACAATACATTACATTACATACAGTAAATGATTCTAAGGTAGTTCGCCAGTAAAACCACTTACAATTTAAATTTGACGTTAATATAAGTGTCCTTAATGTTTTGACCAGCTGTCAAGCGCTATATTTAGTGAGATTTAAGGTGAGTTTAAGGTGAGATTAGGTTTAAAGTTGATTTTTGTAAACAGGAAGAATAACGTACTGAAGGAGAGATTGAGAATGGCGAAGAGCTTATCAACCAATGACAACTTTAAAAAGAAGCTGGAGATTTTAACTCCTGAGGGCGCCCTATTTCTTCAGTCACAATTAAGATTAGCAGGTAAAGGTAGACAGGGCCGAAGCAGGCTCCTTAAGCCTATAGACACTTCGCCAAAATGTTTGTCTTGCCATCAAGATCAACATTAAATAATTTGCTTAAAAAATTGCCGTTTAAAACAGGGGCCCTGGGGCCCTATTCCTGAATTTTGCGAGCGATGTTTGCAATCGAACAGATTCGATCGAAACGAGTGAAGTAAGATTCGATCACAATTGAAAACACTATTCTTGAATGTGATCGAAACTTATATTCTCCATTCGATTGTGTAGAATTTGTATTCGATTGTGTAGAACGTTTTGAATTTTAGTAAATGCGGGAAGTCCATATTTATTTATAATATTTAAAATTATTTTAGTGCATTTCAGCAAAGATAATACATTTCAGTTCATTTCTACAAGTACAGCAAATAATTAAGGTACAGTAAGTAAATATATTAAAATTATTTTAGTTCATTTTGCTTTTATTCATTTTGCTTAGTTTATTTTAGTGCAGCAAGTAAGGAAGTAACAGTAAGTAAATATATTAAATGTATATAAACATTAAATTAAACACTATTGAATTTTATTATTATTAGCACGTGTGAGTATGTGAATAATGTATACTTGCTTGTAGTAATATGTAGATGTAAGTATAATAACCATTTTAGATAAAAAATGGGTCAAGTTATTCAAAAACATTCAAGAAGGAGCAACGTGTCCGAAACACAAAAAGAATATTTAATGGGCTGTATGAAAGAGAATGAAGATTTGGTGAAAGGAAAATTCACCAATGTAATCACAAAGCAGCGGCTGCAAGAAATGTGGGAAGGTGTAGCAGAAGGACTAAATAAAATTTCGGGTTCACATAAAAGTGCAGACGAGTGGAAAAAAGTATTTTCAATTTTTGCTAATTTTGACAATTTTCACGTTATATTTTAGTGAATATTCACAATCTTTACTTTTAGTGTTGGAGTGACATGAAACATTCCGCTAAAAGGAAAGCTGCTCTTCCACGAAGTTATCCTCGTCTGAGGAGAAAATTGTTTCGTTTGTGGGGGATACTGTAATGACAGGGATAAAGAATGTGCCGACAAGTGAACCAAAATTTATATGTGATGAACATACATACTAAACACATTTCTGCGTGGTTATTAATGCAATCAATACATTACAGGATATAGATTTTGAAAATTACGAGGAAATTGAATATCTGCGAGATGAAGATAAACAATTTAATGATAACGGTAAAAAAATATTTCATTCAGAAAGTGGTAAATTTTTAATTATTTAAATAAATCAATATTCTATATGCTTTATACAATTTATATTTACAGAGGACCAACAAATTGCAACAAATAAAAGACTACGAAAGAATATTGATTTTGATTCAGAAGCTGGTAAATATTTAATTATTATTAATAAATTAATAATATTATAAATAATAACTATAAAATAACTCTATACAATTCATATTTACAGATCAAACACCTAACCGAAAACCTGCAAAAAGGCGACTGGTTGAAATAGAAAAAAAATCAGCGTTAATTGACGACTTATTACAAAAAAAAAATATATTTCAAGGGAGAAATATCAAGGAGAAAAATTAAAAATATTGAAAAATGGACAAAAAATGCAAGTGGATGCAATAAATCTGCAGACTGCTGCTATTAACAATCAGACTGCAGCCATACTGAATCAGACTGAAGTTTTCAACAAATTATTGGAAAGTTATTATTTTATAAAATTAAATTTTCTTTTTTGTACTTTTTCTTTTAATAAGCCTTCTTCTTGTATATTACAAATTAAACATAGTGTTTTTTCATAAACATATATATATTCTCTTATTATAAATTTATATATGATATTGATAATATATGAATATTCACATATTCTCTTATAAATAAAATCTATTAATTAGAGTTTTCTGACAACGCCTAGCTTCTGCTAAAAGAGCATTATTGATACTTGTTACAGTTGATTCACCCATTATATTTAGCACCTCATGTTGATTCATATATAGCCCTTCCATGGGATCATCGTCTGACGGCACCGGCACATCTTCTATATTATTGTCCATACATATGTTATGCAAAATGCAAAAGGTGCTTATTATTTTTGCAGCTGTTAATGGATAATAATGCAGTGTGCGGTGTTTCAAGCAGCATCTAATGCGCATTTTTAATATGCCGTTAACCTGCTCGATTATGCTACGCGTAGAACTATGTTTAGCATTGTAACGAGCCTCAGGAGAATCTGGATCTGCATTTGAGAGCGGCGTCATCATCCATGGTCGTAGTGCATATCCAGAATCACATATAAATAAAGTTATTTATTACACTAATTCCTTATTATTAGTAATTATTGTAATAGATCAGATCGGTTCTTATTTCATTTTTCTATAGTGTTCGGAAATTGAATATGTTGACTTCAGTAATGCTCCGGCTAACAGAAGGCTGACTCATGGAGATATACTTATTCTCACCCATATCTTGCTGGTGGCTTCCAGCACCAAAGAAGCGGAGTGCCGCTAGTATCTTAAATAGAATAATCATGATCAATAAAGAAAACTTTGACTAAAATTAGCAGTTAAATTAAAATATATTTTACTTTTATTTCAGGATCTAAGGAAGAAGACCTTGTTTTAGGTTTCATGAAAGGTATCAATTTCTCGTTCAAATCCTTTACTAAATCTTTAGAAAGACGAAACAGCCTGATAAATTTCTTATCACTCATTTCGAAAGCATCTTCATATTGGTTGTACTTTCTCAGCTGAATTTCATTTTCCATATAATTTAACACCGCTGCTTCTAAAGCTAAATTATTTAAAGCCATACTTCTTAGAGATGTCATTTTTATTAAATTAATATAAAGCGCAATAAAAAGTAATAGAACAATTTTAAGTTAACTTTTCAGAAATAGCACTTTTGAGTAAATCGAGTGATTATTACGGAAAGAAGAAGAGTTTACGAATCGATTGAACTCAGGAATAGCGCCCTAGGTTTATCTAAATATTCTTTATATCGAAATGTGTATTTTTACAAATATTACTAATACAAATTATTATTTGCAGGTATAAATGATTTCCTGGTTAATTATTTGAAGAATGTAGTTAAAGCATTGCCACTTCAAAACAGAGCGTGTTCCTTTCTATTTGATAAAAAGTTTTTAATGCCAGGTAACAACTGCAACTTATTTATCAACTTATGCGAGAACTTATTTGGTAATAACTTAATTTTTGTTTTAAGGTTTAAAGTATCATGCGAGTATATCCGGTTTTCAAGATTTATCAGATGGTATTGCTTCTTCGCGATTTTGTGACCATGCTTCGGTGTTTATGGTAACTGGACTATGAAGCTGAAAAATTCCATTTTCTTACTACTGTTGTGAGACCAGTACCAAAACCCCTGATCTGGTCAGAATCAATAAGGGAGGGTTTAGGGTTTTCACTTTCGAAAAATCCAATTTTTTTTTGTCTTATCTTATTGTTTAACATTTCAAGAATATGTCCTTAAAATTTTAAGCCGGTCTAACCAATATTCTTGAAGTTATTGTCTCATTAATCCGGTATGTTACATCGTATACAGTTTATTCATTGCTATAGTCCTGACGTCCCGATTCATTTCAAACTTCGTACACATTTTCTACATATAAAATACCTCCCCCCACGTTTAGATAAAACATTTTTTTTACATTAAGGGTGTTTCCCACCCACAAAATGGCGGAATTTTTCGTGGAAAATAACAGTTCACACTTTAAATGACCGCCAACAATTTTTAAATGAAAAACAAAATTATCAGAGAAAGTTGGGGGGAAGATTTGATTATAATTTAACTAAATTTTAATGGTTTTTCATTATCAAATAATTTTCGGCTGAGTTATAGTGAACACCGCAAATTGTCTTTTTCCCAAGACCTTCTGGAGGAAGCTTTGTTACCGGCTTATGCTTTAATATTGCTGCGTAATAAAATTATGCAACATAGTCAGAAGTCTGCTCAATTATGTACAAAGGTTCGATTAAAATTGCTCAATCTATACTTAAGAGCTGAAACCCTAAACCCTCCCTTAAAGAAGTTGTGAAGAGCATTGTATCGACGGGTCCAGAACCGGAAATACTTGTTTGTGACCAAGGGTCTACAAATATTGCCACAATTAAATACATTAAGGCCCGGTTTTATGGTTCGTCTTATTACCGAACTAAATAGCTAACCCCCGAATTTAACGAAAAATGTGTTTTATCATCAAGGATTAACGCTAACTCGGAACTAAAATCGCGGAGTAACAAATTCCGTCATAAATCAGGTTTAAATATGATAACCCGCAATAAGTGTGCAACAGAGATAAAATATCATGCTATCTCAGTCAGTTTAGCATATTTGTATGTTTTATTATGCTTATTGTATTCTCAAAACATGTCAAAATCACTAAGTAATAATTATTTTACCACTTTTAATTAATAAATCGGAGATATTGAGGGTTAAAGTTGAAATTTCAAAATTAATTGACAGATTTTTTGCTTAATACTGGCTTATTTAGATTCAAACCAAATCACTTAGTTAGGATTCGTACCATATGGTTTAAAAATTTATATACTGGCAATATTTAAAAAAAATTCCAAATTTTGAAAAAAAGTTGGTCGAATAACGCATGAATTGAAAATTTTTTTTTATTTTGATAAAAAAAATATATTTTCTTAGTCAGTTTGTGCGAAAAATTAATTGTTATTATTTGTAAAATTAATATAGGACGAGTTTATTTATTATTTAAATTTAAAAATGGGATTAGGGATTAATTTTACATTTTAAAACATAGCATAGATACCCTTAATAATCTTAATAAACTGTTCTTTAATTTTTCTCTTGTTCTACAAAAGTGTTTTGCTGCTAATTTCCCAGAATCATTTTTCACAGCCATATACGAGAATTTAAGTTCAAGGTTTTCCTTATACCTCTGAAAGAGGCTTCTTCTAATATTTATTTTCCTTTATTTATATAAAATACTTGCAATAATATTAGACAATTCGTTTAATACTTTAATTCTAGAAGTGACTACATCCGCTTTTGTGTTTAAAACACTTTCTTTAAAATTTTCCACCACATCACTTAGGCCTTGGCAATCCTCAATAGAAAAATTAACTTTGCCTTAGAATGATGGGTTAAGTCTCTACTAGAATGATGGTTTAAGTCTCTATTAGAATGATAGGTTAAGTCTCTACTAGAATGATGGTTTAAGTCTCTACTAGAATGATGGTTTAAGACTCTACTAGAATGATGGTTTAAGTCTATACTAGAATGATGGTCTAAGACTCCACTAGAATGATGGATTAAGTCTCTACTAACTAACTCCAGGTTTCATAATCCCGGTAAATAGAAAACCATAAAACCGGCACTTAATGTATCACAATTATTACGTAAGTTTACGTTTTGTGAAATATTATCCAACAATCGATGACGAAGACTCGTCTGTAACTAGGGGTCTACCATTGTTGCACCAATTGTTGACAAAAGCGATGCTCAAATGCATTAAACAACGGAAACAGAGCGACATGCCTAGAGGAATCTACCCAGTGTACACTTTAGCTTTACTTCCGGAATCCAGAATCCATGTGAAAATTGTAAATAAGAAGTGAAATCGAAGTCCACAACGTCCCAGAATAAGAAGAAGAAGAAGAAGACGCCGGGCTAAAAATGAATTGTTTGCGTTAATTTAAGAATTAATTGTGATTTTTGTTTTGAGATTTGATTTAAATTATGTGAATATTTTGTAAATATATAAAATATTGTCTGACTGCAGCTGGTGTTTTATTTTGTATTGATGTTCCCCTGAATTGATGGCAACACAAATAACAGCAATTTGAATCACATCTTTAATTTCTTGCTAACTTTTGTCCCTTTAATTATCCTGGTTCTTTAAATGACTATTTTAATTGTTTATATCTTCAATAATACACGTAGCTGTCTACTCATAACAATAGGTTATTCGTTATAAGACTAGAATCTAAAAACAAACAGACATTATATAAAATTAATCGTTTAAATTTAGTAAGAGTCGATGCGCCTGAATTGAGCGCAACACACATAACAGCAGAAAACTGTGACAAAACTGTACAGTAAAGAAATTAACTTTACTGAATTGGGCTGTGTCCTCATTTTGTAGTGGTCGATTTTTCAATTGTTGATTGAAATTGATGTTATTAAATATGTATTGGCGTGTCTATTTTATTAAATATCTAAATGTAGACGAAGATATAGCTATTTAAAGATTGAATTTCGTTTTACTGACGTCACGAACTGAATAGAATATAATAAGTAGTGTTATTTATTTCAAAATCATTGGATATTTGAGGGATTCATTTTTATTTATAAATTTCAATACAATCCATTTTTTATTATATATTTATAATATTTAATTTATATTTAAAATAATATTCAAGATGGCCGTTTTACTTAACTCTTTCTATGGAAAGCGCGCGTTATTTGAATATTATTTTAGTAAATAAATATATTTGTAATAAAAAGATAAGAGAGAGAAAGAGACAGGGAGAGAGATTTTTCACTTTTCTTCAACTATTTAAGGCAATTTAATTTTAGTTTTAATTTTGTTTTATAAGTTCATTTGGGTCAAAACTTTGCAACCGGGTTTTAAATTATAACAGCGCTGCAAAGTTTTGTCCCCACCGAGAAACAACTTACTAGATGAGCCGCCCAGAACACAACGCGGTTAAGTCCATTGTTTGATATTTTCTGATTTTTGTAAATTTTAATGGAACAAATAAAATTCTTTTTTAATTATAGTCCAGGTCATTAGTGAGACATCTCTTGTGCATTTATGAGTTGTTTGCTTATTGAACCAGGTGTAGTGTACGAAATACTCAAACTTCGATTTTTCGGAGATGTCCCAATAATGAACTTAACATAATTTTCCAGAGTTTTAAGAAATTTAATAAATTTTAAATTGCAGGCATGTTCCCTATTATTTGTGTTCTATATTTACGCTATTTAAATAATTTAGTAGTCGCCTTTTGAACACCCTGTTCTTTTAATAATTAACAAATTAGTTTTACAAGTGGAATTTTTATTTAATGAAGATGTCGGACTAATTAATTCCACTGCGTTCTCTCTCTCTCTTTCTCTTTCTGTGTCGTGGTTCCGGTTATTTCATTTCCTTTCCTCCCTGTGTGGTTTTGTTTTGCGTGGTTTTGTTTTACGCTGAGCATTTCCTTCTGATCAGCATCCGCGATGTTTTAAGGGCGATGTAGGCACGAAAGTTGTAGGTACATTGTCTTCAAATTATCTACAGCTGAGTCGTGGTAGACACCGTTCAAATTGCTGTAAGTAAAACACAACGTTAGAATAGTACCAACACAAAAACACAGGGTGAACATAAATGGATCAGGGTTACCAACTGACAACAACTGAATGTTGCCATGAACTCTGCACTGAAATATATTTTAGTCAATTCACTGAAAATCATAAATTACAAAAATCTAAATCCGCAACAAAGCGATATGAGTTTCATTGGGTTGCTGCATATTTTTATTTCATCTAATAAAACTGCATTTAATCACCCGGTGAACAAAAAAACGTAAATTTATGTCAAACGAATATATTTCTTAATGTAATCTGACATAACATTAACGTAAAAAAGTTAACCTAAATATAGGACGTGTATTAGACAGAGTAGGACAGCTATAGAAGTTAGTGTCGCGGCACAACTACCTTAATTAATGCAAAAGTTCTAAAATATTTTACTAGTTTAAGTATAATGTCATATTTTCAGTTTAATAAATTTGTTGAAATTTGATAAAAGTTTGAATATTTATCGGAATCATATTCCTGAACTGCCGCGGAGAAAATGTTGTAACATGGAAACGAATAATTGTGTGTTTTGTGACAGAACTCGCAGACCCGGAGTAGGAATCAGTAAACCCGTGGCCTGGAGATAATGTGTCTAGGCCCGGGCATCTGATGAGGTGGCAACCCTACACTCTAGAAGACCGTCACATCACGCGTAACGTGACGCAGACGCAGGTGGAGATAGTTACCTCCACGAACAAGCCCAGTACCACCAGGCTCCTTGCCGCAGTTTTCCTGGTCCTTGTTGTACGTAGAGAATTTCATTCCGTTGCTGTCGGTCATGGAGTCGTCTGAAACAATAACAAGAACACTGCGGTACAAACAAACCAATTACTGGGCACACACAACACAACCATCCGTTGTTAACACGTTCACGATGGAACGGTGTGACGGAGGGGCGGGGATTATTTTACAACCAATGGACAACGGGGAAACAAAACATAAAACTTCCTGTTGTTTTCAACGTCAAATAATTTAAATTTTCTACAAAAGTAAAACACAACCTGTTCCGTACTCCGTGCTCCGTCCTCAACGTGTTAACCACATTACTTAATCAATAATTTAACATTTAATAACACGTTCACGTCACAAAGTGTGTTATGTGTTAAGTTTATTTGTTATCAACTCCTAATACCCGGTGTTGCCCGGTTTGTCTACTGATGGGAGGGGGACATAATTTTAAAACAATTGGGCTGTGAAATATTTCCTATAAGTTTCTTTAATATTTTTAATATTTTTAATATTCTTATAGAGGTCATGACGTGACGTCATTGGACTTGTAGTTTTTTATAAATGTTGATCCCCTAAACGATTAAAGGGACAAAAAAGACTATTTTAATTGTTAATTTCTCCTGGAATATTGCGACTTATTAAAGCATGTCTCACAACGTGGCCCTTTAAACTTATCACCAGATATCTCAGTCCGTTGGAATCTCGTAATTTGCGGTCTTTATGGCCCGTACGGCTGGAGTCGGCTACAATTAGGGAATACAATCCCGAGACATATTTACGATCCCGGAATTTCTGGATTTCGGGATTTGAAAGAGTCAATCCCGGGATTACTTATATAGCATTTCAGCAGTTAAGTTTAATGTTTTTTTGCGTTACTCCATATAACAATTACATCCATAGAAGATCATATTTTCAAGAGCATAAAACTATATGATGTCAAAAATAATATTTTAAAAACAATTTATTATCAAATAACAAATCGGTCAATTATTTAGCAAATCAATAGCCCTCCAAGAAAGCCCGACCTGATTCAACTCTGGTACTTGGAACGCTATGCTGTGCACAAAAACACAAAAACACAAACCAAAGTAAGTATTCCAGGCTGTCCAATATTTGTGAAAACATAGTAGGAGACCAGTCACGTTATTTATGCTGCAGGACAAAAGTAACATTAGCTTACCGGCAGTTCCACTGTAACCGTCAATTGTCAGCTGGAATCCTGTACTGGAAGAGCCGACGATAAAGGTCTCGTAACGGGCGTACTCCTTGGTCCCGTTATGCGCCTTCAGCTCAACGTACAACTCATGGTGTCCTCCTTTTGTGATCTGCAACGAATACAAGTCATTATGAATTCCATTTCTTCTGAGTGTTGTCAGCAACAGACTGCTAACATCTAAGCTAATTGATGACGTTGAAATGCAAACTGATCTACCTCATGGATGTGCTCCAGTCCAAGCCAGTGATTACCCATTTTGGGACCGAATCCGGCACTGTATTCAGTGTAACACCTGTAGAAGTCTACGTCTCTGTTAAATCTCTGTTGTATCACCTGAAATAATGAAAGAAATAGTTTTCACCTGTAGATTCATTTAATCCTTGACAAGGTTTTCTTGAGATTTTAGCTGTATTTGACTTACTGTCAATTTTTGTCTAACTAATGTCAGGTCACAGTAAACATCAAATGGTTTACTGTTCCTGGTTGGCTGGATAACAAAAACACCGGAAGTGTGGCCCTAAACATCTCCACAGTCTGAAGGAACTGGAATGAAGTCAACTTGGTTATTGTAGGCGTTCGGCTGGATTAACATGATTCAAAACTTTTAAATTGTCATGACTGCAGTGGCGTGACATTCATAGGAATTTTTTATGTAACTTATTTTACTTAATCTACCTTTGGAGAGAACTTAATTTGGCACTGAGGAGGTTCAGATGACCATGATCCATCGTAGCAGGAAATGCTGGCAGTTCCAATGAGCTCAAACGTTGCGTCGCAGGATTATTCAATATTAGATAAACTGGGAACTTGAATTCCCGGAAGTGAAGAATTCACATCCTGAACAGCGTTGATTGTAGCGTTTACTGATTCCAGCGCTCATTGGAATTGCAGGCAAAGTGCAGGATGCTGAAAAAAGCAAGGGAATTGTCTGTAAATCTACAATAAAGCTGCGTTGTTAACATTTTAACTGTGAACTGCTGGTCACAAACAAATTATTACGAATTCCAAGATGTCTTTCACTCACCGAAGCACCTGGGAATCTCAAGCAGCCAATTCCCATTTTAGCAGTAGATGACAGGTGCTCCTTGTAGGATATTTGGTGCAGGACAGTCGTACTTCAATGTTTGAAATTCTTGGACAGTTAATCCTGCAACTGGGGCATCCTGGGAACAAAGGATCGAGTAGCTGCCCTTTGCTGGTGCATCCGGAACAACGCAGACGGTAGTTTCTGTCAAAAACATTAAGTGTTATTAAAAGTGTAAAGAATTGGGTAATTGCCTGCACTAGGTAGTTAGATGAGATTTGCATGTTGCAAAGTTTAACACGAGGCCAGAACAGATTCTCTGCTGGTGGTGGCCTTCGGGAGTGACTTACTTTTGCACTGAGGAGGCTCCGTGGTCCATAATCCGTTGTAACATAGAGCTGTTCTATTGCCTAAGACCTCAAAAGTTGCGTCGCAGGAATAAATGGCTGTGGACCAATTAGGAACTTCTGTGCCGTGTACGAAAGGGCCACCCAAATCTAAGAGCTCATAGCTTCCATGCGCTGGATTTGTCGGCAAGGGACATGTTACCTTTCCTGGAAAATACAGAAATAAATTAGATTTAGTCCCAACAAATTTGTTATTTTCCTTACTCTGGCATTTTGTAAATTGCGTGTCCCATCTGCCATCAATGCAAACAGCCGTGTAATGTGAATATAGTACGTAGTCGACGTCACAGTTATACTGAATTATTGTTGAATTGGGTACAAGTGCTCGAGGATGTGTGCCAGCGGGGGCTCTCAGAACTGTGTAACGTCCGTTCCCTGGGAATTCTGGCAAAGTACAGTTTCCGCAAGTTAAATGAATTTTTCTGGATTAAAGTTATTTGCAGTGCAGCAAGAAGTTTAATTTGTTTCGATTCTCGATGCTTGCCTGGAGCAAATTATTAATTTGAAAGCACAAAATACTACTGGAACAAGTTGGTAATGAAATAATAAATAGAGTGAGAGTTTTATCTCACTTCATGGTACTTACGTATCACACTGAAGAAGGAAGCTGGAGTCATGTTGGTCGTTGCAAGAAACTGAAAAAGAAAATGCAACTTGTACACACAGAAGTAGAATACAACGACCAGAGACAGGGCTATAAGATTTCTTTGTGTAAGAACAGAATATTTAACATTTTAAAACTAATAAATTAAAATAAATAAAATTGATATCTAATAAACGTAATCATCAATGTAATTGTGACATTTAATTAATTTTAAACAGAAAACAATAACGAAGTTAAACAATTAAAAGTTTAGCTTTCCAAACAATTAGAAAGTAAACGTTTAAGCAAATTTAGCATTGACCCTTCTAAATTAAACTTTAGTTAGAATCAGTCCCTTTTGAATAAAGAAAGAATTAGTAATGTTACATCATTTTGAAATCTACATTCTGCATTTACAGTTAAATGTTTGTAAGGTTTACGTAACATAAAAATTACAATTATTAAAATTAGTTAGAAATGTGATTCAAGTATAATGTTCAGTTAACTTGTTTATTGCTACACGAATGATGAGACATTTATTGGGGGATTATTAAAATCATGAAATGACGAATATTACCAAGTTTTGTTTAAGTAAAATGTTACCTAAATTTAAGCTAATATAGACATTTTGTGTTTGCGGGAATTAATTAAATAACTTTTATTTCTAAATTGTGTACTACGGGTTATTCTTCTTCTTCTTTTTGGCTATTTATTATACTTTAAATTGAGCTGAAGAAATATAATTTATAGATTTACTGGTGTTTAAGAATATCGATTGTAAAAATAAAAACAAAAATTAGAACTTACACCACTTGGCACACCACTAATATTATAAAAATTTTCAACATTTTGGTTTTTCTGTATTAGATTATTTTGTGTTTCACTTTATCGCGTCCACTTGTAATTGTCGTTAGGCCAGTTGGTCCAGGCATCTTATAGTCGAATTGACGTATGATAAACTGGTTCAAACTGCACATATTCGCGTAAACAATGTGAGAGGTCACGGATAACGTCAGAGTGATAAATACGGGATGTTTGTTAACATGGAAATCCTAAATTAGGAAATAAATGATTAAAAATTGAGCACGTGTTATCAGAATTGAGATCATCGCCCAATCACGTGATCAGTGGACTGTCCCGTTTGTTGTCAACGACGCACCAGTTTCTCTGAAGGGTGCCATGTCGTCACACGCAGCATTCAACAATAATATGTTTTACTGTTACTCAGCCCAAAATTTATATTTCCCTATTTTATTCTCTAAAATATATCAGTTTTATTTTGTAATCCGTAGAACCACTTTAATTGTTATTATCTCACTTCACAGTTAACCCTGCGTGTGTTCACTGGGTCTTTTAAGGAACAGTTGAAATTTTAAACTCCTATTTCTCTGTCATGAGTACAGAGGGCGCTTCACCTGAGCCCCTTAAAAAAATTAGGTAGTGGTAGGGACTTGAGGTTCCGGTAGCGTCCGGATCTGGCAGTTTACCGGCAAAGGCGAGCCAGTGAAACTTCCCTTTGTCCAGACTGAGAAGGGTCAGTGTACAAACTACGTTAGTATTTTCCAATGTTAGTAAATGCACTTTTCTTTGCTTTTCTCGTTGTTTTACAGTTTTTTCAAGGTTAAAATAAATGTTTTATGGAATTTAACGTATTATTTCTTAGATTATATATATAGATTCTTTTAATTAGTTCTTCTTTTTACTGCAATAAGTTTTTGAAGATGGCTGACCATTCAACGGGTAAACTAGAAAAGCGAAAACGATGTTCTCTTTGATTATAAAATAAATTCTCTTTTTGACACTAATTATTATTAACTAATATTAATTATTATTTCAAAACTTTTATATTTTCAACAATAAAAACTTATTTTGTGCCGAATAATCACCGTTCCGTTTATTACGACAAGCCTGAATCCGTAAAATATTCCCCACTTTCAGGTGCACAAATAATTACATATTTTGGAGCCCACGCAAAAAGCACTACTTTCTTTCGAAAGCTTATAGTCTAAGGTAAAAAGGTCTAAAACCGTTTTTCTTAATATTTGTTTGTTATAAAGTTACGATTTTTTTAACAATATTCCGTTTTTTACTATTTGTTAATGGGCTAGTGTCCTATGTCTTAATTTCTATAAAAGTGTGCTATCTATTGATAAAGTGGGTAGTATCTACTAACAAATAATTGAACATTTGAGGTACAAGTAACCCACTTTACCAATATGCAAGACACTTTTATAGAAATTAAGACATAGGACACTAGCCCATTCAAAAATTCGACAGTCGAAGAAAATATAAAAAGCCGTGGAAAAGACTTGGAAGTTTCCATTTCCAACGACTGCCACTCGGAGTCATCTTCCATTATTTTGATGTAACTCGAAAGAAGAAATTTCATCTTAAGAAATAATTCGTAGGCACAATAATCTAACAGTTAAATCGCAAAGAAGAAAAAGAACTAAAATATTGCATTACTAAAATTTGATTAAATAAAAATAATTAATTATTACAGTTTTTAAAATTGGCGCCAAAATATTTAAAATACATTTGCGGTTTTTTTATATTTACATACATTTTATATTTCTAGTCAATTTATATTTTTATAGTCGTTTTTTTTTATAATTTATATATTTATATATTTAAATACAATATATTTATTATTCGTATATTTATAATATTTATTTTATAGAGGTAGGAAGAGAGAGAGATTCAGAAAGTAATTTGTAAAAGATTTTCATTTTCTTCTGATCAGCATCCGCGCTGTTCTAAGTGCGACCCTGCCAAAGTTGTAAACCCAGCACATTACCCTCCCATTATCATCCACACCCGTATCTTTGTACACACTGTTCAAATTGCTGCAAGTAAAACACAACGTTAGAATAGTACCAACACAAAAACACGGGGTGAACATAAATGGATGAGGGTTACCAACTGACAACAACTGAATGTTGCCATGAACTCTGCACTGAAATATATTTTAGTCAATTCACTGAAAATCATAAATTACAAAAATCTAAATCCGCATCAAATCGATGGGAGTTTCATTGGGTTGCTGCATATTTTTATTTCATCTAATAAAACTGCTTTTAATCATTCGATGAACAAAAAAACGTAAATTTATGTGAAACAAATATATTTCTTAATGTAATCTAATATAACATTAACGTAAAAAAGTTAACCTAAATATAGGACGTGTATTAGAAAGACTTTACACTTTGAGAAAATAATCAATAATGTTGGCCACGCAATTAGTAGAGTGCAGGCAATTTAATCAATGTAACGGTCATGTCACGGTAATCGAGAAACCGTTACACTCGAATGACATTTAATGGTTTTTAATAAGTTGATGGATTATTTAAGTAAATTACAAAAATAAAACAAAAAGTGACTCAGACTTAATGCAATGAATATTTCAAATTAAAATTATTTATTGTTCACGGTCTTTGTGCATTTACTTTATTTAATTAAAGTAGTCGTTGACTGTTGGACACCCTGTACTGTTTAATCACTAATAGCTATTAGTTTGCACTGAAAAAAAATGATGTAAAAACAACAAAAATAATAGAAGTAAAAGATTGTATATAACTTGGACTTTTGGACGAAGTGTGGTGGTGTATGTTTGGTTGCAGATTGTTTAGGGGCAAGAATTTCAGTTGATGTATTTGTATTTAAGATGTAGAGTGTAAGGCAGACTTTAAACGACTATTTTAATTGTTTATATCTTCAATAACATTGCGACTATTTAAAACAAATCACATTTGAGATCCTGATAGTTAACTTTATCAGTACATGTAATATACATTTCTAGAATTTAAGAATGTAGTG
Source organism: Panorpa germanica (assembly GCA_963678705.1). Taxonomy (NCBI): domain Eukaryota; kingdom Metazoa; phylum Arthropoda; class Insecta; order Mecoptera; family Panorpidae; genus Panorpa; species Panorpa germanica. The sequence goes on from OY783208.1 coordinate 14,167,754, forward strand.
TGTCAACGGGGGTATCCCCAACCAATCTTTAACAAATTTATAGTGGACTATAGCAGATTAAATGGAGTCTAAGATAAATTCTCACTGGATAGAATGGTCCGTTGCTTAGTTATATTATATTTAGTTGGTTATTTCCCGTTGTTCTATTGAGCAAGTAAAATGCATTTTATTTACTAGATTTAAATTTAGTGGGTTAAGAAATACTGTATTCCACAAACTAGTAAAACTAAATACTAATATATGTAAAACTAAAAACTCATTAATAATATAAATTAATTTAATTACAATTTTAAAATACATCAAATCATAACATACTAGTTTATATTGTATGTCTAATCAATACAGCAACTATATTAAATTGTTTAAACTAAAGAGAAGTATTTATTTTATTATTAATAAATGTTGTATTAATAACAATATATATTATAAACTAATAATATAAGTAATTAATTAATAAATTAATACAATTAACATTATAGAAGTTTTAAAGAGTCTGGTTGATATTATGTCCAGGATGACTGGACTGTTTGACAGTATTAGTTATGGGTTGATTATTATAATTTATTGTTAGTAAATAAAAATGTTTAACTTATATTTTATAATATTTATATTCTCAGTTAATTTAATAGGATTTGCAATTAGTGGTAATGTAGATATAGATCCAAATGGTTATATAGCTTATTGTCCGTGTATGGGTAAGTTGTCGGTGAATTAAAAGTTAGGTTATATTAAGCTAAAAAACACGATATTTAATAAATTAAATTACAGGACGTTTCGGAAATCAAGCAGGGGCCCTATTCCTGAATTTTGCGAGCAATGTTCGCAATTGAACAGATTCGATCGAAACGAGTGAAGTAAGATTCGATCACAATTGAAATTTAAATAATTTAAATATTTTTTGTAAGTTGGATATCATTATCTGGTTAAACTATTATTTCTACCGTTTTTCTGGATTTTATAAGGAGCATTTATCTTAGTATAGTACAAATTTAATATTGAATACAGAGTTTGCATAATAATTTGTATATTCTCCTATTTATTAATTTTTTAGAACTTTTAATCATTTCACAATTGGATTTTAAAAATTATATGCATTAATAGAATATTAGAATACATTATATTTATTAAATTATGATAGATTAAAAAAACAGCACTTATTTTAATAAGTATATTTAAGAATAATAGACCAGGGTAGATAATTTTAGAAACATAAAAAAATTAAAGTAGAATGAAACCTATTGGAAATGGAAGGGAATACTACTAAAATGAAAGGAAAAATAAATTACAGTCGATCTGAGGTTGGGAAGGGGTAGGGGGTGAGGTTTTAAGGATAAAAATCGGTAAATCTCGATTTCCGGCAAAACTACAAGTCCTATCGAAAAAAGTTAAATGGCAAAGTTGTAGATAATAAAAAGATCTACAACTTTTGTATCTACACTTTTACTCTATAACCTCAAAATTCATGTAAAAAATCCAAAAAACTACATTTTTGATTTTTTATTTATATCTTTTACAAAAAAATTTTTTTTTTCATGATATTTGGTGAAAACTTACCTCTTTATGTCCCAAACACACTGGAATTTTGAAGATTCAAAATATTAATTTTTTCACCCTATTTTGACTCGATATCGAAAAAAAAACCCTAATTTTCAATCGAAAATTCTCACGTCAAAATATCTGATTTTTCAAAAAAGTCGGTGGGCTTTTTGTTCGTTAAAATCTCTATTTTCTGATGGTGTAAAAGAAAATATACATTACCATGGAAAAATTTTTCAGAAAATGCAAAAAAACGAAAAATACTAAAATTCGAATTTTTTTTTTTAATCTTTATGTACAATTTTGAGGTATTCATTAAAATTTTTAATTTAATTACTCGAAAAAGGTTAGGTTCCATGTTAGATTAATAAACAAAAGATTGCAAGTCGAAATGTACTACTATAATTAACAACTAAATAAGTTAATATATAATATGACATCTACAAAATTTTGAGAAAATTGTCGAATTTTCTTTAAATTATATGCGTAGATGCCTATTTATTGCTATTTTAAAATTATACCTATATACCTGAGTGACCTTCGGAAAATTGTAGCCCATCAAAAGGTATTTCATAGAGAAGTGGGGAAGGGGCTTGGAGGGTCTGGGCCTTTCAAATAAAAAAGGAGAACGTAGTCGTAGAAGGACGTCAGACAATATTCCAGAGTTCAATTATCAAAACCATACAAAAATACCATTTTTGCAAGAAAAATTTTTATCTAATGAGAAAAACTAAGACAAAATAATAAAATCGTTAATGCAAGTATTACAGTCAAAAGGATTTTCCTGTAAACAAGCTAAAGAAGATGCTGATGCTGACATTATTAAGACCTCGATAGAAATTGCCAAAGATACTAATAATATTAATTTCAAATGTGAATCCGTCAAAAACATCGTTGCATTTCTGCATTGTTTTTCTGGTTGCGACACAACATCTGGATTTGCCGGAAAAGGAAAAAAAAACTATCGTAAATTCATTATTAGACAATCAAAATTTGTCAAATTTGGCTAATATTTTTTTTAAAAAAGATGTAAACAAAGAAGATATAAAAAAAATGGATTAAAATTAATTAAATCTATTTATAAATGTAAAAAAGATAATATATCACTGAATCAATTAGGATTTCAAAAATACCAATTGGCAAAAATTAAATCATCTTTCATATTGGCAAATCTCCCACCCACAGAAGGTGCAGCAGAACAACATTGTTAAAGGGCATATTATCAGCTTCAAACGTGGCTAAGTAATTAATTGACAGCAACAGATTGGGGCTGGAAGCAACATCAACATGGAATTATGCCCAAATTTACAGAAATGGAATTAATTCCGGAAAAATTGCTGAAAACTATTTGCTGCAGCTGTGAAACTGGATGTAATAGTTTAAAATGTGGCAGCCGAAAACATGGTTAAAAATGCACAAATTTATGCTCAAATTGTGATGGTTCTGAACAATGCGCCAATGTGGAGAAAAAAATCTACGAGAAAGTTAATGATTCAGATGAAATTGCGGATGAAGAACCAATGCAGACCGAAAATAATGTTAGAGACGAAGACGGTGATGGTCTTGAAGATGTCGAAGATCTACTAGAATCAGAAAGGCCTGTCGAATCTAACGATCAAGAAATACCATCAAAAAGACAGAAACTGATGAATAAGTGATTCGAATTGAATACTATGTTTTGATAAATACAAAGATTAATGCTTTTAGAAATAATAGAATGTATAGTGTAATCATTAAAAAAAATCTCTACTCAATAGTACGATTTACGTGTATATTTCTATCTAATGAGATTTTCTAATACATAAATGTAATGAAAATTTAATAAATCAACTTTTATTACTGAAAAAAATAGCAGTAGTCACATTTTTTTAATAAAATCCCCTTTTCAATCATATTTTTAATATTTACAAGAACTATGTTTTTTGCGATATTTATTTATTTAATTGATTTGTAATTTTTTTGTTTATTAATCTAACATGGAACCTAACCTTTTTCGAGTAATTAAAGTAAAAATTTTAATGAATACCTCAAAATTGTACATAAAGATTAAAAAAAAAATTTCGAATTTTAGTATTTTTCGTTTTTTTGCATTTTCTGAAAATTTTTTCTATAGTAATGTATATTTTTTTTTACACCATCAGAAAATAGAGATTTCAACGAACAAAAAGCCCACCGACTTTTTTGAAAAATCAGATATTTTGACGTGAGAATTTTCGATTGAAAATTAGGGTTTTTTTTTCGATATCGAGTCAAAATAGGGTGAAAAAATTAATATTTTAAATCTTCAAAATTCCAGTGTGTTTGGGACATAAAGAGGTAAGTTTTCAACAAATATCATGAAAAAAAAAATTTTTTTTGTAAAAGATATACATAAAAAATCAAAAATGTGGTTTTTTGGATTTTTTACATGAATTTTGAGGTTATGGAGTAAAAGTGTAGATACAAAAGTTGTAGATCTTTTTATTATCTACAACTTTGCCATTTTACTTTTTTCGATAGGACTTGTAGTTTTGCCGGAAATCGAGATTTACCGATTTTTACCCTTAAAACCTCACCCCCTACCCCTTCCCAACCTCAGATCGACTGTAATTTATTTTTCCTTTCATTTTAGTAGTATTCCCTTCCATTTCCAATAGGTTTCATTCTACTTTATTTTTTTATGTTTTTAATTATTTTTGACGGCTTCTACCCTGGTCTATAAACACAATATACTGTTTCTAATTTTATTAATAAATAAACAGTTCTAAACATATTCTATTATAAATAAGATCTATTAATTAAGTGTTTTGGCTACGTCTAGTGTCTGATTCTAATGGTTGTATTTTCTTAACTGTATTTCATTTTTAATATAATTTAACTCCGTTTCTTCAAGAATAGGTAAATTATTTACAGCCATACTTCTTATAGATGTCATTTTTATTAAATTAATATAAAGCTTAATTAATATTAATATAATATAAATTAATATAATATAATTTAAAAAAAATAATATAGTAATATAAATATAAATAATAATATAAATAAAAAGTAATAGAAAAATTTTAGGTTAACTTCAACAAATATTTATTTTTTTGACATTTCAAAAAATAAAAAAGTTGACATCAGAAAAATAGAGCAAACAACACAAATTTTACTAAATACTCTTGCCTGAAACAGTGATAACTAATAAAACTCACTAAAATTTACTGTTCGATCGTACATTCGCAACAATTCGCAAGCTAAATAGTTGACGAGCAAATGTTCACTTTTTTGCTCGATTTCTCTGCTCGTAAATTTTCGTAAAATTTTCAGGAATACCACTTTTGAGTAAATCGAGTGATTTTTACGGAAAGAAGAAAAGTTTACGATTCGATTAAACTCAGGAATAGCGCCCTAGATCATTTTTTAAGGTCTCTTGGTTTCGCTTATAATTTAAACAGAACCCTAATCCTTCCACTATGGGTAGAATATCGTTTCGGCGAACTAAAGTCAACTCAAATTCCGTTTGACACGTATTTTAAAATCGAGCCCTTAACGGAATATCATCGGGTTATAACAATGGAACAATTTATGAGCGATTTAGCCCCTAACATTTGGCCGGACGGAAACAGGACTGCGTTTTGTTACATGTCCAGAACCGGCAAAGATTCAAACGTTGGTTGCAATGCAAAGGAAGGGAATCCTTTTGGTCCTTTCTGGGACACTTTCAACATCAATTTTAGCAGCTCTGAATTTTACAGCCCCCTGCATTATGAAACTTACAACAACGACATAAAATCGAAGTGGAATTCGAAATATCCTGGTCACAAATGGCCGGTTCTAGCTTTTACAGGTAAGTCAATGAGATGTTCGTGCTCGTGGACGTGCTCGTGTTGTTGCTACCTTCTAAACCTGTGTTTTGTTCTTTTAGGGGCCCCAGCAAGCTTTCCAGTGCAGCTGGAGTACCGTAATTTACACAAATACCTAAAATGGAGCGATTTTGTGCTCGAGGGGGCTCGCAGATTTATAAAAACAAATCTACCGAAAGCTTCCTTCATCGGAATTCATCTCAGGAACGGCATATACTGGGTTCGGGCCTGCGATCACATAAAGCAGACCCCCAATCTGTTTTCAGCGCCCCAATGCCTTGGATATCGCAACGAGAGGGGCGTAGCCATCACAGAAATGTGTCTACCATCAAAAGATCTCATCATAAAGCAAATAAAACGACAAATTAAGAGCGTTAACTTGAAGAGCGTCAAGTCCATTTTTGTAGGGTCCGATAGCAACCACATGCTGCAGGAGTTGAACTCTGCGTTGAAGAGAGCTGGAAAGTCGAACTGGCGATTGGGGCGAATGGGGCGATTATGGGGCTCGCATATCATTTTATTGGGAATTGTTAAAAGGGATCGAGATTCTAGTGGTTGTGGTTGGCCCTCTTCGTTTTGGGGCCACCATACCGAGAAGTCCAAAGAAACAAACTGAAGTTGTGACACGAGTTTTAGAAGTCTGATCTTAGAGACCCGGCGTTGCCCGTGTGTGTTCAATTTAGTTAATAATGGTCGTAACAATTACCGTTGTCTACAAATTACTGATCAGGAGTCGTAATGAAATAACTTTAACTTCAATAAAAGTAACACGTGCTGCTAATGTCTAAGCAAAATATTCATTTAAAGATATAATTAATACTAGCTTTTACCCCCGTCGCAAGCGACGTCTGTTTAAATTGGAATAATAAATAAACTCGTCCTATTTAATTTACAAATAATAACAATTAATTTTTCATACAAACTGACTAAGAAAATATATTTTTTATATCAAAATAAAAAATATTTTCAATTTATGCGTTATTTGACCAACTTTTTTTCAAAATTTGCCTTTTTTTTTCGATTAGTTAATAAGTTTGCTAACTTAGCCTAGGTTAGCCTATATACAAAATTTCAACTTTCTAGCACAATTTTTACACTCGGAAAATAATGTCCCCCGTGCCCCAAAATAAAATTTTAAATTTTTTTTATTATTAATATACTTAATTATTCTAGAATCCAGTATATGAACTTTCTCCAAAGTTCCGTACCGGGCCCCCGACTTTCTTCAACCCCTCCTTTATCAATTTTTGAGAAATGTCAGCATTTCATACATGCAAAATTTCAACTTTCTATCTTCTACGAATTAAAAGTAATACAGCAAAAAGGGCTCACGTTTTTTCCCGTTTTTCCAAAATTACGGGTTTCCAGGAAATTGAGGGAAATATGAAATTTTCAAAAACATTGACGGAGCCGTTTTCGACCTACCATACAAAATTCAGTACCAAACATATAAGAATAGAAACAGACAGTTGGAACATTACAATATAAGATAAAAAGTGACAAATAACTTAATACTTAATACAAATAGTTAATACAACCAAACCGCTGCCTAATTGTATCTAGTAAAAAGCATTCTGCTATTCCAAATAATGTTACCGGCCAATTGATTTAAGGCAAACCACTTCGCTGTTCGAATTGTTCCATCATCAACATTGTCACAGATGTGTGTTATATCTTATATTCAGTATAACCTCGTGTTAGCAAAGTTATAAATAAATTTTGTTAGTAGAACCAAGAAATATTATATTTCTATGTCAAGTTAACAAGTTAACAAATCATACAGTCCACTTAAAATTAAGCGACCAATCCGAAAACGAAAACACTTCAATAATAATTGAAAGCATTAAAAGGTCGCATACGCCTCATACGTCTTGTACTATGAATATTTAACTTTAATTGAAATAATTCTTGATACGAGTACATTGCTACTAATAATAATTATAAAATTTATTTCCAGGTCCTTTACTGAGATCTGCCGAAATGTGACGAAAGGATACGCAGAAAATATGAAAAAATTGTGCCAAACTACGATTAAAAAAGTGAGCGAGTGAGCGAGTGAGATATAACAAACACCACACACGAATTAATGAATTAATCTCGCAGTTGAAAATGCAAAAAGGAAATAATAATGAAGCTGGGAAAACGTTAACTACGTCATTAAACAAAATTCCATTGGAATGTGGAATTACTGCAGTAATTCAGTAATAAGGGAATCGTTAAAGAAATCTGTGCAGAGAATGCCTGATCCACAAATCACACAAAAATAGATGCATAACTTAGAACAAAGTTCACCCCTTAATATTTGGTGGGAGAAGGGCTCCATTGGCCCCATTTACAGCCTCCACCTAGTAGGTATGCAACACACTAAGCACTATTTATTTAAAAAAAGATATATTTATTAATCAAAAAATATATATATCAATCAATGTATAATAATACTTAAGCGACGTCTTGAATTTTGAATTTCATTATTAATTTCGAATTTAAATTGAAATAATAAATAAACTCGTCCTATATTCATTTTACAGATAATAACAATTAATTTTTCATACAAACTGATTAAGGGCCCTATTCTGTATCTTTTAAAAAAATCGACCTTATTTTTTCAGCGGTGGAAATATTTAATATTTTCACCGTTCGAATAAGGTCGCTGTATTTAAAATATCTAAAGTGGTATTCTGTATGCAAAATGTTCCATCGCCCTTATAATATACAGCGGTGAAACAGTATAAACTGGTATTCAATTTCATCACATCATTTCCATCAATTTTAAAAATATTTGATCAATCACGACATTCAAAATATTCAAATTCGATAATAATTTACTTCGGGAACTTCGGGGATTATGAAACCCGGAGTTAGTTAGTAGAGACTTAAACCATCATTCTAGTAGAGACTTAAACCATCATACTAGTAGAGACTTAAACCATTATTCTAGTAGAGACTTAAACCATCATTCTAAGGCAAAGTGGTACGTAGATTTAAATAATTATGAAATTCGAAAATTTGTTTACATTAGTAAATGTCAGATTCAGTTTAATTATTGTTTTAAAAATGTCTGACAAGAGAGCACGTACATTTAATTTTTCTATTGAGGATTGCCAAGCCGTAATAGATGCGGTGATAAGTTTCAAGGCAATAGGCTTGTGTCCTCATTTTTCATTGGTCGATTTTTCAATTGTTGATTGAAATTAATGTTAATAAATGTGTATTGGCGTGTCTATTTTATTAAATTTTTAAATGTTGACGAAGATATAGCAACTAAAAATTTGAATTGTAGTTTTAGCTCTAGAAATGGTCAGCCATATTTTTATGACGTGAAATACATTTTAACGTCAGTTATTTGTTGAGTAGGTCAGTGCTGTGGTAATGTTCTGTAGCTGTTGGTAGTCGAAATAATCAAGTCAAGGCAGATATAATATTGAAATTTGATTGTTCCTTGAAATAGCTGTAAATAATATTTGATATTTTGATATATAAATACATATAGCAGAGATTTATGAGCTGTAAGGTTGGCAGCGGTTGTGATGTCACATGCATTTGGAATGTGTACAACGTTGAATCCCTTTAATAATTAAAGAGATTTTTTAATGGTTCTAGTAACCCACTTTATCAATATATAGTACACTTTTATAGAAATTAAGACATAGGACACAACCCTATTGATTATCCATGATTTTTCCAAACCACCCTGTAATCGAGCCAGCTAGATTTGTGGAGGATGAAATAATTAACACCTACCACTACGACTACATGTTCATAGGGTGCATAAATTT